>JASKMD010000018.1:5733468-6082534 GCA_030144725.1 Haematococcus lacustris | reverse complement strand
AGGGTGGAACCGATCAGGTGGGAACTGAAGAGGCAGGCTTGCATGGCCTATGCAATAATGTAATAAGGAACCTAAGAGCTGCCTACTAGCAGCCTGTCCCAGTTTGGCTAGCCTACACAGGTCAAGCTGGACCCACTTGGGCATGTCTTGCATGTCTGCAGTGATGCTGGCTGGGTCAAAGCATGTGGCCTCACCTGCTTGATGACAGGCAGGTTCACAATGGTGCCCAGCACTGGGACGCTGGCCAAACGGGGCACTTCGATCAAAGCCTGCATGCAGGGTCAGTGCCGCAGGGCAAAGCAGGTCTGCAGTGAAAGCAGTGGGTTGAAGCGCATGGGGTGGGATATATGAGGTCGGGCATGCAGCACTGCAGTGCATTCCAAGGAGCATTACAAATACAGGATTAGCAAGTACAGGATGATTTCAATGGGAGCAACTCCTGCGGGGTGCATAGCATGTACCAGATAGCATGTACCCGCCCCTAACCCATGCAAAGCTGTGGGGAAGCAGTGGCAGTACTGACAGCTCCAGCAGGGCAGGAAGACATGCTAGGCAGTGGCAGGTCAGCAGGGCTGACCTGAACGATGCCAACTGGGATGATGAAGAAAAGGACAAGGGC
Source organism: Haematococcus lacustris (assembly GCA_030144725.1). Classification (NCBI taxonomy): domain Eukaryota; kingdom Viridiplantae; phylum Chlorophyta; class Chlorophyceae; order Chlamydomonadales; family Haematococcaceae; genus Haematococcus; species Haematococcus lacustris. The sequence goes on along the minus strand of JASKMD010000018.1, from coordinate 6,081,915 downwards.
CACATAGGCGCCCCACAACACCATGGTTCGCAGGGTTCGCTCCCAGGCCCGCATGCGCAGGTTGCGCCAAATGATCTGCAGCCACAACACCGACAACCTCCCAGTGGGCACTAATCATCGTCATCCCCTGCCTTGCACCATGCCCTCCTGCCAACTATCTAGATGGCAAGGCAGACAGGGTGGTCAGGCAGCTAGGGTGCTGGGAAACATGCAATGCTGCATTGGAGGGTGAGGGTGAGGATGAGTTGGTGGGTGCCGGGTCGACGTGCAGAATCAGAGCAGCAGGGACGGAGCCAGGGCTGCTATGATGCTGTGGTGCTGTGTGCTTACCTCCTTAGGCTCAGGTGCCAGGGTCGCCTGCCAGGTGGTTTCGTCATGGTGGTGTAGGTTAGTGGCAAGGACCACCTGGGTGGCCCTGGTCCTGTTGAGACAAAACAGCGGTGGCAGCAGCAGCAACAGCAGGTTATGATGCCGCGACCATGTTCAACAGATGCTGATGAAGTAATGCGAAGATAATGATAACAAAGCAGCAGCAATAGCATGTCTGGGATCAGCAAAGTACAGGCAGGTCACAAGATACATCATGCACATACGCGACCCAGCTGTAGAAAGGTCACAAGTAGGTACAGAACCACTTGTGCACAAGGACAAGCCACAGCAATGCGCCCAAGGCGTGTGTTGACAGATCATTGGCTCCAGCCCATTGCCAAGTAGCTCGGACTATGGGCCGGCAGGCAGGCCGTGTCCCTGGTGGCACCAGCAACATGGCAAACAGCATTCATTGGTTGTGCTTGTTGGGCTGGGCTTGTGGCACAGCCCGCCACCGCTGCAACCCAAGGGCAACGAGTACCCAGACCTGGGCTATCAGCAGCTGGGCACCACACGCCCAAGGCGCAAAAGGAGCAGCCTGCCATGCAGTACTGTGTGTCAAGCATTGTTCAAGCTGCATCAGCTTGCATCGAGCATGTATGTTACGCTATCAATCGACGAAGAGGTCACCCTTGGGGTCTGACTCTAGCACACGAATTGCTACTGCCGCAGCTACAGGGCCCTGGCACCGACAAGGTAGCAGTGCTGGCAAGAAATGGTATGGTTGCTGCCACAGTGGCAAATAATGCTGCACAGCGAAGTGCCTGACGCACTCACTGGAAGGTGACAAAGGCTGACGGGACAGGACGCTGCAGGCAGTTGGCTTGGGAGACGTGGATCTGGTCGGCCAGCTGACGCAGTCGGTCAGACCAGAAAGTGATGGCATCCACCTGCAGCAGAGTAGTAAGCCATGGTGCTGGCTGCCCAGGAAATTGTGTGCAGAAATCAACAGCACAGTCCACAAGCCACTTGTAGGGCCCCGCCGCAATTGGACAAACTTGACATGCTCCCTACCCACGTCCCAATCCAATAGGCAGGGGGTCCTTAGCTTGCAGAAGCACAGCTGACCTTGACTGGCTTTACGCCATAGTTTTTTATGCCCCAGGCCCCCAGGGTCGGCCCAATGACCGTGACTTGCAGCCTCTTCTTGATGGGCTTGCGCCGCCGCAGGTCATATGCAAGCTTGTCCAGATAGTCCTCCAGCAGCTGCTTTGTCTGCAGCATCAGCCGCAGCAGTCACAGCCGCAGTTGCGGCAGCAGCAGCAGCAAGAGTCAATGCCTTTCTGCAAAAGGGCAGAACACTGACGCAGGAGGAGTGGCACAACGGATGGTCCGCATGGAAATGTCTGTGGCAAATGGCAGTGACCAGCCATGTCTGATGTGGTTGAGGTCAAAACCCTGGGTGCTGCTGGCTCCTGCTTGCCTGCCAATTGCAGCCCCTGGCTGCTCCTGGCTCCATTTGCGTCTGTGTGTGCACCTGGCATTCCTGCCCCACCTTTGTGTAGTCATCCAGCAGCCCCTCCAGCTCTGACTGGTCCCACACCTGCCAGCCAGCCAGTGCAGCAGCCATTGCGCTAAGCGAGACTGAGGTCTAGTGTCATGTCAGCATCATGCACATTTGTTGGGTCCACAGCACCAGCCCTTTGCAGCTCTACCTAGCCATGCACCTCATGGTGCAAGGCCCCAAGCCTTTGCAGCTGTACCTAGCAATGTGACGCACAACAAAGCGCTAATGGCACACACAATCCCTATCCTGCACACCTCGCGCTGGCTGCCAGTGCACACCGTGCCCCGGGGTTCTATAGCTGCAGCATTAGCTGCTATGCCAGCTACACAGCTGCATTCCTGCTTTTGGCTCAAGGTTCTAACCTAACCCTTAGTGATCAAATGTTCAAAGCCATCCTAAGACGCAGTGAGGGCTATCAGAGGGCTGTGTTCACCCTCACCGGGTTCACACTGGCCACGCAGCCCCTGCCATAGCAGAACTCCATCTCCCCATGGATGAAGTCCTGGACCGCACCAGCGTTGGGGGCAGCCGCATCACCCAGCACCGCCTCAGCCTGCAGGAACCAGCCAGGGCGCCTGGTCAAGAGTTTTCCTAGGGTTAGGGTGCCCTACCCAGGGAACCCAACCAGGGCACTGGACAATCTACTGCCAGTGCAGCCAGGTCAGAAGGTCTGTAGTCTTACAATCTCGGTCAATCCAAGGTGCCATGGGTGTGGCTTGGTGACAGAAGCAGGTCTATGGGCTGCCTTCCCACCTGCTTCCAAGGATCAAGCTTGTCGTCATTAGGCTTCACCTCTTTGCTGTACACGCGCCTGCAGCAATACACACCCAGCAGCATATCCCTGACACACCCCACATGGTGCCATACTCCCACACCGCATGCTCAGGTCCTGTGCTCCACAGGCTGTGTAATGCTTGCTGGCTACCGCAACAGCCAGGTGCTGCGTGACACCCGTCTCCTAATATGAATAAAATCCTTTCCATTATGGGAGAATCACAGTTCGTTACATCCCCGTAATCCACAAACTTCCGCATGCAGCATGCAAGCGCAAACAGTCTATCTGGCAATTTCGAGTTGCTGCCTCCATTGTTTACCTCACCGGGTCTCCTAAGAAGAGAAGGTGCACCGCCAAGCAAAAGTATTGATCGGCAAAACACGCCAAGATATCAACATATTTAAGGTATGCTGTGCAGTGTGCTTCACGGTGTGTTCGACACATGATGAGCACAAAATCAATGACTTCATCCCTTGCATCACTATATTTTAACCAGACTGACAATCCCACCTGGCAGATACCTTCCATTGTCCGGCACTCACTTCCTGAGAAGACTGCCGGTAGCCCTGGTTTTCTTCTGAGCCTCCACTGCCTCCGCTGCCTTGGTGTTGAGGGCAGCTGCAGCGGTCAAAGGTGAAGTCACTGCCGTGGCTGTGCCCTGCACTCAGCAGCATGCAAGGTGTGGGGGTCTGAGTCAAAGCCTGGTGATGCCTAGCAGTGAAGGGTAGGGATAGTACCAGAGGCAAAGATGAGAAGAAAGACAGAGGTGAAGTGATAGTGTGGCTGGCTATGGCGTACCTTGGATGGCTGCGCTTTGGTACCGTCCTCCAGGGCAGGTGTCTGGGCAGAGGAGGGTGAGGGAGTGGTGCCCCTGTGCCGGTCCTCCTCCCTGCAGCCAGACCCTTGCGTTGTGTGGGTAGCGGCCAGTAAGTACTTGATGTGAGGGAGGCGCTCCAGTGAAGCAGGCAGGCGGATGGGCAGGTGGGGTGAAGAGCAGGCAGGCGAGCAGACAAGCAGGCAATCTGGCGTGCACGCCACTAGCCGAACATGTGTACATGGCTTTAGAAGTGCAGTACTAGCCAAGCACCACTGCGTGTCACTGTGGTATACAAACCCAGGCTACCGAGCCACCCAGCGCTTTTTGGAGCAACGTGCCTCAGTGTAAGGCCATCAGGGCCTGGCGTGCAGGGTGGAACTGATGTGCAAGGCTGGCACGGGATGCAGGCTGGAACTGGGTGCAAGCAAGGAGGTCTGGCCTACCGCTCTATCGTAAGGTCCGCTCCACGAGCTATCGCCGCCACGTCCAGTTCACTAACCTGCACAGTCACGTGCAACAGTGACTGCATGTCATGCTAGTCTGCCTGTTGCAGGCTGTGCTGCTAGCCAGCCAGCGGTGACCCCCACCGGTGGCATCAGGCTGACATGGACCATTATCCAATCCTATTCATCAGATGTTGCCCTTGGGGTAGTGTCATGTAGTACGACATAGTAATACATGTCATGCACACCTACATGCCATGCCACAGCTACATGCCGTGCAAACCTACCTCATCTATGAAGAGTGTGTGCGTCCGAGGCGAGGCTGGTGTGTGTGCAGCAGTCGACAGCCAGCATCCTCACCCACCTTGCCGAACGCCTCCTCCACTTTATCCAGGATGCGCTTGCGCCAGGACTTGGGCAGCATCACAAACAGCGTGGAGCCCACCAGCTGCAGAGCCAGTGCACACACACATCACTGGAGTTCAGGGATAGAGCAATGAGCTCAAACATTTTGCTAAGCAAGGTAGTGTTGACTGGAGTGCTGCAGGGAAGGCATGGTGGAACAGTGGCCAGCAAGGGATGCGAGACATGTCATGGCATGGCATCATTGTCATTGTCATTTTCACAATCACTGTATGCCATCCACCTGTAAGTGTTGCTGCAGCAGACAAGGCATGTGTGCAGTGGTGGTCAGCATGCAGAGGGGCAGGCACAATGTGACAACTGGTGGCTGATGGCATAGCGAACAATGTGGCAGCTGCTGCTCCCTACACAACATGATGGGCACTGCAGGACAGGTACTGCCGGTGCCCCGTGATCCCCACAAGGTGCTGGGGTTGCGGGCACAGGATGATACAGCAGAGGAGCGTGACCAAACCAGGGTGCAGAGCAAGACCAAGGTATGGGTGTGGGAGAACACGGCTGAGGGGCAATACAAGGCAAGGGTACGGGCACCAGCGGCAGGTCAGGGCCATGGCGCACAGCAGCGCGCACCTCTCTTAGGTACCAGACCAGGGTGCCGTACTTGTTGCCGGGAATGTCCATGACCAGCACCTGGAGGTGGCAAGGGCAGGCACAGCGCAGCAGGGCAGCTGACACAGCATGCCGTATAGCCCTGGAGGGGCTGGGCCTGTTTGTAATGCGGAAACACAGCAGAAGACGCAGATGTGTGTGAGGCTGTGGTGCTCAGCCTCCCCGTGTTGAGCAACTGCACCAGGAGACTAGTTTAATCATGCCACAAATGTGCCCTCTGGTCCCACCCGGCGTCCCCTGGTGCCCTCTGCTGCCAGGCAGGCAGGCAGGTAGCACTGGTGGTGCAGCTGATGGAGTCGTGCCACAGATGTGCATACTGGCCTCGGTGCATACTGGGCTAAGCAGGGTAGCTGGGCAGGTGCATCATCCTGGGCGCATGCAGCATGCTGGGCTGGGCAGGGTAGCTGACCGTGTGGGAGGGCCCGCCGCGTGGGCTGTTGGCCAGAAAGGCGATGCGCATCAGCGTTGCCTCCTTGTTGTAGCGCCACAGGGCCTGGAGGGAGGGAGGCAGGGAGGGAGGGGGCAGCTCACATGGAGCCAGGTGCATGTATGATAGACAGCACCCGGCACACTGGCATTCCATCTGGAGTACAGACGCCACGCCCTTTGACCAGAAACAGGGTGGGCATGGGGCTGGGTATGTACAAGTGCCAGGGTGCCAGTGCTGTTCCTGCTGCAACTGCTGCTGGTGCCGCTGCCAGTGCCACCCAACGGGGCAGTCCCATGACAGGATGATGATCAAGACATGCGCTGAACGCTTGCCCTGCTGCCACAGGTGCAAGTGCTGCAGCTTCATTCACTGCTTTTACAGAGCAGCTACCCAGGTCAGTACTAAATGCCTGGATGGGAAGCATTGGTGGAGGGCATGGGCAGCCCCTTCCTTACCGTGAGCACAATGTAGGTGACTACATAGCAGGAGATCATGTGAGCCCACAGCTTCAGCTCGCCTGACGCCACATTGGCCAGACTGCACCTATCGAACGATGAGAAGGCGTAGTTCTTTGCCTGCAAGGGCGTCAGGGCACCAGGCCAGAGCGCCTGACAGGCTGAGGAATGCAGCTCGGCATAGCTTACAACACACGAAGAACAGCAAACGTGCAATGGTATCGCACGCTGGGTGGCAGCAGGTCAGAGACACGCAGGAGGTAGACAGGGCAGGGCAGGGGTCTACAATACTAGTCCTGGTTCTTAAGGGTAGGGCAGGGCAGGGATCTATGACGCCACTCCTGATTCTTGAACTAGGCTGAAGAGGCACGGCCAAATGTCTGCCACCATTATCTAGAGAGCCCTGCCATTCATCACTGTTGAGGGTTGATCTGGGTTTGCTCCAGAGTACAAGGGGCCTGCTGCCTGGACTTACGGTGACTTCAGTGTCGACCTCATGCCCACAGTTGGCAGGGGGCGGTGGTGGGGCGGGCGGGGGCGGCTGCACACATGTGCAACACACAGACACAGGAAGGCCAGCTGGTGTGCTGCAGCGACGCTGACGTTATAGCATCACCAGTCACCAACCTCTACCTCTTACGTCATGATGATGATGATGGTGGCATAGCTTGCAGGAGGCCTTGCACTTACTTGGGAAATCACAAATGGGCTGATTGCAAGCAGACATGCTAGGTGTGTTTCATGGGACTGCTGAAGTGCTCATACTGCGCTTCTTGATCACTGCCCATGTCTTGAGGCAAAGACTGGCACTGCTGGCTCTGCTCCCCTGGCGCTATGTACAATATTGAAGACGACTATTCAGCGAGCACCCCACGCGTGCATGTGGTAACTGTGACTTGCAATGCTGCAAAGCGTTCACCTGACTCTGAGCGGCCATCAAGTTCTCCACTTGGTCTCCCTACATGGGGCAGGTCATGGATAGTAATGTACTGTACAGGCACAGCTGAAGAAGCTCAGCACCAGGCATTTCAGCACCCTGTACACCTCATGGCGCACAAGGGTGTAGGTGGGCAGGGTGCATCAGACAGTCAACACCCCACTCCACGAAGGAGCGCATTTGGACCCCCGTGTGGCTGGGTGCAGGAGCGCCCTGCTCCATGGTGGCTGTGCTGCCCAGACTGTGCTGCCCAGACCATGGTGGCTGTGATGCCCAGACAGGGCTGCCCAGACCATAGTGGCTGTGATGCCCAGACCATGGTGGTGTGATGCCCAGACCATGGTGGTTGTGATGCCCAGACTTGGATTGGCTTGGGGAGGAGCTCCCCAACACAGAGCAAGACGGCCCCAGGCTGGGCCAATAGAGGCTGACCCGCCACAATGCATGTGGCAGCTGATGGCTGACAGCTAGTGGTGAGGCACAAGGCCCAGGCAGGGGGCCCACAGTGGCTAGCTCACTCACAGCAGCAGCAAATATTAGGGCTGCTGCTGCACCAAGTTCGTACCGTGAGGTTGATGGGCAGGATGACGATGCATGACCACAGCGTAATCTTGATGAAGCATTCCCAAGCTGCAGTTAGGGTCAGGGTCAAGGTCAGTTACTACTTGCTTTCCTGACCTTAAACCCGCTAAACCCTGTCTCCTTACCTAACCCCCCCATGACCACCGCGTGACCTTCACAAAGCATTCCCAAGCTGCAGCTCCCAGCCACCAGGGCATGGCGCTGGTAACAATGCACACATGCAGCTATTGCATGGCGGTGTGGCATTGAGATGTGACACACCACAGCGCTGCCATGGGGTGCATTGAGCAGGCGCGTGGAATCACAAATGACCGACGCAACTGCCCCGGTGGCGCTGGCGCTGTCTAGGCTGCATTGTGCTCTGGCACCATACTTATGGGTTATAGTGTAGGAGCTGCTGCTTGCATGTTTACAGTGACATGGACACTCAGTACGCACTGGGTGCCAGGCAGCTCACCAAACTTCAGCACTCGGATGTACATGGCGCTGTCAAGACCACACACTCGTATCAGGTCCTGCTCAGGCAGCCGCATGCACAGTGGAACAATCACTGTTGCCATGAGCCATCAGCTGTCACCAGTGGCGATGCGCAGGAGGCAGCACCAGGATGAAGGTCAGGAAGTTGGTGAGGCACACACATAGACACTGCCTGTGCTGTGAGGCTACAGCCTGCCACCGCTGACAGCAAGCACCTGATGAGGCCAGAATAAGGCCTAGCCAAATTTCTGCTGTCTTGACATGCACCAGCTGTTCCGCTGTCACTCCCCAGCTCAAGTGCACCCTCACCGCTTCAGGGTAGCTGAAGATAAAGAGCATCCAGGAAAACATGCCAGGGGGCAGCCGGGGTGGCTTACACTCCAATCCTTTGTCGTACCTGGCAGTACACTCCAATAGGAACATTTAGGCAACATGGTGCAACTCAGCAGGTGTGTTTGTCCATGGTGGGAAAGAGCTGAGGGCCTTGCCTTTTGGGAGCATAGAAGCGGCGAGCCCAGCTGGCCAACCTCAGCCAGCTGAAGACCAGGAAGACAATGATGGCCAAAGCTATCTGGACACCGAATGTGGTAGCAACGCTGGAGCCTGCAAGGACGCCCTCCCAACCTTGGATATACCGACACCTGCCGGGTGCAACCTGCAGCTGCGTGCAGCAACCTACTCTCGGCTGCCATTGCTGCAGGCCTCGATGTGCTCAGCACTTGACCTCTCTGCCTTCTCCTGAGCTATGCGCTGTTTTTCGCCGCACGCTATGCTTCTCTATATGTATAGCTACGCCCACAGAGAAACACGCGCCAAATCACCGTTTCCTAGGCGCTGCCGGAACCCTGGACTTTGCAAGGCTCACGGTCAGCAGCAGCGGACCGACACCTGATGCTTGTTACTGAAGTGGGTAACCTGACCGAAGCACGGCGATAGGCAGGAGGAATAACAACTCGAATATCATACTCGGAAATCTGGGCAATTTTCTCCACGCCCACCCCGCACAATTTTCTCCACGCCCACCCCGCAAACCTTCGTTCTAGCAAGCTTCACTATGGCCCTGTCTATGAAGAACAGCATGGCTTCCCGAGTTGGTGGTGCCCGTGTGTGCCAACACAGGGCAGCCTTCTCTGGGTCTCGCATTGCCCGTCCCGTCCAGGCTGCGCCAGTGCCGATGCGGCAGGCGTCCCGAGTGCAGCGCGCCAGCGCCGTGACGGTGCGTGCAGTGAAGGTGTCAGTGGGCGACCTGAAGAAGGCGGATCTGGAGGGGAAGCGGGTGTTTGTGCGCGCTGGTGGGTGCAATCCGCATCCTACCGCAAGATATCGCTACCCGATGATTGATGCGTAGGCATCGCAGCACGCTGCTGTGTGTGACAGCAGTGCAAGCGCGCATACGCATCGACACACTGGTATTCTTACCCTGTCACAGGATAATGTTGTCCGGCCTTGAACTGCCCGCCCTGCTTGCCTGCACGCCTGAATACAGACCTGAACGTGCCGATGGACAAGGCCGGCAATGTGACGGATGACACTCGCATCCGCGCTGCCATCCCCACCCTGAAGTACCTGCTGGATAACGGTGCTAAGGTCCTCCTTACCAGCCACCTGGTGCGCCGCAGCAGCGCGAAATAGCGCTAGGTATCAATCCTGGCCAGGTTTGGGGCAACCTTCCGCAATGCCGGGCGCTCCTCGTGCAGGGCCGGCCAAAGGGCGAGAACAAGGAGGAGGACAAGAAGAAGTACTCCCTGAAGCCCGTGGTAGCGCGCCTGTCTGAGCTGCTCGGGAAGCCGGTGAGAGGAACCTAACGGCGCCCTGGCGCGTGCTGACCCAGCCTCACCAAACCTGATCGACCATGACATAGCCAAACCCAAACCGACCCTAGACTGAAGTGGCTCAGCCACGACCAGACCTGTCTAGAGGTGGCCCTGACTCCATCACGCGACTTGGCCGGGGTGTGCAGGTGACCCTGGTGGACGACTGCATTGGACCCCAGGTGGAGTCGGCAGTGGGCGCCCTGCACAATGGCGATGTGAGTGGCCTGCTCAGGGCCTACGGTGCCATGTTAGCAGCTGGGGCAGACACTGGTGTGTGGTCTGGTGGGACCTCACTAGAGCTGGGTTGGGCTGGGCAGGGCTGAGTAGGGCTGGGTGTGCCAGCTTAACAAAGCAAGGCGGGGCAGGGCAGGGCAGAGCTCTTGGTATTGGCCGACGCCTGGTGCTCCCCACATCTGGCAGCTCTATCAGCCGGCAGCAGAACTTCCTCGAGTGTCTACGTCGTCAAGGTTACTCCTTCAGCAGCAGAGGTGCCAGGCGCTCAGGATGGCCTACCCATTGCAGTCCCAGCCATTGCAGGCTCAGCCACACTGGTGTCACAGCAGCATGATATGGGAAAAGAGCATGTTGCAATAGTGATTGCCGGCTCAACGTGATCAGCGTGTGGCCAGGTTATGACCAGGGTGTGACAAAGTGTGAGTATTGTATGATGGAGGCATGATCACGGTGTGATCACGGGGGGCTGTGTGTTGCAGGTGGCTCTGCTGGAGAACGTGCGCTTCTACAAGCAGGAGGAGAAGAACGACGCTGACTTTGCTAAGGCGGTAAGGAGCCCTGGATTGTGCCTGCTTTGCAACACATGTCACATGGGCAGCAGCAGGAGACTGTCCCCTGCTCCTTGGCGGTGCCCCTGACTAGCTGGCGCTGATGTGATCCACCCCTTCACTGCTGCTGCACACCCCTGCTGCTGCTGTGGCCCAGGCCTATGATGCTGGCTGCTGTGCAGCTTGCCGCCAACGCTGACCTGTACGTGAACGACGCCTTTGGCACTGCCCACCGCGCCCACGCCTCCACCGAGGGTGTCACCAAGTTCCTGAAGCCCTCCGTGGCCGGCTTCCTGCTGCAGGTCAGCAGTCATCCGCCATGCCATGGGCCTGCTGGCTGCTGGCATTCCAGGTCTATAGACAGGCTGCCAGACTCCAGGTATCTAGTACAAATGATTATTCCAGGTAGCTACTTCAGATGACTATTTCAGGTATCTGTGCTGTAGGAAAGTATGTCAGGGAAATACAGCAGGTGGTTCAGGTGGCAGGCTGGATATGCGACCGTTTGTGTTAAGTGGTCAGTCAGACAGCACACTGTAGGGGTGCCAGCAGCTTGCTGCTCTAGCCCAACTCCCTAGCCACAGCAGCCACCTGTGCTGCAGCCACCACCAGCCCTGCCAACAGTGTCTGTGGCAGCTGCAACAGTGGGCCAGCCATGAAAGGGGCTGCAAGGGTACAGCAGCAGGTGGCAGCACTCAATGTGGGCGCACAGCCGCCAGAGTGGTACCAGAGGCTAGCATGCGAAGTCACACTTGTTTGATTGCTTGGGGCTGGCAGGGTGGCCCTAGAGGAACTAGACAGGCAGCAGCCTCACCTAACAACAGCAGCCGCCAGCAGCAACTGCACTGCGCAGCTGCACCTGCATCACATACAAGCATCAAGGGGCTTAAGGACCTGCAAACAGCTGCCATGCAGGTATGGGTTGTGATACTCTGCAGCCTGGATATGGCATCCCAGCCAGTGGCAGCTGGGCCTCTGGGTCCCACGCTCGCCTGCTTCCCGCTTCATGGCACCTGGGGTGGTTGTTGGGTGTAGAGGGCGGGTGGCCTGGTCTTGGCCAAAGCACTGCTGGGGAGTCGATGTGTGGACATCACAGGCGCTGGGCCCATACACACTGATGTTGCTAAACCCACGCCATGTTGTGAGAAGCTTGTCACTCTGCATTTGGTCGACTTAGACAACTGTCCGTTTGCAAAGATACCTTGCCATATAACAGCTGACGCACATCTCACACACTGCTGTCTCACGGCTGCCTCCTGCCTGCTGCCTCCTGCCTGCTTAACCCCACAGAAGGAGCTGGACTACTTGGATGGTGCCATCAAGGCACCCAAGAAGCCGTTTGTCGCCATTGTGGGCGGCTCCAAGGTCAGGCCTGCTGCTGCTGCTGCTGCTGCTCTTGTTCCTAGCACAATGGCTGTGGCTGCCCTTGTTGTTCATGTTGTTGCTCCTGCTGCCACCATTGCTTGACTGCCTGGCTTGACTCTCTGTGCTGTTATTTTACCTGACACTACCCCTGCAGGCTGCCCTGACCTGGCCCCCTGCTGTCGCTGGCCCAACCCTTTGCTGCCCTGACCTGGCCCCTGCTTCCCCTGGCGCAACCCTTTGCTGCCTGCCTGCTCTCAGGTGTCCACCAAGATCACGGTGGTGGAGAGCCTGATGGAGGCGGCAGACAAGGTCATCATCGGTGGTGGCATGATCTTCACTTTCTACAAGGCCCGCGGCCTCAAGGTCAGTGGTGCAGCATGACGTGTCACGACTCAGCGGCAGAAACCTCTATGTGTTACTGATGCTAGCTCTCTTGGCCTCTGGTGACCATGTTGTTGGTGCTGCTGCTGATCTGCTGACTTGTGGCTGCTTGCGTTGGTGCATCCATGGGTCACACTCCATAAGTCATACCGGGTTTGTATTGAGGGATGGAGGGTTATGCTACTGCTGCTGCCACCGCTGTATCAGCTGCTGCTGCCGGCGCCGTCATATCAGTTGCTGTTGGTGCTGACTGTGCCCTGTCAGGTGGGCAGCAGCCTGGTAGAGGACGACAAGATGGAGCTGGCCAAGAAGCTCGAGGCCATGGCCAAGGCCAAGGGCTGCGAGCTGCTGCTGCCCACCGACGTGGTGGTGGCCGACAAGTTTGACGCCAACGCCAACACCCAGGTGCGTGCTGTGCAGCCTCCAGCCGGTCCTGTGCAAAGGGTTCAGGGTCAGGGTAGGCAGGCCGCCCCTGACATCATCGTGGGGTCAGGGTGACCTGCCGCTGTTGTATGCGGCTAGGAGCCAGAACCTTCCGGCTTGAGAGGGAAGAATAACTCTCTGCTGTTCTCCACCCCAGCCTCCAGGCCGTAAGCCAGGGAAAGTGCCCCTGTGCTGTTGGCTACTCCTACGAGTGGCCAAACTTTATGGCAGACAATTGTGACAAGGAGTAATCAGGTGCTTATGAGCTAGATTTGGGAAGAATAAGTGGATAAGGAAGAAGAGAAACAATACTCACCATGGTAGGGCTCTGGCTGGTGATGTGGCTGCTTGCAGACGGTGAGCATCGACGCCATCCCTGATGGCTGGATGGGCCTGGACATCGGCCCTGACTCTGTCAAGCTGTTCCAGGATGCCCTGGCTGGCGCCAAGACGGTGCGAGGCAGCAACAGCGAAGCCAGCTGCAGGGTGGTGTAGGCAGGCAGCACTTCCAGCTGACCATCAGTGTGTGAGCTTGGGAAACATGCGAAGGGAAAGTGCACAAGAGCAGCTGCAGTGTGTGCTGTGCTGTGCCATGCAAGGACTAGCCTGCAGACGGCCGGGCTGGGGCTGGGCTGGGCTGCACCCTGCTGCTATAGACTGCACCCAGCTGCATGCTTCTAGCCGCTTTGCTGCTTCACACCTTCCACCTTATTGCTTGACCATGCAGGTCGTGTGGAACGGGCCCATGGGCGTGTTTGAGATGCCCAAGTTTGCAGCCGGCACTGTGGCCATCGCCAACACCATGGCCGGGCTCACAGGCGAGGGCTGCATCACCATCATCGGTGGCGGCGACTCAGTGGCTGCCGCTGAGCAGGCTGGCGTAGCCGACAAGATCTCCCACATCTCCACTGGCGGTGAGAGGGATGCGGCTGATGTCTTGCTGGGGCGGTGGGAAGGGGCTAGCTTCAGCACATTAGTAGCAATGTGCCAGCTATACCCACTTGCTTGCTCCCTGTCGTTAGGTGCTGTGATGTCTGCCAGTTGATGAAGCTGCACTTCCTGTTCACGTGTCTGGCTTGTATTGGCAGTGTTGCATGGGTCTGACATGGGGTTAGATGGGCGTGTGGTGTAATGGGAAGCAAAGGGGTGGAGCTGTGGTAAGTCCTGGAGAGCCCTGCTGTGTCTGCTTGCTGCATGCACAAGCTGCTGGTTGCCGCAGGCCTGTGCAAAACTGCGCTGTCTGGTTGTCCTGGTGGACTTGCATGGTCCTCCATTTGTGCTGTATTCCTACGTTGTGTGAGATGTGAGGTCTGTCATGGTGATGGTGCCGATACTCAGGCGGTGCCTCCCTGGAGCTGCTGGAGGGCAAGGTGCTGCCTGGCGTGGCCGCTCTCGACGAGAAGAGTGCATGAGCGCCATGATCGGCCAACACAAGTGCCGGTTCTTCAACCGGGCATCGGGCTGCTGATGGGCTGGGTCGCGCAGTCCGTCGGGTTTGCGCACACGGGTTCTGCGGGTACCAGCCGGGAGTGCCGGCGGCGGGGGTTCACGGCTGAGCCAAGCCGTGGCCTAAGGTTGCGAGGGACAATCTCGAGGGGGTGTCGGTGCAGTGGCCGTGCGTCGCAGTGTGCAGGCAGGGCTATTTGCGTGGCACACCCTGTTGCAAGTTCCCTTTACGCGCCCGTTCGACAACTCGATTTGCGGGTGCGAAGATGGGAAGAACGACTATTCTAAAAATGGATCATAATTCGTCGACACGCAGTGCAGCGGAATGGTGAATATGATTCACCATTGACTCTAGCTGCAGGTTCAGTCTCAGAAAAAGGAGATACGAAGCTGCCAAGTACGCAATTCCACCCCATGACGTGTCTTCACATCCTGCAGCTTCTGCTTTCACGCTTCGTTGATGTGATGCACCGTTCCCCAATCCTCGTGTTTGTCAGTGTTTAGGGCCGCGTCCAGGTCAGCCCACCAACGCTCAAGGAAGCGCGCGGCGATGATGCGAAACCACGGCGACCATTGCAGCCCGTTGTCCGGCTGCATCATCTGCCGCAGCTCCTCTTGCGTCACGTACCTACGGCCAACAGCGCTCGGCAAAAGTGCACGGTGCCGGAGCTTCAACGCGGCGGCGGTTTGGCGACTCGGTGTACTCGAGCGACACGCAAGAACACAAACCTTACCTGACTTCGTCCACCTCGTCAGGGTTGGGCGCCAAGGTGACGTTGGCCCTGCACAGTGACAGCACCCAGCCGCTAGCCCTCACTAACACACAAACAATTATTTGCATCAGCAAACAACGGCTCACACACTCCTTGCAACTTGGCTGCACTCCTGGCATCCAAGCTCAAGTAGTTCAAACAGACTCAACCCGGACAAGTCAAACCCAGGTCACTCTGATCAGTAACATTGCACCCGCGGCCCAACGCGTCAGGCCTACCGGATGAACAAGATGTAGTCCATTTCGTGCTCGCCCCAGAGCGCTGATTTGGGCGCAGCTGGCTGCACGTCCGCGGCACAGTAGTGCAAACGCGTGAGGAAGCGAAACGCGCTTGCCGGCAGCTGGTGCGCTGGTATCCCCAGCTCGTGCTCCAACTTGCGGATGGCAGCAGCCTTTGCGCCAGGTACTGTTCCGTCGGCCACCTTCAAATGGTTCGAGCGCCAAGCAGCCAGACAAGGCTGATAGTTGTAACATAGCGTCAATCATGACAAGGGATGGGTAAACACGCTGGGCCCCGAGAGGGACGCCTGAGCATGACGAAGGCCATCCACACATTCACAAACTCACCTCCTGCTACACTTATCCTGCTACACTTATCAGGTGCCCCTGGCCTTGCCTCTGACCCTGGCCTGGGCCTCCCTCTGCTCCCTTTTCCTCGGCACCTCCCTCACCTGGCTTAGTTGGTCCACCTCATCTGGGGTCTGCCCATGTAAAGGGTGGCTGCAGCAGGTGTTCGTCCACACACTTGGGAAGGTGATTTTTGAGCGTGCACGCTGTTGCAGCAGCAGTCGCCCCTGATCGTCAAACAGGAACACAGAGAAGGCCCGGTGCAGCAGGCCTGCAGGCTGATGTGGTAGGAACCTACAGCAAGCAGCAGCAGTGGCAGCAGCAGCAGTGGCAGCAGCAGCAGTGGCAGCAGCAGCAGTGGCAGCAACAGCAGCAGCAGTAGGGGTGAGCCTTGCAGGGTTTTGAATTCCCACAGTGCTTGCATAGATGTGGGTGGAGGGGTGCAGGGGAGTGGCAGAGAGTGGTGTCATGAAGTGATAGGGTGGTGGTGTGGGTGGGGGGGAGGGTAAGAGGCACCTGCATTGCATGCCAGGCATGACAACAGGCCAGGCCACCCCTGGCAGGTGATACCCCTTGACACATGCTGCTGCTGTCACACCCCTGCTGCTGCTGTTGCTGCTGCTGCTGCTCATGCGGCACCAAGCTGGCCTTGCTGGGCTGCACTCGACCTCGACCTGAAGACCTCTCCCCACCAAGTAAGAGTTCACCACCGACTAACAATCAGCACCTTACAGCCGCTGCTCCTCTCCTATCACCTGACCTATCATGGCCATGGCTTGGCTGGCTCAGTGTGTGGCAGTCAACAGCTGACCCCTTAACACCTAGCTGCAGCCTCCGCCATCCACCCCCTATCGCTGTGTCCTACTAAAGGTGCCAACGCCACTTGCTTGTGACACTCCAGCTTGCTGGCATGGCCTGTGATGTTGTCCTCAACATCCACCAAGATGCACTCGTCCTTCAGCATCAGCTCATCCTGCGACTGCCCGCCTGCAAACATGCAGCAGCTACACACATCACACCACCCAGACCCTGCCCCCCTAGTACAGGCCACCAGTGGTGGTCCATACACAGGCGGGGGCCAACCATTTCTAGTCCACTTATAGCTAAACTAGCCATTACCTTTGGTTCAACCACCCATGTCGAGTCATGCATGCACACCCTTTCCCGGCTCAGCGATCCTATGCTGAAGCTGTACTGCTACCTTGAGGTATCACTGCATGGAGCTGCCTGACCAAGTATCAAATGAGTAGGTCTGACGAAGCAGCACTTGTGTGTGCTGTCTACACTACAGAGGTAACCTCCGCCCCAAATATTGCTCTGTGGACTGCCTAGAAAAAGACACCAAGCATTCAGGCATGCTGTAGCTAGGGCTGCTAGGTCGCACCTGCCCAGGTGCTTGCACCCCTCATGTGGTCTGTGCGGTCCTCGGCGCGCGACAGATTGGCTGAGATGCTGGGCTGCATGAGCGTCATCTGCATGCTCCTGAGCTTAAACTGGAGTCGCGCGTGTGCACAGCTGGGCTGCTGGGCGGAGTTCACGCGGGGGATATGCGTGAGGCCTCTGAGCAACGAACGAAGCATCGCGGCATCGGACTGCCGCCGGGCCAGGTTCCAAATAGCGATTGTGGCCAGCTACCGAGCCAAGGGCGTTAGGAATGATACGAGCTGGTGGCGTTACTCTTGAAAAGTATGTCGGTCATGAATAACGACCATTAACACACCTACCCTCTGTTGTTGAGAACGACTGCGTCCTTAGTCATGACTCACAACCCGTTTCCTTACTTGGTTAGGATGAGCCAAGCAATACACTGGACGGCGGGGGCACTGCGTACACAATAAAGGCAGGGCGTTACCCTGAGATGGGGTGAGGCTCAGGCGACCCCAACTGACAGAAAATGACAGGAAACCGGACCCCTGGTAATCAAACTGAGGCACCGACAGACCTGGACCATCTCCTTTGCCAAAGCATGTGTGCTGGCCTCAACGTGCTCTTCAGGATTACATGGCTGCATGGTGGGGGGCTCATCACATGAAGCCTGGGAGGCCCCTATACAGGAGGTTGGCTCAGCAGTACTGGTCACCCCGCCCTGCCTGCCAGTTGACGCAACGCTGGCAGCTGTATCATTAGCTTCAACAGCTTGGACGCAACCTGCCGCTCTTGCTCTGATGAACTGCAAGCGCAGCACACCACAGGCAGAGGCTTAGAGAAGAGGCGGTCTCGTTAGGTGGGGATAGGTGGGAGGAGGCTAGAGGGCAAAGCATGTTGCAGGTATGTGAGTGTAGGGGATGCTGCTGCTGCGTTGCGCAGCTGCTTGTGCTTGCTGCTCATTCATAGCAATCAGACTCGGCACCACACCGCTGGCCATGATGCGTTTCTCATGCTGATGGCCTTGTCCCGCACCTATGCCCCAAAGTGCACCAAAGCCACACTCGGGTAGGTAGCCTGATGAAGTGCAGCACTTTCATACAGTGCATGAGTGATGCGGTACACCAGTGGGGTACAGCCTGACGCAGTACAGTGCCACCACATGCTCCTTGACCAGCCCCTCCCCCACCTGTCTGATGGAAACGTCATGCAGAGTCAAGGTCTGATGGAAAAGTCTCGCAGAGTTAAGTCACAGAGTTGCCAGTTGCATAAAGCTGCCATGGTGTCCACGGCCAGACCCCAAATGCCAGGTCAGCGTGGAATACTTGGGAGCTACAGCTAGGAGCAGGGCACCATCTTTGTTTGAGGTGCAGCGTGAGGTGCAGCATGAGGTGCAGCATGAGGCACAGCAGGCAGGACCTACTGAGCAGGGGCACCAGGGCGGCAGCGGCGGTGATGCGCAGCTGAGGGGCCCACAGGTCAGTGCGGCCCATGTTATTGACAATGCATGCAGCCAGCCCTCCCACCAGCTCGCCCTGCAACAGACACCAGCAACAGGTTAGAGCAGGCTAGACTAAGCATGCCCATGACTAGCCACGCAACCGCCCATATAGTGCAAGTGGATGGGCTGAACATGCATTGTTCGGGTGCATGCGTGTAAGGACCCTGCAAACTTGAACTCTCAACCCAGCTCAGACCAAGTGAAGTGTGTAGAGCCCGTGAACCAGAGGCAGTGGCGCAGACCATCAAAGCAAGCAAGCTTCATGTGTGTTTGCTTGCTCTTCAGCCTTGTTCCTTGCCCTGCCTGAGGCTGTGGCAGCTGTTGCTGTGGCAGCTGTGACCTCGGCTGCCATTGACGTGACACAGACCGTGATCTGTGTGCCAATATGTGCCCTGCCTGTATCATGGCCTGAGGTGACTGGAGGCGACTGCAGCTGTTGCACCTACCTTGCACCTGCTCTTCAACCTAGGCCACAGCTACACTTGCTCCGTCTGAGGCTGTGGCAGCTGTTGCTGTGACCATGGCTACCCTTGACGTGGCTCCAGCATGCCGCTACTCACCTGCGCCAGCTTGCTGCGTAGGCCGGGCTGCAGCGCAAGCAGCGCTACCAGCATGGCAGCGCAGCGCTGGGAGGGCTGCAGCCAGGCACCTCCCTGGTCAGCTGCCGCACTGCAGGGGCGACTGAGCAGGTTCGCCAGCAGGTGGGGCACACCCTGCAGGTCACGCAAGGCTGCTCCTGCGTGTTCCGCGGCAATCAAGGCTCTAGGTTGAGGGCCAAGGTGCCGCCGGGGTCCCTCATGTAACCCTTCCAACCCCCTGAACACTGGCTGCACCGTCTCCCCTGCACCCTCTACTGCTGCCAAAGGCATCCCTGCCATCCTGTGTCTTCCCTGGAAGCTGTCCCAACCTACACCATGTAGACTGCTGCCGAGATATCATCCATACCATGCCAGAGGTGGGGACCTTAGCATGCAAGTGCAGATGGAGGAGGAAGGGGGAGGGTGGCTGAGGGCAGCATGCGCTGGGAGCTAGGGGACACTGCTATGGCCCTCACGCTTCCAGAAATGCCTGCAGCAGCAGCCTGCCTGGGCCTGCTTACATCGCCTGCAGGGCTGCCACAGGAACCTAGCCCCCTGCCCCTTGCTGCTGCTGCTGCTGCTGCTGTGGCCGAGGATATTACCCTTGTCAAGGTCATCACTCTACATGGTGCTCGGCTACAGAGGGAGGGGAGGGTGGCGGAGGCCTGGGACCCCCACCACGCCACATCTGCCTCTGAGAATGAAAGGTATGGGACTGAAAGAATGAGCTGAATAGGTTGATATGATGATAATGCTAAGAATGACAATGGCAATGGTAAGACAATGAAGGGCAGGGTGGTCTAACCCCACGTTACAGGTCACCATGCTACGTTACAGGTCACAGTGCTTTGTCAGAAGACTGTGGAGGTTCTGCAGGCGGGCACTTCAATCTAAATAATAGCATCCCTCCATTCTGCAGTAACTATGACTATGACTCTGGGTTAGGGATTTTGTGTATTGCAGCAACTCCGGCGGTGTTCATAACGCTGCATATTGCCCGATTGCATGCAAAGACGATGACGACGAAGGTGAGTCTCAGACTGCTGTGAGGTGAGGGTCAATGCATCTACTGAACTGCTGCAGCTCCATACCACTTGCACAAATGTCTCCATGCGAATGGTGGAGGCCATCGTTGTCGTCAGGAAAAACTCAAGTTGGCTCCACCTCCACATGACAGGCATCACCGGATGCTGACCAAACTCCAAGGACAGTAAGCAGCGCAAAAGCAGGCTGCTCAGCTGGTCACCCCCGCCATTGGCCGCACCCCCGTGGCTCAAGAGATAAAAACTTTCTCATTTCTGCACGGATGAGGCCGCCGATTGGTGCGATGAGCTGCTTATGGCCTAACTAGAGTGGAGCTAGCCCCAGCGGTTTGCCGGGTGGCTGGGCCCAACCCGCGACGGACATTTCAAATTTTCAGGTCAGCACGCGACAGATTTTATCAGGGGTGCGGCCAATGGCGGGGGTGACCAGCTATGTTTATCCTCAAGATGGGTAGAGTTTCAGGGTAGGGGGTAGGTGCGGCGCACCGGAAACAGCCGGAGATATCAGTGGCGAAGCGATGACACAGCAGGGAAATTCAGCTGAAACGCAACACTCGTCCAGAAAATCGTCCTATACCCATTTTCAAAACTTTGCTTAATTCGCATGCATCCCACATTCATTATGCAAGCTTATGCTGCAGACGCGAAGACTACACGACCATCATCGAAGCGCAAATGACAACAGGCTAGGCCCTTGAAGACCAATCTAAGCCAATCGCACATGGCGGACCTGTCCAGCTTCGCTGATCAAGGGTTTGATGCCAAGGCGTGGGTCAACAGGCTCTGTGCGCAATGCCCCAGCAGCGATCCGCTCGAAAAGTATTTGGCAGAGACGGAGATGAGGCTGCAGCTGACAGCTGAGGAGATTGAAGCTGGGTTGCAGGACAGCAGCGCGCAGGCCATGCGGCGCATCCCGTTCGCGGTGCAGGAAATCTACCGTCTGCAGGTCCGTGCAGGCAATGCCATGCATGGATGCAGTCCAGAGGCAGTGCAATGGCTCAGACCAGAATGGAGGCTCTCACGCCACCTGCTATGCTTACAACCTCAACAAAGTATTGATCCTTGCGCTTGAAGCAGGGTGACATCCAGGGCATGCGGGACCATGTGAAATTGGTGGCAGCCCAGGTTTCCACCCATGCCGCTGAGGCTGCTGCTTCTGTGTCAGTAATCAGAAAACTAGATCGGGTGAAGGGTAACATGGAGCTAGCGTGCTCCACGCTCAAGGAGGCCACAGAGCTGTCAGGCCTGTTTGTCAAGGTGCGCACCACCACCGCTACCTGTGTGTCCCTGGTTCTGCCAGCTTCTGTGGAAGCTGTGTTGTAGAGATTACAGGCGGATGTCAGAAACGCACCGCTGCCTGCTTGTCCACATCACCTCTTAGTTGCAGCACAAAGACAGCTTGCCAAACCGCCACCTGTGACAGAATCTGCAACTGCGGCTTCCATTAGAAAACTGTCTAGCAAACCTTTCCCTTGCCCCTACCCACTTGTTATCACATCTACATGTCAGCGCCATATCCCCTTGCATCCTGTGAGACCACAAAGTCTGCTTGCATGCAACATTGGACATGGGCAATGCTGTGACAAAAGCTTCACATGTCACATGCTAAGACAGCGGAGCAGGAGTCACCTGTGCCGCCACTCTGCCTGCCTGGCTGATGCAAGGTAGGTCGAGGAGGTGTTTGCATCTGGAGACCTGCCTCGTGTGGCAGAGATGCTGGGCATGATGAGGCGCAGCTTGGCGCTGGTGGGAGACGTACCAGAGTTCAAGGCAGGCCGGGGAAGGCTGAGGGCGCTGGAGGACAGGCTGCAGGGCATGGTGGAGGGCTCCTTGTCCCAGGTGGGCCCTATGACCCACACTGCAGGCCTGTGCCTATGCAGTGCCCAGGGCCTTGTTAACTTATACAAAAGGTGTGCAGCAGGTCTTGATGAAGCTGCAGGCAGTCGCCTCAGGGACTTGCCAGCACCAGCAACCAGATTCTGACACATGGCCATGGTGGGGCAGGTGCTAGTCACCCATAAGCACCTGAGCCAGGGTGGAGCATACACAGCTGTGTGCCTGCCCTGCCCTGCAGGCGCTGGCTCAGCCAGCACTGATCCAGCAGCAGCAGCAGCAGCAGCAGCAGCAGCAGCAGCAGCAGCAGCAGCAGCAGCAGCAGCAGCAGCAGCAGGGTGCTGATTCTGAGGCTGGTGGGGATGCAGCTGGCAGCAGGGAGGAGGAGGATCAGTACGTGGCCGCCCTGGCTGGACTGCTGCTGGCAGTGGACAGGTGTGCAGGGCAGCTGTGGTGGTGTTGAGCACTAGGGGAGGGCAAGTCCCGGCAAAACAGCTGTGCAGGAGACCAAGGAGAACCAATGCAGTGGTTAAACAAACAGTGGTATGAGGGGCCAGAAGGGGTCATGCACTCCAAAGGGAACATGTCCACAGAGTGGACAGTGATGCATTTTGCCAGCTTGCGGGCTGCATGCAAGCTGGGCTGCATGGAACATCCTATATGAGGTGCCGGGCTCCTGTGGCTGAGCCGCATTCCACCACTCCCACATCAGTGTCTACCATTAACAGTGTTCCGCATCTCAAGCAAGGAACTCAGGCATCTCGAGCAGTGGCAACCCAGCAGCAGCCCCAGCAGCCCCAGCCCCAGCAGCAGCAGCAGCAGCAGCAGCCCCAGCAGCCTCAGCAGCCTCAGTAGCAGCAGCAGCCCCAGCAACAGCAGCATGCCCCTGATGGTTGTGCCTTGCCCGCACTGCTCTACCCCTACCAGGTACTCCACTGTGGAGGCGCTGTTCCTGGACACCCGTCTGGCCTTTGTGCACAGCCTGTGGGAGGAGGCCTGCACTTCCTCAGGTGCTCCTGGTGGGCTGGCAGTGTGGTGTAAGGAGCACAGGCGCAAGGGGAGGGAGACCTGGCAGCTGCATGTGCATCTGGGTGGGCAGGCTGGCCAGCAAGCCAGCAGGCAAGCCAACAGGCAGGGAGTTGGGCAGGCTGGGGATTGATCAGGCCGGCTCAACATTGCAGATGAGAACTGAGTGGATGTGTAGGTTTGTACTGAGCGCCAGAAGTCGCTGGCAGATGTTCTGTGGAAGCTTGAGTCAATGTGGTGCTGCAGTCACAGCTGCATTGCTGCATGGATGTCTGTCTGGCTCCAGAGGATGTGCTGGTGTGGCTGCCCCGTTTCTACACCCGGCTGGTCCCTGTGCTGGACGCTGAGAGCAGCTGGTGCCTGAGGGTCCTGCCCCAACAGCAGCAGCAGCTCATGACAGCCCTTGCGGCCGCCATTCTGCAGAAGGTGGGTTTGACGTGTCAGGCCGTAGCCCAACACATACACCCAGCCATAGAAGGTAGCATGCAAGCAGCAAGGGTGTGCATGGTGGGATGTAGTGGCGGCTGTACTCTACCCCAGCTCTTCCTCCACAGCCAACTGTAAGGATCACAAGCACTGAGCAGCTTGGTTGCTGCAGACTGTCGCACTGTCCTGGCATGCTGCCCCTCCATTTTTCTTCTCGCTGATAACCTCACCTTCTTCACCCATGTCTTGTGCTACAGTGGCATGTTTGGTTAATAGGTTGGTTGGTTGGTTGGTTGGTAGGGAGTGACTGTCTCTTGGCTGTGCCTTCCTATGTATGCAGCAGTGCCTGCTACATGACAAATGCACCTGCTGCAGACCAGTACCCTGGTGCGCCCTCCATTGCCTGGCTTGCCCCACAGATCAGCAAAGCCACTCGGGAGAGGCTGCTGGCCTCGCGCCTGCCCGTGGCCCAGCTGCCGCTGCTGTCAGCGGAGATGGCAGCTTTTGCACGGAGCATCATGGACGTGCTGCCGCATGAGCTGCCAGGGGTGGCCCGCACCCAGCTGCTCACCTCACTGTTCCAGCCTCTGGAGGAAATGGTGGGTGTGCATGATAGCCAGGCTGGGCCAGGGGTGGGTGGGGCTGCAGGCAGCAAGTGGAGAGGAGCGTGATGGGAGTGCTAGAGATGAAGTAGGGAGGTGTGGGCCGTGTCCACAGGGGAGTGCCTGTGTGATATGTACAGAGGTCACCATGTTTGACAGGGAGGGCACAGGGCATGGGTTAAAGACTATGTGATGCGCATAGGTCAAATGCCAGGGTAGAAGAATGAGGTCAGGCCACCACCACATTGCTGAGCCATGAAAGCCAGCCAATCGCACCAGCCAGCTGCCATGGTGGTAGGAGTTCAGAACAAAGCTGAGGTTAAGGCTCCATGGCTCCCTGGTAGGATTCATGGCTCCCTCCTGGTAGAGCCTGAGCAATCCAGACCCAAAACAGTCCTGCAGCACACTCTACCCTGGTAAACGCGAATGATACAATACAAGCAGGTAATGGCTCGCCCCACAGCAGCAGGCTCCCTTGCCCTTCACCCCTTGACGGCTGATGTGTTGCCGACACCCTGCACCTAGTAGAGTGTGTTGCCGACCCACTCCCTGCACCTGTAGCGTGGAGGTGCTGGTTGAGCCGCTACACCAGCTCTGTGCCTGTGCCGCCCCCAGGTGTCGTCCTACCCTGCCATGGAGCTAGGCGAGCTGGGCAGCAGCCTCACGACAGCGCTGGCGGCTGTGCGGGCCAGCCCCACCGCAGAAAGCAGTGCAGAGCACTTGGTGGGTGCAAGGGTGGCCAGGGAGGCCCAGGGCTGGCAGCTGGAGAGGGGCTGCAGCAAGCAGGGTATGACAGGAGAAGGGATGGCTGGGGCTGGGGCTGGGGCTGGGGCTGGGGCTGGGGCTGGGGCTGGGGCTGGGGCTGGGGCTGGGGCTGGGGCTGGGGCTGGGGCTGGGGCTGGGGCTGGGGCTGATAAGTATGGGGAAGGAAGGGGGGCCAAGAACAGCTGTCTGTTAGCCAGGGCAGCCGGCCATTGGGCCCACCTAGTGGCTCCAGGGTATCTCCATCAAACACTTGCAAAGTGCACGCCCTTTACCTGGCCTGTAACTCCCTTCCTGACACGTCTGCGTCATGCCTCACCTCATCCTTTCACCGTCTGCTGTGAGCACTCACCCACTCACCTCTACCTGCACCCCCTACCACCTGTTCTGCCAGGCCGTGGTGCTGGCACGCAGCAGCAATGCTTAACCCTAACCCTAACCCTAACCTTAACCCTCCCCTACCCGCAGGTGCGCACCCTGCCAGGCGCGCTGCGGGCGGCCTGCACCACGGCATTGGCCGCCATTGAGCGCTGCGTCGCCTTCACAGGCGGCAGTGAGCTGGTGAGGCCACAGTGCTGGCTGACCCACTATGCCGCCCCCGCCCCACTCCCTCTACCAGCTATACCCCATATCACCACACTCTCTGGCGACATGTGTGGTGGTGCACAAGCACGCCCCAAGCTCTTCTTACTCGCGCTGGTGTACTCGCATAGCCAAGAGCATGTCGTGCTTGCCCCATCACCAGCACGGCCCCTATAGCCCTGTCCTGCTGACCTGTTGGTGTGCTTGTCTGCAGCCTGGGCTGTACAAGGTGCTTGACCAGGCGCTGTTGGCTTGGCTCTCACGCCTGGCACAGCACATCAGCAGCAGCCTGGCACAGCTGACCTCGCCCCCCTCCACTGCCAACCCCAGCATCACACCCTCGGTGAGGGCATGGCAGGGTGGGGTGGGGCGCGGAGGGCGTAAAGGGTGAGGAGGGGTGGGTGGGGGAGGGATGTTAAGGAGGGAGGGAGCAGAGGGGGCAGGAGCACGGTGGTCAAGCAAGGGGGGGAGGAGCATGTCATGTGGTGTGATGTCATCACCATGTGACGTATGCTAGGGAGGGGTTTCAATGATGATAGCTCAGTGGCTGCTGCTGGACACTCCCTTGTTACGAGGAGGGCGGCCGTGGTAATGTGGCTGCTGCTGCTGCTGCTGCTGCTGCTGCTGCTGCTGCTGCTGCTGCTGCTGCTGCTGCTGCTGCTGCTGCTGCTGCTGCTGCTGCTGCTGCTGCTGCTGCTGCTGCTGCTGCTGCTGCTGCTGCTGCTGCTGCTGCTGCTGCTGCTGCTGCTGCTGCTGCTGCTGCTGCTGCTGCTGCTGCTGCTGCTGCTGCTGCTGCTGCTGCTGCTGCTGCTGCTGCTGCTGCTGCTGCTGCTGCTGCTGCTGCTGCTGCTGCTGCTGCTGCTGCTGCTGCTGCTGCTGCTGCTGCTGCTGCTGCTGCTGCTGCTGCTGCTGCTGCTGCTGCTGCTGCTGCTGCTGCTGCTGCTGCTGCTGCTGCTGCTGCTGCTGCTGCTGCTGCTGCTGCTGCTGCTGCTGCTGCTGCTGCTGCTGCTGCTGCTGCTGCTGCTGCTGCTGCTGCTGCTGCTGCTGCTGCTGCTGCTGCTGCTGCTGCTGCTGCTGCTGCTGCTGCTGCTGCTGCTGCTGCTGCTGCTGCTGCTGCTGCTGCTGCTGCTGCTGCTGCTGCTGCTGCTGCTGCTGCTGCTGCTGCTGCTGCTGCTGCTGCTGCTGCTGCTGCTGCTGCTGCTGCTGCTGCTGCTGCTGCTGCTGCTGCTGCTGCTGCTGCTGCTGCTGCTGCTGCTGCTGCTGCTGCTGCTGCTGCTGCTGCTGCTGCTGCTGCTGCTGCTGCTGCTGCTGCTGCTGCTG
This sequence comes from Haematococcus lacustris, assembly GCA_030144725.1. NCBI lineage: Eukaryota > Viridiplantae > Chlorophyta > Chlorophyceae > Chlamydomonadales > Haematococcaceae > Haematococcus > Haematococcus lacustris. The sequence continues at coordinate 6,055,503 of JASKMD010000018.1, read as the reverse complement.
CTGCTGCTGCTGCTGCTGCTGCTGCTGCTGCTGCTGCTGCTGCTGCTGCTGCTGCTGCTGCTGCTGCTGCTGCTGCTGCTGCTGCTGCTGCTGCTGCTGCTGCTGCTGCTGCTGCTGCTGCTGCTGCTGCTGCTGCTGCTGCTGCTGCTGCTGCTGCTGCTGCTGCTGCTGCTGCTGCTGCTGCTGCTGCTGCTGCTGCTGCTGCTGCTGCTGCTGCTGCTGCTGCTGCTGCTGCTGCTGCTGCTGCTGCTGCTGCTGCTGCTGCTGCTGCTGCTGCTGCTGCTGCTGCTGCTGCTGCTGCTGCTGCTGCTGCTGCTGCTGCTGCTGCTGCTGCTGCTGCTGCTGCTGCTGCTGCTGCTGCTGCTGCTGCTGCTGCTGCTGCTGCTGCTGCTGCTGCTGCTGCTGCTGCTGCTGCTGCTGCTGCTGCTGCTGCTGCTGCTGCTGCTGCTGCTGCTGCTGCTGCTGCTGCTGCTGCTGCTGCTGCTGCTGCTGCTGCTGCTGCTGCTGCTGCTGCTGCTGCTGCTGCGCTGCTGCTGCTGCTGCTGCTGCTGCTGCTGCTGCTGCTGCTGCTGCTGCTGCTGCTGCTGCTGCTGCTGCTGCTGCTGCTGCTGCTGCTGCTGCTGCTGCTGCTGCTGCTGCTGCTGCTGCTGCTGCTGCTGCTGCTGCTGCTGCTGCTGCTGCTGCTGCTGCTGCTGCTGCTGCTGCTGCTGCTGCTGCTGCTGCTGCTGCTGCTGCTGCTGCTGCTGCTGCTGCTGCTGCTGCTGCTGCTGCTGCTGCTGCTGCTGCTGCTGCTGCTGCTGCTGCTGCTGCTGCTGCTGCTGCTGCTGCTGCTGCTGCTGCTGCTGCTGCTGCTGCTGCTGCTGCTGCTGCTGCTGCTGCTGCTGCTGCTGCTGCTGCTGCTGCTGCTGCTGCTGCTGCTGCTGCTGCTGCTGCTGCTGCTGCTGCTGCTGCTGCTGCTGCTGCTGCTGCTGCTGCTGCTGCTGCTGCTGCTGCTGCTGCTGCTGCTGCTGCTGCTGCTGCTGCTGCTGCTGCTGCTGCTGCTGCTGCTGCTGCTGCTGCTGCTGCTGCTGCTGCTGCTGCTGCTGCTGCTGCTGCTGCTGCTGCTGCTGCTGCTGCTGCTGCTGCTGCTGCTGCTGCTGCTGCTGCTGCTGCTGCTGCTGCTGCTGCTGCTGCTGCTGCTGCTGCTGCTGCTGCTGCTGCTGCTGCTGCTGCTGCTGCTGCTGCTGCTGCTGCTGCTGCTGCTGCTGCTGCTGCTGCTGCTGCTGCTGCTGCTGCTGCTGCTGCTGCTGCTGCTGCTGCTGCTGCTGCTGCTGCTGCTGCTGCTGCTGCTGCTGCTGCTGCTGCTGCTGCTGCTGCTGCTGCTGCTGCTGCTGCTGCTGCTGCTGCTGCTGCTGCTGCTGCTGCTGCTGCTGCTGCTGCTGCTGCTGCTGCTGCTGCTGCTGCTGCTGCTGCTGCTGCTGCTGCTGCTGCTGCTGCTGCTGCTGCTGCTGCTGCTGCTGCTGCTGCTGCTGCTGCTGCTGCTGCTGCTGCTGCTGCTGCTGCTGCTGCTGCTGCTGCTGCTGCTGCTGCTGCTGCTGCTGCTGCTGCTGCTGCTGCTGCTGCTGCTGCTGCTGCTGCTGCTGCTGCTGCTGCTGCTGCTGCTGCTGCTGCTGCTGCTGCTGCTGCTGCTGCTGCTGCTGCTGCTGCTGCTGCTGCTGCTGCTGCTGCTGCTGCTGCTGCTGCTGCTGCTGCTGCTGCTGCTGCTGCTGCTGCTGCTGCTGCTGCTGCTGCTGCTGCTGCTGCTGCTGCTGCTGCTGCTGCTGCTGCTGCTGCTGCTGCTGCTGCTGCTGCTGCTGCTGCTGCTGCTGCTGCTGCTGCTGCTGCTGCTGCTGCTGCTGCTGCTGCTGCTGCTGCTGCTGCTGCTGCTGCTGCTGCTGCTGCTGCTGCTGCTGCTGCTGCTGCTGCTGCTGCTGCTGCTGCTGCTGCTGCTGCTGCTGCTGCTGCTGCTGCTGCTGCTGCTGCTGCTGCTGCTGCTGCTGCTGCTGCTGCTGCTGCTGCTGCTGCTGCTGCTGCTGCTGCTGCTGCTGCTGCTGCTGCTGCTGCTGCTGCTGCTGCTGCTGCTGCTGCTGCTGCTGCTGCTGCTGCTGCTGCTGCTGCTGCTGCTGCTGCTGCTGCTGCTGCTGCTGCTGCTGCTGCTGCTGCTGCTGCTGCTGCTGCTGCTGCTGCTGCTGCTGCTGCTGCTGCTGCTGCTGCTGCTGCTGCTGCTGCTGCTGCTGCTGCTGCTGCTGCTGCTGCTGCTGCTGCTGCTGCTGCTGCTGCTGCTGCTGCTGCTGCTGCTGCTGCTGCTGCTGCTGCTGCTGCTGCTGCTGCTGCTGCTGCTGCTGCTGCTGCTGCTGCTGCTGCTGCTGCTGCTGCTGCTGCTGCTGCTGCTGCTGCTGCTGCTGCTGCTGCTGCTGCTGCTGCTGCTGCTGCTGCTGCTGCTGCTGCTGCTGCTGCTGCTGCTGCTGCTGCTGCTGCTGCTGCTGCTGCTGCTGCTGCTGCTGCTGCTGCTGCTGCTGCTGCTGCTGCTGCTGCTGCTGCTGCTGCTGCTGCTGCTGCTGCTGCTGCTGCTGCTGCTGCTGCTGCTGCTGCTGCTGCTGCTGCTGCTGCTGCTGCTGCTGCTGCTGCTGCTGCTGCTGCTGCTGCTGCTGCTGCTGCTGCTGCTGCTGCTGCTGCTGCTGCTGCTGCTGCTGCTGCTGCTGCTGCTGCTGCTGCTGCTGCTGCTGCTGCTGCTGCTGCTGCTGCTGCTGCTGCTGCTGCTGCTGCTGCTGCTGCTGCTGCTGCTGCTGCTGCTGCTGCTGCTGCTGCTGCTGCTGCTGCTGCTGCTGCTGCTGCTGCTGCTGCTGCTGCTGCTGCTGCTGCTGCTGCTGCTGCTGCTGCTGCTGCTGCTGCTGCTGCTGCTGCTGCTGCTGCTGCTGCTGCTGCTGCTGCTGCTGCTGCTGCTGCTGCTGCTGCTGCTGCTGCTGCTGCTGCTGCTGCTGCTGCTGCTGCTGCTGCTGCTGCTGCTGCTGCTGCTGCTGCTGCTGCTGCTGCTGCTGCTGCTGCTGCTGCTGCTGCTGCTGCTGCTGCTGCTGCTGCTGCTGCTGCTGCTGCTGCTGCTGCTGCTGCTGCTGCTGCTGCTGCTGCTGCTGCTGCTGCTGCTGCTGCTGCTGCTGCTGCTGCTGCTGCTGCTGCTGCTGCTGCTGCTGCTGCTGCTGCTGCTGCTGCTGCTGCTGCTGCTGCTGCTGCTGCTGCTGCTGCTGCTGCTGCTGCTGCTGCTGCTGCTGCTGCTGCTGCTGCTGCTGCTGCTGCTGCTGCTGCTGCTGCTGCTGCTGCTGCTGCTGCTGCTGCTGCTGCTGCTGCTGCTGCTGCTGCTGCTGCTGCTGCTGCTGCTGCTGCTGCTGCTGCTGCTGCTGCTGCTGCTGCTCTTGCTGTGGCCACTGCTTGCTGGTGTGGCCGCTGCTCCCACTGCTACTACCCCTTACAGGCTGACCAGAGCGAGCAGCTGAACGCCACCCTTCGCCTAGTGCTGCTGGCCAAGGACATGGCCGGCGTGGCCTTCCTGCAGCCTATTGACACCGCCTTCCGCACTGCCCTCTCCGCCGCCCTGCCAAAGCTCACTGCCGCCGCAGCAACAGCTGCTGCTGGGAAACCAGCTGGCGCCGGAGTCAGTGCAGCCACAGGGGTGGGAGCAATGGGGGCGGGTGGGCTGGGGCTGGCTGGGGCACAGGCTGCTGGGGCAGCCTTGAGCGACCCCTTAGTAGTGCGGGTGGGGTCGGGTCCAGAGCCGCTGGCAGCTGTGCGGAAACTGGCAGACAGCCTGGCGGATGCCCGGTGTGTGGCTCTGCCTCTCACCACCGCGCAGGTGGGTGGAGGGCGGTGAGAGGTTGTGGGGAGTGAACGGATAGGAGTGAGTGTAGGGAAGGGCTAGGCCAGTGAGGGGCCAGGAACAGACAAGAGGCTGATATGATGACAAGGGCTTGAGGAATCTAGGATAGGGGCAGGGCCAGAAAGGGGGGCTGCATATGGATTGAGGTGAAACAGGGGTAGGTTTAGATGGTATGATGACAAGAGGGCAGGGTTAAGGTTAAGGGGCAGGGGCAGGAGGGTGAGCTGGGATACATGCAGATGGATTGGGCACGACATGGCTGAGGTGGGAGCTGCGGCAGGGCCTTCAGCCCACCCATCTGATGGATGTTGGTACAATCCAGCAGGCCTGTGACCATGCACCCTAGCGCCAAAGCCTCAACCCCACAAGGGTCAGGGGCATGAGCACAGCATGGCTTCCTGCCCACGGGTCAGCAAGGGCTTCCTGCTGTGCTGCAGGTGGAGGCGCTGGGTGCCCTGGTGGACTCTGCTGCCCAGTCCAGCCTCATGGCCCCAGTACTGGCCGCCTTGCGCCCTCTGGCCAGCCTGGCTGAGTGGCAGAAGGGCAGCGGCAGCCCTGGCACAGCCCACCCCTTGGCCCTGCTGCCATCCTTTGCAGCCCACCCCTTGCCTTACATCACAGCGGTCAGTGGAGCACCAGCACTGCAGCTCAGCCTGCTGCCCGTGCTTGCTAGGCTTGCCTGCGTTGTAGGACAGGCCTTAGCCTTTGCTTTGTCAGTTCCTTGGCATTTCTCTTACAGCAGCATTTGTCTATACTGGTGTTTTGTGTGGCAGCCTGTACCCGACAGTGGTACAGACTCTGCTGTAAAACGCTCTTGGCGTGGTGTCCATGATATGCGACCATGCCATCGACTAGCTTAGATTTGGCCAGGATTTGATCACATGACCCCTGGCCCCTGCTGGGCGCTGTGATGCTGGCCAGCAGGTGGGTGAGTACCTTATGCTGCTGCCACAACAGCTCGAGGTGCTGATGGCAGGCAGCCAAGAGGGCGGGGAGCAAGATACCGCAGCCCAGGTAGGTTGCCGGGTGCGTGCAAGAGCACTCAGCACCTCGTAGGCAGTGGGCAGGAGGCACTGTGCTATCTTCAGGCAGCTGTTCCAAAGCTGCTGCATAGCTCGGCTCAGGGTTTGCTGCCGGAACTACGTATTGCCCCACCCCCTGCACATGGCTGGCTGGTGCTTAAGATGCTTTGTGTGCAGATTTCCGGTGGTTCCTTGCACTTGTGGCTGTTTTGCAAGCTTCTGGAAGTCTGTATCATCAAGTGTAGTCCTGCAAGCAGAGCTGGCCTGCTTGAGAGGGTAAAGGGTGAGGGTGAGGGTGAGGGTTAGGGTGAGGGTGCAGGCCTGCTCTTCTGGGTGTGCCTGCCTGCAGGAGGATGAGCTCGCGGGCCAGTGGCTGGATCGCGTGGTGACCGGCTCTGCTCAGGCCTACTCTGACGCCATCCACACCATTCCTCAACTCTCATCCCAGGTGGGCGCCCTTCCTCCAGAAGCCTGTGCTGCTGTGTTGCCTTGTGTGCCTCACGCGCAAGTGCAGAGGAAGTAGTGGTAGCAGCTGGCACGAAGGAGCAGTGCAGAGGAAACAGTGGTAGCGGCTGGCACAAAGGGTAGGCAGTGCTGTCAGCTGAGAGGGGGGCAGCTCACTGCCAGGCTGCATGGGTAGAGGCAAGGTAGAGGAGCCACAGCAGAAGGGCAAGGAGGTAGGAGTGGGAGGGGAGGGTGAGGGTAGCGTTGTAGTCTGTGACTGTTACTAGAGCACCATAATGTGGCAGTAAAGACAAAGCAGTCAGCAACAGTGCATGTAAGCCACTGAGCCCTGCATGTGCTACATGTGCAGGGTGGTGTGCAGCTGGCAGCAGACGTGGAGTACTTCTGCAACGTCATGAGCGCGCTGCAGGTGGGCCACACCTTTTGTCCCATGGTTGGGGGGCCTGCTGTTTAGCTAGGCATGCCTTGTGGCCGGGACCTGCACCCCTTGTGCCCTCTTACGCCAGTGCCCGGACAGCAGAGCCAAAGCACTCGTAGCTGAAAGGATGCGGTTGCTGAAGCCAATAACTGGGGTGTCAGGCGGGGCTTGAGCTATGAGGGGTCCGCCAGCCTGAGGTGGAAGCTCGGGTGCGCGCAGGTGGCGCCGCCGGTGGGGCTGTTGGCGGTGCAACTGTACGCGGGGCTAGCGGCTGAGCAGTTGCAAGACGCTTGGAAGGCAGCGGTCGCAGAGACACGGGAGGACGTCGCTGCCATCCGTGCGATCGCGGGCTTGCGGCGCGTCAAGCTCGACACATAGTGGCGCGCCCACTGTGGATGCTCTTTGCTCCTTGCGTGGTGTGAATGCTTCGATAAGGCGCTCTCCTTCAGCCGCTCGCCCTTGCCCGTTGAGCTTTCAGCGGAGACAGGCGCCAAGGAGAGTCCATGTCTAGGATACCTCGCGAGTCCAGGAACGCTAGTTGCCTGTGGGCGTGAGGTTACCCACAGGCAACACCCTGCTCCATGTTGACAAGGGAGTTGTTGCTGACAAGCGCTCATCTCCATTGATATTCTTGCACTTACTTCCCCCCCTTCCCCCTTCCCCCCTTCCCTTTGGCTTAGAGCCTGAATGGGACACCGCTTGCTCTCCCCAATGCAGGTCTGATCACTTCCGATCCCCTTTCTTGACTTCGTTCCCCAACAAATTGGGTTACAAAGAGGAGGTCAAGAGTTTTGGCCATTCTGTAGTTCCGTTAGCGATGCCTCATCAGTGTCCGGGCACAGTCACCTGCCGGGCAGTGGGTTGTAGAGGGCCCTTCAGCTAGGACACAGTGCCAGGTAGAGACATAGCCTGCCATTGTGCCTTGTCAACTGTGGATCCATTCACTTTGGCTCAGGGCAATCTCCTCTTCACTCCCACACCCCGATGAGAAGCCCAGTGGTCTTAGGAGGGGTTTGCAGTCACGGGCGGCGCCTCCCGTTCTTCGGTGGTGCCGGAAAGCTTCACAATTCTAGCACCAATTTCTATCGAGACTGCCCGCGATAGTGGCGTACAACCCACACACACTCTTGGACCGACTCGGCCAGACGTGGTATGGCTCGGGCGTCACCGTCCCGCTCACGGCCGCACTTCGCCCGCGCCCATGTCTTCTCGTTATCGCGCCCAACCAGCCACTTGACCGCTACATCGCAACGGACACTTACATGACGATGACAGCCCGATGCCTGGCCCGCTTCACGGCTCTAGTCCTTGCCGTGTTCGCAATTGCGGCCCAGCAATGCCAAGCTCATCCAGAGTGAGTCGCCAGCAGCGTGCAGCATCAAGGTCAAGGCACGGACGACCAGTGACTGGGTGGCGCCCGCAGGCTGTTCGTGGATTCCTACGCCAAGTCCTGTACCGACCATCCCCAGCAAGGCTATGGCGCCCACCGAGCGCCAGCCGCCGACAAGTGAGTCGCCGCACCGCTGCGCACCAACTGCGCGCCCAGGCTCGCGGCGAGCGCTGCTAGGCATTGCTGGTCGGAATGTAAGGTGCCCTCGCGGCCCGCCCTGGCGCTGCCTCGATGTCTGGGATGTCTGGGAATGGCCAGAGAGCCTGGGCTGTAAGTGGCTAGCACACTCTCCCTGTGCCTGCGCCCTCCGCAGCTCCATCACTTTCAAGACGAACACGAATGGCCGGACCGCCAAGGTCGCATTGTGCAGAAACACGGCAAACATGGTGCAGGTGAGCGAGGTCCAGGATCCATTACGTCCACAATAGTGTCCCTGAGCCCACCGGAGCCAATCACCTGCACCACTGCCTGATCATCTGGGGGTAGACTAGCCAGTTTGGCCTGACATACATGCAATTCTGTGTGCTGACATAGGCCTCAGCAGGCTGCTGCTGGGCCTGGGCCTTGGGTGTGCGGTCTCGCAGCCACATGCATCCCAGATCTGGGTACTCCCTGCCCACCCCCTTGTACTCCCTTGTTTGGCAGCTTCAGCTGGTCTGTCACCAGAACAGCTCCAGTGTGCGCTACTTAGCCCTGCACTACTACCATGGTTTCCCATGCTGCCTCAAGCAGGTTACAGGCTTGGGGTTTTCTGAGTACCTTTTGACAGCAAGTGCGGGTTCCTTCAATAACGCTCCTTCACCTCTCTGGTGAGTACAGCATGCATGTGCAGCAATCAAGCTATGGCTGTGTGCGCACCGCTGTACACCACCGCGACTATGTGATTTTGTGCTCCTGCAGCCCCAACCGCTTGGTGGGCTCCTCACGAGTTACTTCCGTAACTGCCCAGCTTACGCTGCCTTGCAATGCAACAGGTGGGCGGGGCGGGGCGGGGCGGGGCGGGGCGGGGCGGGGCGGGGCGGGGCGGGGCGGGGCGGGGCGGGGCGGGGCGGGGCGGGGCGGGGCGGGGCGGGGCGGGGCGGGGCGGGGCGGGGCGGGGCGGGGCGGGGCGGGGCGGGGCGGGGCGGGGCGGGGCGGGGCGGGGCGGGGCGGGGCGGGGCGGGGCGGGGCGGGGCGGGGCGGGGCGGGGCGGGGCGGGGCGGGGCGGGGCGGGGCGGGGCGGGGCGGGGCGGGGCGGGGCGGGGCGGGGCGGGGCGGGGCGGGGCGGGGCGGGGCGGGGCGGGGCGGGGCGGGGCGGGGCGGGGCGGGGCGGGGCGGGGCGGGGCGGGGCGGGGCGGGGCGGGGCGGGGCGGGGCGGGGCGGGGCGGGGCGGGGCGGGGCGGGGCGGGGCGGGGCGGGGCGGGGCGGGGCGGGGCGGGGCGGGGCGGGGCGGGGCGGGGCGGGGCGGGGCGGGGCGGGGCGGGGCGGGGCGGGGCGGGGCGGGGCGGGGCGGGGCGGGGCGGGGCGGGGCGGGGCGGGGCGGGGCGGGGTCTTCATCCGTTCTCATGCCAGTGCTCCCCGACATGCTGACTATGCAGGTTCCGTCACAATCCAGATCACTGCAGCTTCCACAGCCTTGGGCCAATACCGTACGGCCACAACCACGTTGCCTATTGAGCCTTCTTGTGGTGACTGCCCAGCTCAGCAACAATCTGCAGGCAACGTCACTCAGATTCCAATAGTGCTGGTCCCTGCGCCTGCCCCTATCGCTGCCAATGCCTCCACCTCCCCTTCCGCAACACCTGCTAGTGGCAGCGGAGCCACCGCTCCTGGCTCAGTCCGTGGCAGCCCCTCAGGCGCCTCTTACCGTCCCTTTGCCCGCTTCACAGATTCCTGGTTGAGGGCAGCACTGGCCCGCTTGGGGGCGGTAAACAGCACAGGCACAGCCACTGCCGCTGCCAGTGGCTCACCCAAGTAGGCACCCACTGGTCCATAGGGTCAGATCACGTTCTGTGTCATGTCAATGACAGCGCTGAGCAGCAGCCAGGATCGGGATCGAGGACAGCTGCGGTGTGGTGTGTCGACGTCAGCACCTTGGCCCTCAACCTCGAGCCTTCATTGCCGTGGAACACTAATTGTGGACCACTACAAAACGGCGTTTTTGTCTGTGTGGAGTTCCCATGCACATGGCATACACATGGGCATGGTCGCCTACCACCTACACTATTGCCTGACCCAGAGGGCTAAGATGTAGAGTTGACATAACAAACATGCACTAATTGTTAGCTGATGACAGCTGAACAAAGGGGGGGGGCACACACTACTGTGCCGCAGCGGGCTGCAGCTGCTGCTGGGCCTTGGGTGGCTTGTCTCGCACCCGCTTGTACCCCAGCTCAGGGTACTCCTTGCCGTTGGCTGGCAGAGCTCCCTGCTTTGGCCACCAGCACCTCAGTGATCTCAGCATCTTGAGCCTTATCCAGTGCTGTTGCCCAGTGCTGATGCCCATTTGTAGTATGGTAGTTGCTGGACATGGAGTTGTACATTCAGAGTTGCATGGCATACAACACCGCCTTTGCAATGCTGTAAGAGCCTTGAAAGTAACAGCTGCATGCTGTCAAACGCCAAGCTCTGCTTATCTGTCCCGGGGGGAACCGGGTTTCATGCAGCGACACATGTGTAGCAAAAAAGAAAAACGCACTCAATTGTTTTCCCAATGGGTGCAGAGTGAGTGCAGAGTTACAGCCGTCCTACTAATAAGGGTCGGTTTCCTGTCATTTTCTGTTAGTTGGGAACACCCGATTCCCATAGCCTGTGCTAGATGCGCACCCTGATTGCAAAAGGGGCGTAGTGGGCCGAAGTAGTTCATCATTCGACCCACTATGGAGGCAAGCACATCCAAGGCGCGATGGGAGCTAGAGAACGAGGTGCAAAACCTCGATGAAACGGATGCTCTCTTTCGCTACGACGCGAGGGAGCAGCAGCTTATACAGCAGCAAAAGCCCTGGAGCAAGAACCCGCATCACTTCAAGCAGTAAGCTGCAGGCCCGCATAAGCGCACTGGGGCTTTGTGGCTGGATCTAGCGACCAACCAGCCCACAACCCGTCATTCCTTGTCCGCTGTATGAGCAGTGTGCGCATGTCAGCGCTGGCACTGCTGAAGATGGCGATGCACGCGCGGTCAGGCGGGAACTTGGAGGTGGGAGACGGCAGAGGGAGCCCAGCCCAGCCCAGCCCAGCCCAGCCCAGCCCAGCCCAGCCCAGCCCAGCCCAGCCCAGCCCAGCCCAGCCCAGCCCAGCCCAGCCCAGCCCAGCCCAGCCCAGCCCAGCCCAGCCCAGCCCAGCCCAGCCCAGCCCAGCCCAGCCCAGCCCAGCCCAGCCCAGCCCAGCCCAGCCCAGCCCAGCCCAGCCCAGCCCAGCCCAGCCCAGCCCAGCCCAGCCCAGCCCAGCCCAGCCCAGCCCAGCCCAGCCCAGCCCAGCCCAGCCCAGCCCAGCCCAGCCCAGCCCAGCCCAGCCCAGCCCAGCCCAGCCCAGCCCAGCCCAGCCCAGCCCAGCCCAGCCCAGCCCAGCCCAGCCCAGCCCAGCCCAGCCCAGCCCAGCCCAGCCCAGCCCAGCCCAGCCCAGCCCAGCCCAGCCCAGCCCAGCCCAGCCCAGCCCAGCCCACGCCACGCCACGCCAGCCTGTACCACACCCAGGCATTAAGGAATGGGGTAGTGCCAAGCAGGTATCATGTGATTGCCCTTACCCATTGCTTGTGCTAGGTGATGGGCATCCTCCAAGGAAAGATCCAGGGTGATACCTTCATTGTGATCGACACGTTTGCGCTGCCAGTGGAAGGCACAGAGACGCGCGTGAATGCGCAAGCCGAAGCTTATGAGTTCATGGTGGACTTCCAGGACACCAACAAGGCGAGCAACAACAACAACAACAACTGGCCTGACCTGATGCAGCCAACTCTGACCTGACTTGGGCATCTGCCTGTATGTCTGACCCAGCCCAGCCTGTGTGCATGCAGGCAGCGCACAGTTAACCCTAACCCTAATCCTAACCTAACCAAAACCTGACCATAACCTAACCCTAACCCTAAACCCTAACCCTATCCTAGTGTGTATGCATGCAGGCTGTGCACCGCTTAGAGAACGCAGTTGGATGGTACCACAGCCACCCAGGGTATGGCTGCTGGCTGTCGGGCATCGACTGCGCTACACAGATGTTGAACCAGCAGTTCCAGGTAAGCAGGTTCACGGTGTGTGGCACAGGCACTGCCAGAGGGCTGGGGTAAAGAGGGCTGGAGCTTTACTTGAATAACCGGTTGTGTCCTCACCTGTTTTGTCGTCTTTATCCTATTTCTTGCCCTGTTTCTTCTAGCTGGGGCAGATCAGCTCTGCTCACGCTATTCAAGGCTTCCCTCCTGCGTCACCATCCGCCATATGGTTATTGTCATGTTGTTGTCCTCCCCCACCCTACTGTGGAAGATCCACAGCTGCCCACCTGCAGGCTGTAGCAAGCATTTGCATGCACGGTGCTTGCATGTGCTTGCATGTTGGTCCATGCAGGAGCCCTTCCTGGCTGTGGTGGTGGACCCCGTGCGCACCATGGCCAGTGGCAAGGTGGAGATTGGGGCCTTCCGCACTTACCCTGAGGGCTACAAGTGAGGCCAGCCGGGTCAGGGGTTAGGGGTTAGGGGTTGGTGATTAGGGTTAGTCTTAGGGTTAGGGGGTTGAGGATTATGATTCAATGTTAGCTTAACCCTACTTCTAATAGGGTTTGGGGTTTAGGTTTTGGGTTTGTAATCAGGGTGAGAGCTTAGGGTTACGGTTGGAGTTGGCCTCACTCTTATGCAGGTGAGGCCAGCCGGTGCCTCTTGCATGGTCCAACAGCTTTGTTGCCTCCAGGCCTGCACCGCACTGCCTTGAGCTTGCCAGCCCTTGTCTGTGACCCCTGCCTGCCCACTTGTACCCTCCCTAGCCCATGCTATGGTCGTTTCCTGGCCCTATCTCCCTGTGCCCTTGGCCCAGCCTTGCCGTCCCTGGACCTTCCTGCCCCTGGCCCAACACCTTGATTGCCTCCAGGCCTCACCTCAATGTCTGCGGCCCTTCTGCCTGGCCTGTGTGCTCTGCCTGGCACTGCAACCACTAGCACCCAATGTACTGCTGCTGCCTGGCCCTGTTGTTTGCTGTGTGTTAGTGTATGCTGGGTTATCCTCCCTTTTCCTGACTGCTGTTTAAGACTAGGCCAGCACCCTCACCCAGCCCTCAGGCTGCCATCTGGTCCTGGCCTTGGCCCTGGCCCTGGCCCTGGCCCTGGCCCCGGTACTGGCTCTGGGCCTTGGCTCTGGTCCTTGCCCTTGCTTGGAGCCCTAGAGGGCAGTGTCTGTGGCAGCGCTGGCTATTGCACCACCTGTTATGCCATGCCATGCACTAACCTGCTTGCCTGTCTGCCTGCTTGCCAGACCGCCTGATGAGGGGCCTTCAGAGTATCAGACCATTCCCTTGAGCAAGATTGAGGACTTTGGTGTACATGCTAAACAGGTATGATGGCATGTCGGATCGAGACAAGTCAGGGTTGCGGTAATGGATGGGTCCCCGTGATGTTCAAAAGCTGGACCAGGCTCGAGGAAAAGGAGAGGGGATACGTGTGACTCAGTGTGAACGCATTAGCAACAAGCAGCGACAGTGACAGCAGCGACAGTGACAGCAGTCATGGCAACAATTGCTAAGACAAACATGGAAAGCAATGCCTGTCGCTGCTGCTGCTGCTGCTGCCGCCATCACTGCTGCCGCTGCCTGTACTGTTGAGGACAGACATGACACCGAATGCCTGCCATGATTGCTGCCGCTGCCAGTATTACTCGCTGGACATCACCTACTTCAAGTCATCTGCTGACACTCAGCTGCTGGACCTCCTGTGGAACAAGTACTGGGTGTCCACTCTGTCAGCCAGCCCGCTGCTCAACAACAGAGAGTTCGCAGCCGGCCAGGTGGGGCCCACAGGCAGCTGGCCTGGGCCATTGGGCAGGGCCAACGGGCAGGGTTAACAGGCAGGTGGCAGGGGGCACGGCGGGCGGAGTGGGCTGCTGGCGTGTCCAGGGCAGGGTTAGGAGCAAAGGTTCTTGGCATGGCCTGTGGGTGAAGTCTATGAGTTTATTAATGGCAGGTAGTGAGCAGCTGTGGGTGTAGTAGGTGTCAGATGTCACCCTGGTGCACATCAGCACAATGTCAGGGCAACTGCAACTGTGGACTGGTGTTTGCAGCGATGCATGGAGGAAGCAGCAGGCTAGGGCGATGTGCTTGGAGTGTTGCTTTGGCTAGGCTGGTGAAGTCAGGGCAAGGCCTGGCTCTGCCTTGCCTTTGGCCGGACTCTGCCTAGGCAGGTGTGCTTGGAGTGCTGCGGGGAGAATAGGGCGGGTGCGCGGCCGGGCTCTGTCTTGCCCTGGGATCCCACTGCTGCCCTGGCTGCCGCTTGACGTCCAGATCAGCGACATCGCTGAGAAGTTGGAGCAAGCCGAGCAGAGCCTGAGCGGGGCATCGCGGTTCAGCAGGTGGGCGGGACAGTGGACAGAGTCCTGCAAGGTTGCATACTGCAGCCTCTTGCCTGCAGGCCAGCGTGTGGGTGGGGCGAGGGGCACTGATGTCACCTCACATGCCACCTCATGCCTCCCAGCACCTTAGTTGCAGCCTCAGCTGTAGCTGTTCTTGGTCCACATTGCATCCAGCCAGGTAGTTGGTGTTGTTGGTGGAAGTCACCAAGTCGGGCTGGACTCAGTGTGTGGGATGTTTAGATGCTCTGGACCTAGCTTACCCTCACCCTGCGCTAGCAGGCCAGCCCAGTGCCTGGTGAGCTGCTGTGGAGGACTGTCGTGGGACACCAAGTCAGGCACACTGGTGGGGGTGTGGCAGGGCCAGTGGCGCAAGCTTGAGCATGCCAGAGCCCATGCAAGTGCCCATGTAGGGGTTACACATATCCTATTCTGACATGTATACATCAGTGTTTTTTTTTTAACAGCCACGCTGATGCTGGTCACGAAGGGTCCAGGACGGTCACATGGCTGGTTACGCAGCTGGTCCCGACTGGTTACGAAAACCAAACATCGCAGCACTTTTTCAAGGCAAAAGTCATAATTAATGAATAATTCTCACGTAAAAGACATTTTTCGGTTACGAAGCAGCCGAGGCCAGCCAACGCAAGGGTCCGTTTGGTAACGAAATCCAGGCCTAGAAAACAGGCTTTTGGTTCCGATCGTTACGTATTACGCAAAAAAAAAATCACTGGTATACATGCCAAGCTGTATGTCAAGGTAGGGCAAGGCTGATGATGATAGGCGCAGGTGGTGGGAGGTTATGCAGCAGCAGATGGTCTGCTGAGCCCAGCTGCGACACCGGTGAGGTCCAGCACCTGATCTGCGATACCAATGGCTGCAGGTTGCACTGCCTGAAGTAACAGGCAGCTGCACGATTTGCCTTCCTGATCATCCCCTGGTTGCCTCATGGCTGCTGCTGCTACCCACTCTCATCACCCTTTCCATTTTGCCGTGCCATGCACGCCCATGCCACTGCCCCTGGTCCTCTTACACCCTGCAGAATGGGTATGGGAGTGGGTGACAAAGGCAAGAAGGGCGCAGGGGCAGGGGAGGAGACGGCTCTGCACAAGATCTGCCGGGACACCAGCAAGCTAGCGGCTGAGCAGCTGAAAGGCCTGAGCAGCCAGCTAGTCAAGCAGATACTATTCAACTGCCAGCTCACACCAGCTGCAGCCAACCCACAGATGCAGCAGCAGGCAGCGGGTGGCAGTGGTGCGGCTGCTGCCAGTGAGGCCATGGAGGAGGCTTGAGTCAAGGGAGCAGGGGCCAGGGCGAGGCAGCTGGGGCAGTGCACGTCCACCAGGTGTGGTGAGGGATGTTGGCTGCATGGGGTATGGGAGGCAGTTTGGCCTGAACCTGGGAGAGGGCATGTAAGAGCTGGGGAAGCCCCAACGGTGTTGGGCTGGCCCAGGATGTGGTGGATAGTATAGTGTTGAGGTGCAGGGCATGGTCCACTCTGGGGCACTGGCCATACCTAGTCAAGGCAATATGTTACTAAGCTGCTCGCTTGTTGAACAAACCGGCATAGAACTGTTTTCATCCTCATGTAGTAACCATACTCGGCTGACGGTGTCAAACCATTATTGGGTGTCAAACCATTCACATGTAGCATGCAACACATGGAACCTTTGAATTGCCACACCATCCTTCACTCATGCCTGAGCCTCATGCTGTGACTGGTGATCTCACCAACAAGGCAACTGCAACTCAATGCGACTAGAGAAGTCATAAGTCCCGTCACTGACAACAGTCCTAAGATGATATCTTAGCATAACAGTTCACGATCACGAGTCTTGCAAAAGTGCACGATCATGAAAAAAACAGTGGTAAACCCGAAGATGCTTCTAAGGTCTCAACCCTATGGACCGACATCTTGAAGGCAGTGCCCCACCCAGCGTCCGACCAGCATTGAAAAGGCATGCATTGAATGCAGCTGCTGCCACACCCCTAACATTGCCATTCGTGGGTAGCCTGAGTGTGCGCACACCCAATAACGGCTGACGGCTTAAGCGGTGTAAGCCACATCATCATCAATAACAATGGTGATGTGTATACCTTCATATTGAATACTGACGCACCGTTGTCGTGCGCCTAGCTTAAGGTGCGTTGCAAGAAATTCCGAACCCCAAGAAGGGAGGGTGACCACCAGCTACCGCCTAAAGCGGTGCAACCCATTTTTTTCCTTTGCAACCCACATTACTCTAGCCGCTTGCGTGGCCCGCGCCTTGGCGCACTATCGCGAGTCTCCGCACCTCCCGCCAGACTCGTGCGAGGACTGGCATGTGCCGGGGGCGGGCTGGCCGGTGGTTGCGGAGCGGGCGTCCCGTAGCGCAGCGCCAGTCGAGCCAGAGACGCCTCGGCATCCGCCCGCTTTCTTTGCATCGCAGCGAGCTTGTCCGCGGACGTACGGCCTGGCTCCTCGTCCAGCACCGGGTCCCCAGTCGTACATATCGGCTTGAGCCTAGGAGGAGCCGCTTGCACCACGACCAACGCGTCGCCAGCCTTCACTCCCAGTCTCAACGTAGCAGGCGCGGCGGGCCGGCAGCTGATGGGGTTGGGCAGCGCGCAGCCTACAAAGGGCGCACCGTCACGTCTTTCAGTGGTGACGTGAATATCTTGCGCTACCCTCCGCTTAATCGAAAAACGGTGTACTCGCCACTCAATTGCCCGCACAACAATAACCACTATGAGCCCCTTGCACAGACCCCTGCTATCATCACCAGTGTTTACCTTCTGGTAGGTGGCTGAGCGAGTGCTGAGGCGAGAAGGAGTCTGGCTCCATCTGCTCTGGCTTGACCTCGAGCAGCAGCTGCCGCACCTCCGCCGGTGAGGCCAGTGTCGGGCTTAAGGTGTGAGCCGGGGTCGACACTAACACCTTCCCGCTGCCCCGCCCCACCTCACTCTGCCCACCATCCGCCATGGCAGCAGTGGAGCCACGTAGCAGAGCAGTATCCTGACTGGTGCAGGGGGTGGTGGCAACTAAGGAGGCATGCTGGAGCGATGGCAGTGGCTGCTGCTGTTGCTGCTGGCCTGCACGGTGGCCAGTAGAGGCCATCAGGGCGGCCAGGGCTGCAGAGCGAGGGGGAGGAGGGGAGGCAGTCTGGCTGCTGCACGCTGCTAGCGGTGTGCGGCTGCTGGCTGAAGGGCTGGCGGACGGGTCCACCACGGGGCTGCAGTGGTGATGGTTGCTGGTGTGGCCAGGCTCGGTGGCGGTGGCACTGCAGGCTGCTGTGGTGAAACCATCCAGAGGGGGCTGGGATGGAGGAGCAGGAGGTGTGGCTGGTTTTGGCCCCTTTCTGTACTTCGCTTCCAGTCTTGCTAGCTGCTGTGAAAAGGCGGAGGGAGCCTGTGACAGGCAGGCAGCAGGGTGTGATGGCATGGACAAGATGGCAGCGGCAAGCGGTGGTACTGGCTCCCAGCAGCAGACCCAGCCTGCAGCAGCAGACCCGGCTACGTGCTCGTAGAACAAGGCTAGCACCTTCTTAGGATGGTCTTAGTCACCTTCCAGAAGGGGTTAACGAGAAAGGGCAAGAAACTACACTACATTTGCAGGGCAGCAAAGGCCAGCCTGACCTACCCCCCAAGCCAAGCTCCCATTGCACTAGCCACCAAGCCACCCAGCTACCCACACCTGCTGAGCCTCCAAGCCATCTTCTTGGGAGGGTCCTGCGGCAGCAAGGCATTACAGCCTGCTAGTCGTGCGACAGTGCCCACAGCAGGAGCCAAGGAGTTATGGAAGCTGATAAACTGCCTGCCTGTTATACAGGGTGTGGGAAAGGGGAAGGAGGAAGGTAGGCAGAAAGGAGGAGGAATAGGAGAAAGAGGAAGGAGGGGGAAAGAAGACGCGAAGAGGGGAGGGGAGAGTAGGAGGGGTTTGAGGGGAGGGGTATGGGTTGCGCGGCCAGGTCATGTGGCATGCTTGGCGTTGATACCTGCACCGTCCCACCTGAAGGTGCTATGCATTGCCCTTGGCTGGGAAGCTCAGTGGCATCAGGTTGCAGCGGCTGACGTCCCTGCTGCCCCTGCTGCTGCCCCTGCTGCTGCCCCTGCTGCTGCCCCTGCTGCTGGGCTTCAGCTTCGCTGCTGCTGTCTCCTTTTCGCCCAGTTCCTGGCACGCGGCGCAGGGAGAAGGCTGATGGTCTATCATCTGCGGTAAGCCCAAGCAGGTCGCCTCCTGGCTTCCGTCCCTGGCCCTGAAGTTCTTGGGCAGCACGGAAGCAGCTGGTGACGTTGCTTCCTGAACCGTCGCTGGCATCCGCAGCGCCAGTGGTGCTTGACTTGTCCCAGGGGCACACCTCGGCCCCAGCCCAGCTCAGCCGGCCACCCGGCCGCCCACCCTCTGTGGGGCCCGGGCTGGCGGACCCCACTTCGCCCGAACTTCCACCTGTACGCTGCGCGGGCCGCGGGCTGACTTCCGTTGACATATTGACCTTTTCGCTGGGGTCGATGACGAGGGCGGGTTTTTGAGCGGCCAACCGAGCTCTGGTTCCAGCCATCGCCGACGCGCGAGGCGGAACGCTCGGGACGATGCCCGGAACGGATGCAGACCTTTGGTGCGCACCTTCAACAATCGCTGACGCGAGGTTCACGCCCTGTGTGCTCGCCACAACACCGTTGTCGCAACTCTTGCTCAGGGTAGCTCGTGTGCTGAGTTTTTGTTGGAAAGAGTCGCTCTCCTCCTCGCTCTCGTCATCTTCGCTGTCCCCAAACCCCTTGTTGATGAGGCTGCGCGCTAGTGAGCGGCTTGGCAGCAGCAGAAAGCTCTTGCCGGCCGCCGTGGAGGTCGGCCGGAGGATAGACCGGGCCCCGCTGTACATAGACGCGGGCGAGTTGCTCGCCGTGGAGTTCAGCGCCATGACGGGGCTTGCCATCTGACCGTCAGGTCGCACAAAGGAGCGGGTATCCACCGTGGACTGGAAGCTGGCCTTGCTGGAGGGTCGCTCTTCAGGGTCGTCAAAATGTGCTGGCGGCACGTAGTGCGCCAGCGCCTGATGGACCCGCCTGCGTAATGAGCGAGGACGTCTGCCGTCAGGGTGTCTGCAAAGGCGCTGTGTTGCAGGAGCAAGGCGTCACTGCAATGCTAGCCCAACAAGCAGCATCTGCGGCAACGAAGGTAAGAGGGGGGAGACAATCGGGGACCCACTCACATCGTGAGCTGCGCGGGTGAGATACCGCCCGGCCCAGCAGGATGCCGCTCCTCCTCGCCACTGTCATCGTCATGGGAGTCATCATCGCTGAACAGCCCTTCGTCCGTGTCATCCTCGTCACCACCGTCGTTCGACGGGCGCCGTGATGGCATGAGCGAGGTGGCGCGGCTGAGGTACACGCTGTGCGCGCGGGAGACGGCCAAGGACTTGATCTTGTTGACCCCGTTGACTCTGCACACACACCGCCCAGCAGCCTGGGGTCCAAGAGAGGGAACGTGTGCTGGCTTGCGTCAGGGAGGACATAAAGGAGGCAGCCTCCCTACCACAGTCGACGGGGTGGTGAGGTGGGGGGGTCGCCAGAGCGTCTGTGGATGCCTAGCTACGCACGCGAAAAATCACATTCACCCCCATGCAACCCACTTGTCCATGACGGTGGAGACACCCATGCCCGGCACTGCCAGGAAGCGGGTCTTGGTATCCTTCTTGCGTGCCAGCGCAGCACTGGGCCGGTCCCCATCCTCTGGGGCCCCCTGCAAGGCAAGGCACCCAGCAGGGCATGTGTAGGGCAAAGGCAGGCCCAGGGGAGGGAGGAAGGGCTGTAGGGAGGCCTGGGGTGCAGGGGAGCGTGCAGAGATGCCCTGAAGCAGGGTTAGAAGCTTACAGGGTGCCTGATGGGGGGTTAGATTGAGAATGCTGGCAAAAGGAGCTGCAGGGGTGCCCAGCCAGCTGTATTGAGGGGCAGGGGCTAGGCCAGGGGGAGGGCTGGGTATGGAAAGTATACCCCTGCCGCCCCTGCCAGATGGCCGCCCCTGGGCAGCCGCCGGGGACCGCGCACCTGGCCCAGGGCAAAGCGAACAGGTGTTGCTCTGGATGGCGCCCCACATTCGCTGGAACGGTGCAGGCCGGTTGCAGGGTCGGTGGGGCTGCTGGGGCACACGCCCACATCCACTGCCGCTGCTGGCAGGGCCCCGGGGCTGGGCAGCCTGCAGGGTTCAAGGGGCCGCATGAAGCATGAGACAGCTTGCACAGGCAAGTTCCCCAAGGACGGCACGCTTGGGCCTGGCTGCAAGTACACCTTCTGCATCATCCAGGCATCTTGTTCCAGGTGCAGGCACAAGGCTGCTGCTGGTGCTGGTCTATCACAGCCGTGATCTCGGCCATGATGACTTGAAGGCTGTGTCCAGTCCAGGAAACTATACCTGCTCAATTGTGCCCAGCTAGAGTGCCGTCATGGCAGCATGAGGCGTAGGGAGGGAGGGAGGGAGGGGAGAGAGAGGCCCTAAGCATGTGTCGGCTAGCCCTCACCAGCCTGGTAGCCCTTACCGGCCTTGCGGAGCCTTGCCACCACGCTGCAGTGTTTCCTGTGGCGCTTTTCTTAGCACATTCTTCTTGTCCCAGTCTTTCTGTGCAGCAGTGGCGGCAACAGCAGTTTGAACAGATGAGCAGCAGCAGCAGGTGGAGGGCAGCTGCTGTCACAACCACACAACCAGCATCCCCAGTGATTCTCTCAGCCACAACCAGCTGCAGCCCCCGACCCTGGTGAAAACCAACAGTATTGCAGCCTCTAGGGGCTGCTACTCCACGATGCTCCTCCCAGGGAGGTCTCAAGGCACCAAAGGCTTCTTGGGCCACCACCCACCTGGAGGGCCCCTGCCACGTTTGCCTCAGCCTCGAAGGCCAGGGACACCAGTGCGTCCAGAAAGTGTGAGAAGGCCAGACCCTCGTCCTCGTCGAGCTTGGAGGTGGTGTACACAATGCCCATGGAAATGAGGGAGAGCTTGCCTGAAGACCAGGGCAGGAAAAGATTGAGTGGAGGGTGGCTCAGTGGTTCGAATCCCCTTAACCCATATCCCAGGCTTATGGCCTGCACCCCCTGCCCTCCAGGTCTAAGGGCCTAGCCCCTGCCCATCAGGCTCTTGGCTTGCCTTCAGGTTCGAGCAGGTGGTAGTCCCGGCACAGCTGCACCAGCTGTTGCGCAGCCATGAAGGGCCCTGAGTGCACCCGGTGCATCTCAGTCACGTGAATGCTGGAGTTACAGTAGTGCAGGAAGGCTGCCCGGAGCTCCTGTGGGGCACAGTTCCAGGCAGGGCCAGGTCAGGTCAGATAGGGCTGAGTCAAGTAGGGACAGGTCAGGTAGAAGCAGGTCATACAGGGGCAGGTCAGGTAGGGGCAGGTCAGGTCTGGTAAGGATTAGCGTCTGTTAGTTTGCCCTCTCGCACTGGGGTGTCGTAGACGCGAGCTTTGGCTTCCCCGTCGACGATGTCGTATGCGTGATCTTTCGGCCCAGACTTCAGCGCCGGGTTGCCGCCAAGCGACACACCGCCCGCCAGCCCGCCCGGCATCAGCCCCCGCTTGCCATCGCTACGGCCTGCGGTTGCCGCAGGCCCGGCTCCCCAAACCGAGGGGCGGGGATTCTCCTCAGAGTGTAGTGCGTCATTGTCAACATCCGTGATCTCTTCGTCATCTACGTCGCAAATCTCGGCGTCGATCTGAACCCTGCGAGTTGCAGGACGTGGTCGAGCTGAATGAGCAACACAGCTGGTACCAGTGCTGGGCTCTGCTGATCTAAACGCACACGCTCCCATCCAAAACTCCACATAACACCCTTGCTGTTGGCTGCTTTGTCCCACTGCATGCGATGTTCCTTGCATGCTGACCACCTTAAGCACCACAAGGGCAACACAACAGGAGGGCCGAAGGCATGTACTACCCACATGAGCTCCGTCATTCTACCGTGTCTCATACGCGATGAGATACGGGGCTGCAGGGGCACGTAGGTGCCGTCCTCATCACCACCCATGGTGAAGGATGACTCGCCCTGCGCAGGTCACGCAGGTGGGTGTGGAGCATTGACAGCGCCAGCCATGCAAGCTCCCATGTTGCTGTGCCCAGCCTGCATCACTGCTTGCTCAGTTTGCATGCTGTACTCTGTGTCACTCATATGACTGCATACATGACAGGGCTGTGATCAAAGCTCCTGTGTCGGCCCCAATCTACCAAACCCTAGTCGCCCTAACTATGCCGTAGTTCATGTCCTAATCATCACAGGTGTGACACGTGGATTTGTGGTGATCACACAACATCATGATGGTGATGCCATGCCCAGCAGTGGTGCGCAGGGTTGAAGTGTAAACTGCTGGTGTGCTGGGGCCAACAGTGGCCAGCAAACAGGTGCAGAGGCAGGCACCTTGCCAGCCAGACCAGCGGCAGGCTCAGTATGCAGCACATGTAGAGTCATGCCACAACAATGAGGAAGAAGACATCGCCGCAGTGGCAAGCTGCTACATAGCTATGTGTGCCCTTCCCTTGCTTGAGATGTGACAGCACTTCCTACTCATGATGGAGGGAATGGCAGTGGCAGCAGCAATTGTGGCAGCAGCAACAGTGCAGGAGGTACAGGTGGATGCTGTGCGTTGGTAGCAGCAGTAGAAATGCAGCGTGGACAGTTATAGTGATGATGGTGGCATTGGTTGCAGCGAGGACAGTGGCATTGGTGGGTGCAGGCACAGGTTGACAGCCCATCCAATGTGTGCAGGCCTGACCATCACTCTGCTGTCACAGACGGCTAATCAGCTCCTAAGTCCACTGCTGTACTGCCATGATATCTACCCAGCAAATTGTCAGATAGCGTGTGGCATCCAGACTCACCATCCAGCATCTAGTGTAGGCTGGACCCCCCTAGGGCTTGAGCCAAGCCAAACAGTGACAGAGGTCACCGGCTATCTGCGAGAATGCTCACCATTGTATGCCGCGTCGTGCTGTCAGCGCAAGAACGGCACACTGCCCTGCTCGGGGGTCATTGTTCCTGGGTCCTTGGACGCGACCTTGTCGGGTGCAGAGAGCGCCTGGACAGTGTGCGCTAAGTTGACATGTCACACGCGAGTGGACGTGGATGGACGCGCAGGGACTTTGACGACTAGACGTTGGCACCCAGCGCGCAGTCCCGGGGCCTTCGTAGTGAAGCAGGAAGTAAGGCAGTGAGCATTGTACCAGAAGTGTCGACCTCGCCTAAACACGACCATGCATGTTCCGCTTAAAGGTGAGTGCTTGCATGAAATGATGCGAGCCTGTCTCATTCCTGGCTCAGAGAGGAGCGAGGATGACAAGGAACTGTGAAGCTCTTCAGCATGATAAACTGCATGTTGGCTTTAGGCCAAGCCATGGTGTTTGCATGAGTGGAGCCTGTGCTAAACAGAGAAGCGAGTAAAGCTGCTGCGTGCTGCCACTGCACACTTTAGCGCTCACGCAGAACTCGCGAACTCCCCGGTCCATGTCTCATCTCTAGCTTGCATTGTGGGCGATGGGGTTTCAGCGGCCAGGTTCGCGCAGCCAGCATGCCTTTGGGGTTAGTTTTGACGGCCCCAAGAGCAAGGCCGGAGCAACGGAGAATAAAGAGAACGAGCCATCCATCCCGTCCAGGGCCAATGCCCAACTGCCTGTTGCCAGGTGCTGCTCCCTGCTCCAAACCCTGCTCAAATGTGTCCCATGCTGGCATATGACGATGATGCTGAGAAATGGTGGCTCCAGGTGTCGGCGTGAGCTGCTGTACCTTGTGGAGCAGCATGCCACAGTGGTTGTGCTAGGCGACACCGGCAGCGGCAAGACCACACAGATCCCCCAGTTTTTGCACGAGGCTGGTGAGCTGGGTCACAATGCTAGCCGTCACTACCAGCACCAGCTAATTGTGGCTGTTGCTGGGGGCCTGTCGAGTGATAAAGTGTTCCTTTGTGTACTTAAGCTACTCCCTTGACCCCAGGGGCGGGTGAAAGTCCCGTGGTGCCATGGCAAACATGTTGATTGCTGGTTGAGCACACATACACACACTTGTGTCATAGGCCATGGGATGTAGAGTGTTGTGTTGCAGTCCCAGTCCACCCAGCTGCCTAGCTGTAGTGCAGGGCGGCGGTCTGGTGACAGATGCAAGGTCTAGGCCATCTGGCTGCATGGGGAGGATAGAGGAGCCCCTTGGGGCCTCACATGGGGCCTCTCATGGGCACATGCAGCATGCTGAGGGAGCGGAACAATGACTAGAGCCAGGATGGACTCCAGGCTGTAGCTGGACTGTAGCTGGGCTGGGCTGGGTGGCCCCTTAGACGAAGTGATAACTCCTTAGACCAAGTTCTTCCCCAGCTGATTGCTCCCACACAGGTGGCCTCTTGTTGTGGCTTTTCCCCTCCGCTCCT
This sequence comes from Haematococcus lacustris, assembly GCA_030144725.1. Classification (NCBI taxonomy): domain Eukaryota; kingdom Viridiplantae; phylum Chlorophyta; class Chlorophyceae; order Chlamydomonadales; family Haematococcaceae; genus Haematococcus; species Haematococcus lacustris. Next base: position 6,031,436 of record JASKMD010000018.1, on the reverse strand, counting down.
CGCTCGCTGCTCTGTGCTGGTGCCTACCTGACCTGCTCAACATTACCCTGCTCCCCGCTAGCTTCCTACGCTGCTCCGTGGTGGTGTGGCCCACAGCCTGACCAGCTCATCATTTGCATTGAGACATGGCTGTCACCAACATGCCCTTCAGCCAGATACTGCCACCAGCGTTGCTGCTCAACCTGACCCGTGACCCTGTGGCCTCCGTTCGCCCACTCTTGCTGCCTGTAGTTGCGTGCAGCATCCACCCAGCTTCCCTCTGGAAGCCTACGCACCTCCCTCTGTTGCTGTGGCCCCCAGCTTGATGTGCTGTGCTGCCTGTGGCCCGCACACCCTGCAGGCTGGACAGCGGGCGGCATGCAGGTGGCGTGCACCCAGCCCCGCCGGGCCGCTGCTGCCTCAGTGGCGGCCCGCGTGGCGGAGGAGCAGCGCTGTGAGCTGGGCGGGGCTGTGGGCTACGCCGTGAGATTTGACGCCGTGGTCACTGAGGTGTGGTTTTTCAAAGAGGAGGGGAGGAGGGGGAGGACATGGCCTTGCACGAGTTTTGGTGGAAGGCTGGTGGTTATGGCCCGTTACTATGTGCGGGAATGGCAGCCGCTGCCAACGCAGGCTAAGAAGCTGCGAGGCAGCTGGGGTGTGTCACACCTGTGTTGCCCCATGCAGGGTGTGACCCGCATCAAGTTTCTGACGGATGGAGTGCTACTTCGGGAAATGATGGATGACCCATTGCTTACCCAGTACAGGTTAGCACAAGGCTCATGCACCCCCTATGCAAGCCACATGCAAGCCAGATGCAAGGCTCATGCAAGCCACCGTTGTGCTAGGTAAGGATCCCACATGGGTTGTTGTGTGCTTGTTGTGCTGGGTGGTGCTGGTGGTGGTAGATGTGGAGGGTCCCATCACTCTCCTGCCATCTCCTATCTTCCCTCTTCTCTGCCCTTCCCCCTCCCCTTGCCTCTCCCACCTCTGACCCTCCCCCTTCCCCTCCCCCTGCCCCTCCCACCTCTGCCCCTGCCACCCCTGTGTAGTGTGGTGATGGTGGATGAGGCTCACGAGCGCAGCCTAGCCACCGACATGGTGCTGGGCCTGCTCAAGAAGGTGCAGCGCAGGCGACCTGACCTGCGCCTCATCGTCTCCTCCGCCACGCTGCAGGTCAGACGGCCTGATGGGCTAAGAGCAGGCCTGACCTGACCTGACCTGACCTGACCTGACCTGACCTGACCTGACCTGACCTGACCTGACCTGACCTGACCTGACCTGACCTGACCTGACCTGACCTGACCTGACCTGACCTGACCTGACCTGACCTGACCTGACCTGACCTGACCTGACCTGACCTGACCTGACCTGACCTGACCTGACCTGACCTGACCTGACCTGACCTGACCTGACCTGACCTGACCTGACCTGACCTGACCTGACCTGACCTGACCTGACCTGACCTGACCTGACCTGACCTGACCTGACCTGACCTGACCTGACCTGACCTGACCTGACCTGACCTGACCTGACCTGACCTGACCTGACCTGACCTGACCTGACCCGACCCGACCCGACCCGACCCGACCCGACCCGACCCGACCCGACCCGACCCGACCCGACCCGACCCGACCCGACCCGACCCGACCCGACCCGACCCGACCCGACCCGACCCGACCCGACCCGACCCGACCCGACCCGACCCGACCCGACCCGACCCGACCCGACCCGACCCGACCCGACCCGACCCGACCCGACCCGACCCGACCCGACCCGACCCGACCCGACCCGACCCGACCCGACCCGACCCGACCCGGCCCGGCCCGGCCCGGCCCGGCCCGGCCCGGCCCGGCCCGGCCCGACCCGACCCGACCCGACCCGACCCGACCCGACCCGACCCGACCCGACCCGACCTGGCCTGGCCTGACCTGACCTGGCCTGGCCTGGCCTGGCCTGATCCTCGACCCCTGACCCCTGACCCCTGACCCCAGGTAGACCAGCTGAGGAGCTTCTTTGAGCCAGGCAGCGCCCCTCCAGCCCAGCAGGTGCCTCCCCCTCCCGGCCTGCCCGCCCAGCGCAGCCCCGCTGTGATGCACATCCCTGGCCGCACCTTCCCCGTGGAGGTGGGGAGAGTGGAGGGCAGTAAGGGCAGGGTCAGGGAGCAGGGCAGGGGAGCTGCAAGGGCAAGGGGCACGGGAGAAGGGGAGGTCAGGGGAGAGGCGGCTGCTTGCCTGCCCGCTCGGGTCAGGCAAGTAAGCAGCGAGGGCGAGGGCAGGAGGGGGGTGAGGGGCAGGTTGGAGGGTCAAGGGTCAAGGGGTCCTCCCCCTGCCTGCTGCCCCTGGCATCCTTCTTCCCCCTTGCCTACCCTGGACCATGACCTCCCTGCCCACCCAGGTGCACTACCTGCAGCAGCCAGTGGCCAACTACGTGAATGCTGCCGTGGCCACTGTGCTTGACCTGCACAAGGCTGACCTGCCGGGGGACGTCCTGGTGTTTCTTACAGGTACGCAGGTGGTTAGCTTAAGGAGGTGGTCAACAGGTGGGCAGGTGGGGTGTAGATGGGTGAACATCAGGGGTCCTTAAATGACATTCATGGCAATGGCAATGGCAATGACATTCAGCCTTTTTGAGTTGTATGTATAATCTCAGCGCTAAGCTGAGGCTCCTGCCCCCATAGCCACACCCAAACTCACCAAATCTAGCTAGATATGGCAACTGGCGGCAACAGACCCACCCATATGGGGATAGGGGAGGCAGAGGGGCAGTGTAAGCGGCCTGGCTGAGATGATGGGCCAGCATGGACCCACCCCCTCCCCCACACCACGAGGCCACACTGCCCACGCTGACCCCCTACTACCGCCTCTTGACTGCTCATTCGATCCCAGGCCAGTTTGAGGTGGAGGCAGCTGTCCGGCAACTGGATGAAGCTGGGCAGAAGCTACGGGGCAGCAGCGGGTACCGGGACAAGCTGCTGCCGCTGCCCTTGTATGCAGGTCAGGGGGGTTGGGGCTACCCACTGAGTGATGTCATGCACGGTGGCATGGGCTCAGGGAAGGGCTTAGGGTGGGTCAGGGTAGGTGAGGGTGGGTCAGGGTGGGTGAGGGGGAGTCAGGGTAGGTGAGGGTGGGTGAGGGGGGGTCAGGGTAGGTGAGGGTAGGTGAGGGTGGGTGAGGGGGAGTCAGGGTAGGTGAGGGTGGGTGAGGGGGGGTCAGGGTAGGTGAGGGTAGGTGAGGGTGGGTCAGGGTGGCCAGTGGGGGTCCAGGGGGCTCAAAAAGTACCAAACAGACAGCCAGGGGCATCCGGTGGTCCGGACTGGTGTGGTGGGGCAGGGCAGGGACAGATGCGAGGGCGGGGCTTACACGGCAGCAGCAGCTGCATGCGCCTCAGGGATTACACGGGCTGCCTTGCCGAGGGGCCCTGGGACCTGTGGTGGTGGGTGCGTTGGCAGTGCATGTACCAAGCACCAAGCCATGCTGAGCCAAGGAGCACAGGCTGTAGGACTGCTCAGAAGCAGCGACACGTTCTGGCCCGAGGCTCCTGTCCCTCTGGTGGCCTGGCTCTTGTGGTGTGATGAGCGGGGGCAGCAGTGGGCCATGTGAGCCATATGAGGCTCTGGCACTGCTCAGGTCCACCTGAAACTGACCTGCAGGCTAGCTTCATCCTAGCTGCTTCAGGCCAGCTGCAGCTCACCAGTGCTGGTCCTGACCTGGCCTGGCCTTTTGCCCTCAGGTCTGCCGGCAGCTGCCCAGCAGCTGGCTCTGGCCCCCACCCCCAGGGGCTTCCGCAAGGTGGTGGTGGCCACCAACATCGCAGAGACGTCCCTCACTCTGGAGGGTGTAGTGTGAGTGGTGGCTTGCATGGCTTGCATGGCAGATACGCATGTTTTAACCAGGACGCAATCACACAACCCAGGCTGCTGGCGCATTGAAGTGTGGCATCCCCAGGCTATGGCCCGACTACTGCGTACCTAATGGCACCTATTGCCACTACGCCTGAATGGAGTCAATCCATCCTCCACGCGCTGGTAGATTAGGGCAACGGCTCCTGGCCATGGTCAGGCTACTGCATGGCCACGTGACGCCACACAGCATCTTACCCATGGAGCATCTGATTTCCTGCAATAGCTCCAGTGCCATGGGGTCAGTGTCATCTGGTCAGTCCTGGTGACGCCTGACAGCAGTGCACTGGTAGGGTCCCTCCATGGCTCCAGTGCCAGCATGGACGCACTAGACCAGACCACCCTGGAACTACTGCTGTTGCGTATTGTGCGGCAGCCCCTGGCCATGGCCATGGCCAGGCTGTGCTTCAATCGAGTCCTCCATGCGCCGGCGGACCAGCATCCCATCAGTTCAGCAGATCACGCTGGCCCTGCACCCCAGCTGCGTAACGTGGTGACGCCTGGCAGCAGCTGACCATGAGCATGACCCGCCCCGTGGCTCCAGTGCCAGCGTTGAAACATATTCCACAACATGACCACCCCAAGCCAGCAGCACCCAGCCTTGCCTTGCCTTGCCCATGCCTTGCCAGCGTCACATGTCACACTCATCATCACACCAGCTCTGGTCAACTCCCCTCCCCAGCACCCCGCCCTGCCACTCCTCGGCACGGCACCTTTAGAGACACACAGGCATGGAGGCCCTCTTTGCAGCTGGGATGCGCCTGGTGTTCATGCCTGCACCTCTGGGGCCTTGGGGGTCACATGAGTGGGATCTGATCTGACCTCCAGCATCAGGGGCGCTGGCAGTCAAAGGCATCTAGTTTTTGACACGACCCGCCTTGCTCGCCAGGCATTGGAGCTGGCACCTATGCAGTCATCAGCACTCAACTCGGCTTGGACAAGCAGGCTCGCCATGCCCCCTCTGCTGCCCCTTGTCTGCCCTCTCTGCTGCTTGGCTGCAGGTACGTGGTGGACAGCTGCTTCGTAAAGCAGCGCGCGTACAACCCGCTGCTGGGCCTTGAGGCGCTGTGTGCAGCACCCTGCTCCCAAGTGAGGGGCACGGGTGAGAGCGGGGGCCGCGGGGTCAGGGGCAGGGCCAGGGGGGTCAGGGGCTGTGGGCTCAGTGGGGCAGGCCGTCAGTGGGGCAAGGGGGAGGCCAGGCAGATAGGATAGAGGAGGCGCGCGCAGGAGGTAGGGAGGGAGGACTCTGTGCCTTGTACTTCATACCTGACACAAACTCGCAGGGGCAGGAGCAAGGGCAGGGGCAGCGCAGAGGCAGGTTGGGGCAAGGGCAGGGGCAGGGGCAGGGGCAACAAACGTGGGCCTAGAGCTTTCCCTGACCATGGCCCCTGATGCCCAGCTGCAGCTGTACCCTCACCCTGCCCCTGCCATGCTGCCCCAGGCCTCTGCTGCCCAGCGTGCTGGCCGTGCTGGGCGGGTGCGAGCTGGCAAGGCCTTCAGGCTGTGCACTGAGGAGCACTTTAAGCAGCTGCTGCCCGCAGTGACTGTGCCAGAGATGCAGCGCTCGGACCTGAGCAGCATGGTGATGCAGGCAGGTGGGGATGGGGGTTGGGTGCAAAGGGGGAAATGTTGCCCCTGCCCCTACCCCTGCCCCTGCCCCTGCCCCTGCCCCTACCCCTGCCCCTGCCCCTGCCCCTGCCCCTGCCCCTGCCCCTGCCCCTGCCCCTGCCCCTGCCCCTGCCCCTGCCCCTGCCCCTGCCCCTGCCCCTGCCCCTGCCCCTGCCCCTGCCCCTGCCCCTGCCCCTGCCCCTGCCCCTGCCCCCTGCCCCTGCCCCCTGCCCCTGCCCCTGCCCCTGCCCCTGCCCCCTATCAGCCCCCTTGCCTCCAAACTTTGCTGGGGCAGGGGCTGGGTAAAGACTTGCTGCCCCTGCCCCTCCACCCCCTGGTTCCCTCACCACTCAGCTCTGGCTAGGACTTGCTGGCCGCCAGCCTGTCACGGTGCAGCTGGGTGTGCTGCTGGTGCTCTCAGCTGAAGGCGCTGGGCATTGACAACATCATGAAGTTTGAGTGGCTGTCCCCGCCCCCTGCTGAGGCTATGGTACGGGCGCTTGAAGCGCTGGCTGCCCTCAAGGCGCTGGACAGTGATGCACGGTGAGAAAGGGGTGGTTGCAGGGGGCAGGGGGTGACGGTGGGTGGGTGGGAAAGAGGGAGGGGGGTGGGAGGGGAGTGAAAAGATGTTTCCGATTGTGCAGGTCGGTGGGATTAGGGGACAAGGAGCCATGGGGCTTAGGTGAGGAGGCAAATGATGCGGATCATTGTCGTTGCAGTCATCCTGGTATGGCTGCTTTGCTGTGCCCACTAGTGACTTGCCCCGTGGTGGCATGCATACAAATGGTTTTGCACACAACTCAACCAGATGTGAGAACGAATGTGTAGCTTCAACATGTGCCCCCTCCTCTATAGGCTCACCCGTGATGTGGGCTTGCTGCTGGCTGCGCTGCCACTGGAGCCCCAGCTGGGGAAGGCCCTCCTGACATCATATGACAGGTTAGTGTAACCAAGCATGCATCACAGCTCAGCCTCTTGGAGCAGGGCTCTGTTGCTAGGGCTCCACATGCTGGTTACACCAATTGATTTCGCGTCACTCCACCATTCAGCCTGTGGTGTCAAGGCTGCAGCCCAGCTCAGCTGACCCCTGTCCCTTGTGCTACACCACAAGGTGCACTGGCGGCATTGCGCATGTGTTGTACTTCGTGCTTGCTTGCAGCGATGTGAGCTGCTCTGAGGAGATGCTCACCATTGTGGCATGCGTGAGCGCGGCGCCTCACGGCCTCTTCGTCGCTGCTGGGACAGCTGGCGTCAGCCGCAAGGTCCTGATGGAAGCAAAAGCCCGGTTCGCGGTCGCGGAGGGCGATATGGTCACACTCCTCAATGTGTGGCGCGGGTGGTGCGAGTCTGGCCGGAGCAAGTCATGGGCGCAGTCAAACTGCATCAACCACCACGCTCTGCACAAAGCCGATGAGGTGCGGCAGCAGCTGGAGGGGCAGTGCCGTCGACTAGGCTTACCGCACGGGGAGTCGTGCGACAGCGACATGACGCTTGTGCGTAAGGCGCTAGTCAGCGGCCTCTTCATGAATGCCGCGGCATTTGAGCGTACTGATTACGACCCCTTGGCGCCGGAGTCGGACCCTGGCACGCATGTCTACCGCCTCGTCCGACCCGTGGGCGGCAGCACCGCGATGTCCGGCTCACACGACCGTAAGAGTGTGACGTCCGGGGCGGTGGACTCGGCCCGACTGCGGCTGCGAGTGCACGCTCACTCCGTGCTTGCCAGGTGCCGGCCACAATGGTTGGTGTTCCATACAGTGCAGCAGAGCGACAGCGGCTGGTATGAAATGCAGGGCGTAACGGCCATCCAGTCCGAATGGTTGACGGAGCGAGCACCGCATTACTACCGACGCATGTAAGGACCCGATCGAGAACCTGCGACTGTAGCATCGGTTAGGCTAGATAAACAACCCAGGCGACGGGCTAGCCGCGACATCAGTACCTGCTGCCTCTTGTTGTTTCTTGTGACCCAGCGTGGCTGCCGTTCGACTACAGGTGGTCGGGACTGTCTGCGACGCACCCCACTGCTAGGTGTGAGCTAGGAGTGTCTGACCTAGCACTCACACCCTGTACATGTAACCTGGAGTTATGTGACATTTTGGGACGCGTGGGACATGGAGTCCAGATGTGGCTGGGACGTGTGACGTCCAAAGCTGCGGGGGGCTCCAGTTATAGCTGCGATTGTCAGCGTCACAGCGTCATGGCTAAAGAGCGCTAGCCCAGGATGGTCAAGCGTGGGCAGACGCCCAAGCAGGACAGCGGCAAGCGGGTCAAGCCCACGACTCCTAACAAAGACCCATCTCCATCAGTGAACGTAGCGATAGCTGGTGATGCTGATGTAGCGGAGTTGACACAGGACGTCTTGACCACGTGCGGTCACAATGTGCGCGCGGCAACATCTGCAAGCTACAGCTCCTCCGCTAGGCGCTACGATGTAAGTTACAAGCATCACCCACACACCCCGCATCTCGCCGACAGCTGACCGTTGACCGATGCAGGACTTCTGCAACAAGTCGGATCCGCGCCTTGAGCCCACGGACTACGTGCTTTCACCCGTGCGCTTTTTGCTCTTCCTCATTAAGAACTACGACGAGCTGAAGGACCTCAAGAAGAAGGCAGTACGCACCATGGAGGAGGCAGAGAGGATGAAGCTGCTGGAGGCCAATGACATAGTAAGCCCCAGCTCTACTGATCTACAGCCTTCTATTAGATGGCGAATGCACACCTGCATCTATGCATTGCAGAAGCTCTCCACCTTCAAACAGGTCCATGCAGCTCTTCAGCAACGATACAACGACCACCAGGTGCTTAGGGGAGAAGCTGAAGTAAAGAAGCTGCAGGATTCGGAACTATACAACCGGGCGTACAGGGGGCTCCTGCAGCGCCTCAATGGAGGTGGCGATAAGTCCAGGCAAGTACGGTACTCCCTGACCTGACCTGACCTGACCTGACCTGACCTGACCTGACCTGACCTGACCTGACCTGACCTGACCTGACCTGACCTGACCTGACTTGACCTGACCTGACCTGCAGCTACCCTGGAGAATGGATCAATAAGGGCAAGTCTCAAGCTAGGCTTACCCTTGCCGACGTGAAGAAGTTGCTGCAAGAAACAGATGTTATCCTCACAGGGGACGACTCAAGAGGAAGGTAGGGATGAGATGTGGGGATGAGCTGTTATTCGGGGATGCATGTCAGTATAAGCCAACATGACCATGTTTGACCTGACTGGTGCAGGGCCCTGATCATGCTGATGTGGACCAATGGAGCAACAACGACAGAGTGGCAGCAACAGTGGCAGCCAAGCACCGCCCCAGCAGCAGCGGCTGGCGCCCAGCAAAGCCCAGACCCTACCCCTGCGTGGCAGGCAGCAGCAGGTGCCCAGCAGCACCCTGCCCCCTCCCCTGGCCTGTTGCAGGCAGCAGCAGGTGCCCAGGAGCACCCTGCCCCCTCCCCTGGCCTGTTGCAGGCAGCAGCAGGTGCCCAGCAGCACCCTGCCCCCTCCCCTGGCCTGTTGCAGGCAGCAGCAGGTGCCCAGCAGCACCCTGCCCCCTCCCCTGGCCTGTTGCAGGCAGCAGCAGGTGCCCAGCAGCACCCTGCCCCCTCCCCTGGCCTGTTGCAGGCAGCAGCAGGTGCCCTGCAGCACCCTGCCCCCTCCCCTGGCCTGTTGCAGGCAGCAGCAGATGCCCAGCAGCACCCTGCCCCCTCCCCTGGCCTGTTGCAGGCAGCAGCAGGTGCCCAACAGCACCTTGCCCCCTCCCCTGGCTTGCTGCAGGCAGCAGCAGGTGACCAGCAAAGCCCAGTCCCTACCCATGTGTGGCAGGCAGCAGCAGCCCCTGTACCATACACTGCTGAGTCACTGCGGCAGAATTGCCCACCCAGCGAGGCATTGAAGCTGTGGGAAGTTGGCAGGAACTCCAGCCCACCTCTGAAGACGTTGGAGCAGGACAAAAGATGGAGAGAGGGCAAGAGAGACATAGGGAAGAGGGTATCAGACATCAAACAACTCGTCACGTTGATTGAATGGTTCATGGCAGACAGATGCTCCCACATCAAGAATAGACCCGACAAACTGCACCACCTTGACGCAGCTGCAGCAGCACAGCACGTCAAGGCTTGGAGTGGGCAACTAAAGTGGCTCCAGGATCTCAGGAGTAGCAGCAACTGGGCAGCAGCAGCAACAGGGAGGGGGGCACAGCAGCTGCAGCCTTGCAGCCCCCCCACTGCCCTGGCAGCAGCAGGGGGGGGGTCACAGCAGCTGCAGCAGGGCAGCCCCACCACTGCCCTAGCAGCAGCAGGGAGGGGGCCACAACAGCTGCAGCAGGGCAGCCCCACCACTGCCCTGGCAGCAGCAGGGAGGGGGCCACAGCAACTGCAGCAGGGCAGCCCCACCACTGCCCTGGCAGCAGCAGGGAGGGGGCCACAGCAGCTGCAGCAGGGCAGACCCACCACTGCCCTGGCAGCAGCAGGGAGGGGGCCACAGCAGCTGCAGCAGGGCAGCCCCACCACTGCCCTGGCAGCAGCAGGGAGGGGGCCACAGCAGCTGCAGCAGGGCAGCCCCACCACTGCCCTGGCAGCAGCAGGGAGGGGGCCACAGCAGCTGCAGCAGGGCAGCCCCACCACTGCCCTGGCAGCAGCAGGGAGGGGGCCACAGCAGCTGCAGCAGGGCAGCCCCCCCACTGGCCAGGCAGCGGCACTAGCAGCAGCAGGGAGGGGGGCACCGCAGCTGCAGCCTGGCAGCCCCGCCACTGGCCAGGCAGCAGCACTGGCAGAAGCAGGCAGGGGGGCACAACAACTGTTGCCTGGCAGCCCCACCACAGGCCCATGCATGCCCACTACAGTGGAGGATGTTGTGGAGGCCTTCATAAAGCTCCCCCCCAAGGCATCGACAGGCCTACTTCAGGGTACCAATGTTTTCATCAGACTGGCAGCTGCATTTTCGCTGCCTAAGGGGCCTCGTGGGTACATTCAACTGTGGAATCCTTTGCCTAAGGAAACCAAGGACGTTTACAAGACGGCAGCGACAAACATCAACAGCTTACAAGGCAGAGTGCGCAAAGGGACGCGCACAAAAGGAGTTCGGCAGCCCTCTACAAAGCAGTAGCTACAGCCAACAGGAGGCCTATTTGTAGACGCTGTAAGCACTGCATCGTGCTGTGTTGTGCTCCGAGTAACACAATGCATACAACAAGTCCGAACGAGTTCCATGTTGTCGTTTCAAGTCCTACTCCGGTGTCCAGTCCGAGCTTCCGCACACACTGCCTATACCAGAAGCACTCAAAGCTTCCGTTGCACGCGCCACTCCGCATCCACGTATCATCTCGTCTCACGTCTGACGTCTCACTCCAGGTCCCACTTCACGACTGAGTCACGTCCCAACACTCCCGTTAAACGAGAAATGAGAAGCAGCTGGCCATATCAGCCAAGCCACACCAGGCTGGCAGTGACCCTTCGTTACGCAGCCATGCCGTCCCATGTGCTCATCCCATGCACATGCTTGCATGCATGTGGAGCACCTTGCGGCGTGTCAGCCTGTGGGTTTGGGTGGGGGGCTCAGGGAGGGGTCAGGCACTGCTGCCTGGGATGTGAGAGTCTCTAGATGACGCCAAGTTTGTCAAAGTGGGTCTACTTGTTGAGGACCTGACCTGACCTCCTTGAACTGCTCCCGCTCCAATTGGGATAATGTTACAGCAGCGGCGCGCGCGCAGTAATGATGGGTTTTTAGGTTCACTAGTACAGCGGGCCCGTCCGACAGCGGACGGGGCACACGGACCAAGCTGCGGCCTCCGGCCACAATGCTCTTGCACCAGTCCTTGCACCAGCTCTTGCACCAGGCCACAGTGCTGAGTCTAACTGCTGGATGTGTGAGTTTGAGTGCTGAGTCTGAGTAAGTGAGTCCAACTGTGACAGCAATGGCTGTGTCTGCCTCATCGGTGTCAGGGCCAGCAGGCTATGCAGCTAACACCTCACTGTACACAACATTACCTGTAGGGTTGGCCTGAAGCGTATGCGGCAACTAAAATGATGGTAAATACGTATGTATATACTGTATGCATAGGTCCGTAGGGCGAACCGTAGGTGCAAGGTCATCATTTTGCGAAAGTGAGTGTGCAGTTACAGTTGCAGGTGCTACCCTGACCGGCTGCCCTGCTGCTGCCCTACCCTGACCGGCTGCCTTGAAGCCCTGCTGCTGCCCTAATCTGAGCGGCTGACCTGATGCCCTGCTGCTGCCCTATCCTGACCGGCTGCCCTGATGCCCTGCTGCGCTGCTGCAGCCCTACCCTGATGGCTGCCCGGCTGACCTGCTGCTGCCCTACCCTGACCGGCTGCCCTGCTGCTGCCCTACCCTGATGGCTGCCCTGCTGCTGCCCTACCCTGACCGGCTGCCCTGATGCCCTGCTGCCCTGCTGCTGCCCTACCCTGATGGCTGCCAAGCTGACCTGCTGCTGCCCTACCCTGACCGGCTGCCCTGATGCCCTGCTGCTGCCCTACCCTGATGGCTGCCCTGCTGCTGCCCTACCCTGACCGGCTGCCCTGATGCCCTGCTGCTGCCCTACCCTGACCGGCTGATGCCCTACCCTGACTTGTTGCCCTGCTGCTGCCCTACCCTGACCGGCTTCCCGGCTGCCCTGCTGCTGCCCTACCCTGACCGGCTGCCCTGCTGCTGCCCTACCCTGACCGGCTGCCCTGATGCCCTGCTGCTGCCCTACCCTGACCGGCTGCCCTGATGCCCTGCTGCTGCCCTACCCTGATGGCTGCCCTGCTGCTGCCCTACCCTGACCGGCTGCCCTGATGCCCTGCTGCTGCCCTACCCTGACCGGCTGCTGCCCTACCCTGACTTGTTGCCCTGCTGCTGCCCTACCCTGACCGGCTTCCCGGCTGCCCTGCAGCTGCCCTACCCTGACCGGCTGCCCTGATGCGCTGCTGCTGCCCTACCCTGATGGCTGCCCGGCTGCCCTACCCTGACCGGCTGCCCTGCTGCCCTGCTGCTGCCCTACCGTGACCGGCTGTCCTGATGCCCTGCTGCTGCCCTACCCTTACCGGCTGCCCTGCTGCTGCCCTACCCTGATGGCTGCCATGCTGCTGCCCTACCCTGACCGGCTTCCCGGCTGCCCTGCTGCTGCCCTACCCTGACTTGTTGCCCTGCTGCTGCCCTACCCTGACCGGCTGCCCTGATGCCCTGCTGCTGCCCTACCCTGACCGGCTGCACTGATGCCCTGCTGCTGCCCTACCCTGACCGGCTTCCCAGCTGCCCTGCTGCTGCCCTACCCTGACCGGCTTCCCGGCTGCCCTGCTGCTGCCCTACCCTGACCGGCTGCCCTGCTGCTGCCCTACCCTGACCGGCTGCCCTGATGCCCTGCTGCTGCCCTACCCTGACCGGCTGCCCTGATGCGCTGCTGCTGCCCTACCCTGATGGCTGCCCGGCTGCCCTGCTGCTGACCTACCCTGACCGGCTTCCCAGCTGCCATGCTGCTGCCCTACCCTGACCGGCTTCCCGGCTGCCCTGCTGCTGCCCTACCCTGACCGGCTGCCCTGCTGCTGCCCTACCCTGACCGGCTGCCCTGCTGCTGCCCTACCCTGACCGGCTGCCCTGCTGCTGCCCTACCCTGACCGGCTGCCCTGATGCCCTGCTGCTGCCCTACCCTGACCGGCTGCCCTGATGCCCTGCTGCTGCCCTACCCTGATGGCTGCCAAGCTGACCTGCTGCTGCCCTACCCTGACCGGCTGCCCTGCTGCCCTGCTGCTGCCCTACCCTGATGGCTGCCAAGCTGACCTGCTGCTGCCCTACCCTGACCGGCTGCCCTGATGCCCTGCTGCTGCCCTACCCTGATGGCTGCCCTGCTGCTGCCCTACCCTGACCGGCTGCCCTGATGCCCTGCTGCTGCCCTACCCTGACCGGCTGCTGCCCTACCCTGACTTGTTGCCCTGCTGCTGCCCTACCCTGACCGGCTTCCCGGCTGCCCTGCAGCTGCCCTACCCTGACCGGCTGCCCTGATGCGCTGCTGCTGCCCTACCCTGATGGCTGCCCGGCTGCCCTGCTGCTGACCTACCCTGACCGGCTGCCCTGCTGCCCTGCTGCTGCCCTACCCTGACCGGCTGCCCTGATGCCCTGCTGCTGCCCTACCCTGACCGGCTGCACTGATGCCCTGCTGCCCTGCTGCTGCCCTACCCTGACCGGCTTCCCAGCTGCCATGCTGCTGCCCTACCCTGACCGGCTTCCCGGCTGCCCTGCTGCTGCCCTACCCTGACTGGCTGCCCTGCTGCTGCCCTACCCTGACCGGCTGCCCTGATGCCCTGCTGCTGCCCTACCCTGACCGGCTGCCCTGATGCCCTGCTGCTGCCCTACCCTGATGGCTGCCAAGCTGACCTGCTGCTGCCCTACCCTGACCGGCTGCCCTGATGCGCTGCTGCTGCCCTACCCTGATGGCTGCCCGGCTGCCCTGCTGCTGCCCTACCCTGACCGGCTGCCCTGATGCGCTGCTGCTGCCCTACCCTGATGGCTGCCCGGCTGCCCTGCTGCTGCCCTACCCTGACCGGCTGCTGCCCATGTCCGGGTCTCGTCGCCACATTCCTCGTATGCATCAGGTGGTTCCCGTGCAATGACTGTCATGGCTGGCTGGCTGCATATCGCAGCGACTTGCATTTGACCCGCGATTACGGACACACCGCAGTTACGGTGGATTGTGCGCCCTGCACCCTTTGCACTATCACGGTCAAACCTTTGGTATTCGGGGTACGCTACGTATACGTATATGTACGCTACGTACAAAGCCCCATCGATACAGCGTGGCATGGCACGGCTTGAAGGCCAACTGCAATCATCCAGCCTGTTAGAGCGGCACGGAGGAGGGTCGCATGAGGAGGCTATTAGAGCTGGCTACGCTGTAGCTCGTCAGCAGCTGCAGCCAAATGTGGCCGCAGCCATCGTTGGACCTGACTCGTTTGACTTTTTGGCTGTGAACCGTTTGACTTTTTGACCGTCCGCTGACTTTGAACTATCGCTGCGCTGGCTGCATCGCCATCGTTTGCTGAGCCAGGTTCGCTGGTAGCTACTATTTGTGGGGCGTTGGAACCGCAGATCGGAAGTCGATCTCACGGCACAGTGCATCTTTCGCGATTCTGTGCGGAGGGAGTCCTTACATAATTATTGTTAGGCTGTGCGCGCAATCGCAGGCCGTTCCGCCGACCCCCCCCCCTAGCAGTTTTAATAGTATAGATAGCGCAGCAACGGAGCCGTACTAATCGACACCTGACCAGGCTGATGCGAGGGCAGAGGGCAGCAGCTCCCAGAAGGGCAGCAGCTGCAGCTGCCAGCCGGCTTTGCTCAGGCCACGCATGAGAAGCAGGGTGTTGGGCGTCAGCAGAGCCTGCATGGGCAGGGAGGCAGGCCATGAATGACGCGGCTAACCGCTGTCCGTAGTGTAGGGGTGGGTCAAAAGGCAACACAGTCTAGACAGCTGCTCAAAAGATATGGCGATCGGGCTAGCAGTGATGGAATGTGGGTGAAGGTTAGGTCTCACAGCAGAGGACCTGTTACACCTGATACGTAACACCTAATATACGCAATACCTAATACGTGACATCTTTACATCACCTCCTGGCACCATCCATATCAAGGGCCAATATACAAGGGACAACATACAAGGGACAAAGATCAGGGACAGGTAGTGGGCCACAGGGGCAGATGAAGCAGACCTGACCAGACAGCTGCTCAGTATGTGCCCCAAGCATGTGGCAAATGAAGTTGCGATTGTGCAGGTGGGGTTGGGGCTGATAATCAAGGCGGGAGGCCAGTTAGCACTGGTTGAGACACACCATCCAAGACGCAGCCAGCCGTTGCATAGCCATTGCACATTGAGCCATTGAAGCCATTGAACCATTGCACAGCCAGCGAATTGCACAGCCAGCAGCTCTTACTACCCTCAAGGGCGACCCCCAAAACTGACTAACTGCCAGTGTTGATGAGTTCTTGGTGCAATCAGGGCGTCAAGCGACTCAACACCAACTTTGGCAGCAGTAGCAGCAGCAGCAGCAGCAGCAGCAGCAGCAGCAGCAGCAGCAGCAGCAGCAGCAGCAGCAGCAGCAGCAGCAGCAGCAGCAGCAGCAGCAGCAGCAGCAGCAGCAGCAGCAGTGCTCAGACGTGCAATCAGTAGGAGCAGGGGCAGCAGCTACGCCAGCATCATCATCAGCAAGGGAAGGGGCAGCAGCAGCGGCTTGGGACCATGCAGGGCAGAGGGGTAGCAGGAGGTTAACCCTCACCTTGAGCGCTGCAGGGACATGTGCCGGGCCCTGCCTTGATCCCACCACTCGGCGGAGCACTGCCGCAGCCTCTTCCACAGTCCACAGTCCTAGCTCCTCCCCATCCTGGCTGCGCCCTGCCCCTGCCCCTGCCCCTACCCCTGCCCTCCGCTGCTTGCTCTGGTGGTTTCGCCCGGCTTGCTGCCTGGGTGGTTGTGTTGGTTGAACATTTGAGCTGCTGTCAGGTGGCTTTGCCCTTGCAGCTTGTACTAGAGTGACTGCGGCGTGACTGAAATCAGCCGGGCCAAGAATCAAGACACCATGACCTATGCAGGGGTACCCCTGCTGCCCCTGCTGTTGCTGCCTCTGCTGCTGCTCCTGCTGCTGCTGCCCCTGCTGCTGCTGCTGCTGCTGCTGCTGCTGCTGCTGCTGCGCTTGACATAAAGGTGTCAGCTGACCTGCAGGGCACGCCCCTGCTGTTGTGCCCAGCCCTGCTGCTGCTGCTGCTGCTGCTGCTGCCCTTGCTCCTGATGCCGCAGGATCCATGGCCTGGCTGATGCTGGTGATGCCTGGCCCCAAGGGATCATTCCCAGGACGCCATGCCAGGTCCAGCACCATGCCCTGGGGTGTGACGTACTGTTCCACAAGAGTGACATGAGAGTGGTCAACAGAGTGGCCAGCTGTGACGACATGTGCATGAGCTGCATACACAGCCGCTTGTACAAAGGGGCGGTTAGCAGCAGCTCGCCAGTAATTGAGAGGGTGCATCAGGGCAGCATCCAGAGGCTGTAGGACCCCCTCTGGCTTCCCAACGCCCCAACTGTACCTCCCACCTCCATCGCCCCTGTCCCTGCTGCTGCTGCCTGCGCTGCCTCTGTTGCTGCCACTGCTGTTGCCTTTGCTCTCCATCCTGCCCCTGCGGTCATCCCCAAGCTGCCCAGCAGTATGGCGTGAGGCATAGCTGTGCCTGGCACGTCTGTAAGCCTGCACTGCAGCCAGCGGCAGCACCCAGGCATCCGCCCTGGGCCTGACCACTTGCAGGTTCACTAGCGCCTGATGTAACCCGGGTGGAAGGCCAGTGGTAGCCACAGCACTTGCTGCCTCCTGCTGCTGCTGACGACCCTGTTGCGGGGTGGTGAGCTGACATCCACAGCTGGACTGCTTGTTGAGCTGCTTGTGGGCCTGCTTGCTGGGCTGCTGGATGGGCTGCAGCCGAGCACTGAGCTGGCCTGACTGCACCGCCCGGGCGATGCCTTGCACGCTGCCAAACCTGCACACAGTCCAGTCTGTGAGGGCTGTTGTCAGCTCACCAGGCCCACTCGCACACCAGATCTGGTCCTAGGCACTGCAGCTGTGAAGGTCTAGGCGGGCGGAAGGGGCTGCAGCCTGTGACACAGAGCAATGCAAGCACAGCCTGACCCTGCATCCTCCCGGGCTGGCCTGAGCATGGCCTATGGGAAGAGACACTCTAGCCACGGCTCGTGCTGAGGTCATCCCCAGGGTCATGCTGAGGTGGCCTGAGGCCCTGAGCCGGGTACTCAGTGAGTCAGCGACTAACCCTAACCCTAACCCTAACCCCTCAGTGAGTCAGCGACTCAATTGTGAGTTTCATGAGACCTTATGGTCCCACAAGCAGCCTGGTGCTCCCATGGCGGTACCCAGGCTGATCACCATCCATCAACCTCTCCCCTCTTCCCCTCCACACCTCAACCCCAGGCCCTTCCTAACTACTCCCCCTCCTCCTCCCTTTGCATCTGCCATTCCTCCTCCCCTCCCATCCCTCCACCCTTCTCCGCCCCAATCACCTTCTCAGCAGGCTGACTGCCTGGTCAGAGCTGCAGCCAGCACCAGGCAGCCCTACGGCCTTCTTGCCTACAAGCGCTAAGTAGTCAGGCAGCAGCACAGCCTGCAGCCGCCTCTTGCTGCCGCCGCCCCACCCTGCTGCTTGTGCTGCCCCCTCCGCGCGGTCCTCCCCATCCTCCCCTTGAGCAGCAGCAGCAGCCCCCACTTTGCCCATGCCCAGGCTATTAGGTGCAGAGGGGGGTGGCCAGGCTGCATGCGGCAGGTCATGGTAAAGTGTGGGGGTGGAGAGAGAGGTCTGCTCCAGCTGCAGGGCGGAGTGCAGGCGCAGGGGCAGCCAGCACATGCCATGCAGGCACTGGGACTGCATGGCAACAACATGGGGGCTGGGCTGGACTGACAGCTTGGGGCTGACGCCCTGGCTGGCGGCTTGGCTGCTGCTCGGCCCCTCTGGCTGAGGCTGAGGCGAGACCTCCCCACTGGCATGGGCTGGTCCTGTGGAGCCTGCCTTTCCCACTTCTTGCTGCTGCTGCTGCTGCTGCTGCTGCTGCTGCTGCTGCTGCTGCTGCTGTTCTTTGCATAGCTGCTGCTGCTGTAAGGGCTCCCCTCCTGCCGCCCCCTGGCCAGGCATCTGCAGCACCTCACACCACGTCACACCTGGCCAGGATAGTGTGACCATGATGTCACTGTCACCACTGACCACACACACCTGGGGCCGGCTGGCTGGCTGGTCAACGGCAGGGGGGCCAGACTGGTAGGCAGTGCCCCTGGCCTGCCTGCTGCTAAGACTGCTGACGGCGCTGCTGGTGTCCAGGCTCGCCTCTGCCTCTGAGCTTCTACTGCTGACTGCGCTGCTGGTGTGGCTGCTGGAACCTTCCAGGCTCATCTTCGCTTTGACGGGCAGCGCCTGGCCAGGTATTGCCTGCCTTGTGAGTGCCTGACCCAAACTGACTCCACCAAGGGCAGCTGGGCCTGGCCCTGCTTGATTAGGATGCGGCAGGGTAAGCAAGTGCACTAACGCCACTATGACGTCATCAGCCTCACACCCGGGCGGGGGTGTGAGCACGCAACACCCCAACCCCTTGGCAGCCTGGCCAAAGCGGCTCAAGTGCGGCCCCAGCTGCTGCTGCCAGTGAGGCTGACGCTGAGGCCCTTGAAGCTGCCGCAGCAGGGTAGCGAGGGCCAGGCGGTGGGAGCGCAGCTGCTGGCACTGCTGCTGCACAACTGCTTGCAACGCAGCTGTAGATCCCGAGGCAGTGGGACTCGGTACAGGGCAGTCAGGGGTGTGTGTTTGGGTTGCCAGCTCAGTGAGGCCAGCCGAGCTGCTGCTGCCGCTGAGATTTGATCCTGGGTCTGGGTAGTGAACAGTTGCCTGGCTTGATGGCGCGGTGCTGAGCATAGCAAGGCTGCTGCTGCCAGCAGGTGGGGGCCGCCTGGGATGCTGTTTCAGCAGGGGCGTAGGATCTGGGATAGGGCTGCCCAGGCTACTCTTTCTTGGTGACTGCTGCTGCTGCTCCGGCTGCTGCTGCCCCTTCTGCTGCTGGTGCCGTGACTGCTGCTGGTGCCGCGACTGCTGCTGCTGCTGCCGTGGCTGCTGTGGCTGCTGCTGTGGCTGCTGCTCCTGCTGCTGCTGCTGCTTGCCTCTCATATGTGACTGCAGCCGGTCTGTTTCCTGTGTGGCACTGACAGCTGCAGGCTTGTAGGTTGGCACCAGCTGCGACCTGCTGACCATGACACATGCCAGGTGGTGCAGCCCATCCCTGAGGCGCAGCAGCTCTTCTGCAATGTCCACCAGCTCAGCCAGCAGCACGCTGTGGGCACCGCTCCCACCATGTGAGGCCACAGAGGGACTGGCACTGCCGGGTGCCACAACACCTTTTGCCACAACCTCCCTGGCTGTGGGCCCCTCATCCGCACCCATCTGCTCGGCCTGAGGTTTGGGCCATGCAGCTGGCTGAACATGCACTGAAGATGGAGCAGACTGGTAGTAGCCATGCTGGAGGTGCAGGGGGACGTCATGGAAGGGGAAGGGGAAGGGGAAGGGCAAGAAGTGATGCAGCTGCTCCAGTTGATGCTCAACTGCCTGCAGCTGCTGTGCCACCTCTGTTTGCTGCTGCTCCCACCAGTGCTGCTCGTCGACATCCAAACTGCGAGCTGGCAGTGCAGGGCGCGCAAAAAGGAAGGAAGGCTCAGGTTTAGGCATGTGCCATCAACCATGCTTTGTGTTTGTAAATGCTGCAGCAGGTCACCCACCTACCCACCCGGCCTGTCGAAGACAACAAAGCACTCCTTGGCTGAGGTGGTTGATACCAGCATTCTCAAGTAGGTCGCGAAAGCAGCAGTAAAGCCAGCTGCGGTGGGACCGGCCAGATGGCTGTGTCCTGCTGGTGCAAGGCCTGCTGCAAGCTGCTGGGACTTGGAACAGGCTGCGAACAGACTGGTGGCATCTGAGCGAATGAGCGGGATGACATTGTTGGCATCCACGATCAGCACATCGCAGCGCGCAGCCAAGCGCACAACACATCGCGGAGGGCCTAGTCGCGATGGTGCTAGGGCGAGCTTTCGCATCGCAGGATGCGTGCACCAGGCCATAACCTGCATCTGTATCTCTAGGACGGACTGTGTCCCTAACCCAGGAGTTGCTCAAGCCCTACCCTATGCATGCTCTCGCTCACACACATCTCCTTTGTTAGGGAAAAATGGTTTGTTCGTTTGATTCATGTCATGATACACATGACACTAGTTCTGCCGCTGGTGCCGCCGCAGCCACTTCCGCAGCGGGCCTTTGTCCCGCACGTGCACCCACTCCTGCTTGCTTGCGCACCAGTCCCATTCCCATTCATTAAAAGTAACTGCCGTCATTGCAACGGCAAGAAGTTAGTAGCTCGCGGTCGCCAGTGCAAGACTTCGGACCCTGTTTGCCATCGCCAGTTACCAGTCACCATCGCCAGCCCCCACGAACCAGTCAACTCACGGCCTGATGAATGCAGTGGGCGTGAACGCGGGCAGCACACTGCAAGGATGCAATATGTGGAGTTGCGGCGACCTTTGTAGCGCCAGTAGGAGTCCAAGGAGTTCCAAGGTTGCAGCTCTCGTGCTCCTGGCACTACTGTGCCTAGCTCCACCAGCCTGTGCAGCCCGGCTAGTGCATCAGCGTAAAGGCGTAGCACCAGATACTTTGCGAGCTTGGCAGAGTTTGTTGGTGCAGCAGACGAACGCTACCACATTTGAGGAAGCCTTTGGTGCAACCTTCGACAGCGGGGGTGGCAATTCGTCCAGGACATTGAGCCAGTACAACTCCCTGGTTCAGTGGCTCATACAGTCTCCCAACACAGCCTTCGCGCAGATTCATGAGCTGCACAACTACGCCATCAGGGAGATAGTATACGATGCAGTGCAGCTCGCCAACAGCCCGCTCAACGAGACTGCCACGCTTACAGTGCTGGACTACTTAAGCAGCAGGCTAGCGCAGGTAAGGCTGCAAGGGCAATGTGGCAAAGGAGGCCCAGAGTATCACATCGCCCGCCTGCGTGACCCCGTCCGCCCTGTGCAGGTGTCCAGCAGGCTGGGGTACCCGGTCGCGCGTCGAGTGATCCTGGGTGCGCTGGTGAAGCAGCGGATAGAACGTGGCCCATTCTCCCGGCCGGTGCAGCTGCAAGTAGACAAGCTGCTCCTGCAGCTATTCCAGCTCCACAAGAAGTCCATCGCCAACAAGGGCGCTGTCCAGTTCTTCCACATCTCCAAGTCTGGTGGCACAAACCTATGCCAGTCAGCCGAGACAAATGGTTGCCAAACAGAGGTAAACGCATACCTAGGAGCACTGCATGTCCCTGTTAGTGCAACTTGGATGACAAGCAAGGGATGCCTGCTTCTTTTGCAGAGCTTTGGCGAGCGGCAAAACTGTATGGTGCGCAAGTTCTTTGACCAGCCACGCTGGGTAGCAACACCTGAGCACAAGCGCGTGGAGTCCAGGCTCACTGGCAAGGCAGCTGTCAGCCATCCTTGGTTTGTCAACTTCCAGTCAGACAAACGTGCCCAACTGGGCTGCGCTGCTCGCTGGGCCTTGCTAAAGTGAGCTACACTGCTGCCGTTAGAATGCAGGGCAGCCGACCACCATGCCTGTGCGTGGACTCTTGCCAGCCCTGATGCGTACCTCGTTATGCTCCGTTGGCAGCCAGGTGGCCTAGGGAGGAGGTGCAGTCACACGGGCTTGGCCCTCACCCCTGGCCTCTGTGTGAAGTGCAGGGAACAAGGCTGGAACTTCTACGCCAATGAGTTCACGCTGCCACCAGGAGAGCAGTCTCTCTGCAAGGAGTTTGTAAACCTGCTCATGTTCCGTGAGCCCCTAGCCCGCCTGAGCTCCCAGATCAGCTGGATACAAAAACTCTACAAGACGGTAAGAACCGTACAACCAAGCCGGGCATGCAATCAAACTGTTGTGTGTGTGTCAAGAGGCCGTATGGGAAGGCAGTGCCAGTCTATGCCTGCGCTACTGCCTGGCCTCCCAAGGGAGCGAACTTAAGTGAGCATGACATGTTGGTTGTTCTATCTGCCACAAGTGACCTGAGCTGGATGTGGGACAAGCTGGTATCCAGTTGCCCCAGGGCTAGGCACTGTAGCATCCTCCCACCTCCCACCTTGGTCTCCAGCCTGCACAGGGACCATGGCCAAGCTGGTATCTAATGCCTCCCGATTTAGAAACTGCAGCATTTCCCACCCTGCACTTGTTGCCTCTGCCTGCAGCTTTCTGGCAAGGAGCGTGACATCAGGAAAGCATTCAGCGATCGCTCCAGCGCCTTCTGGGAACGGCTTCTACCTGCCGGTGTGAACAACTACTACATCCGCAGCTTGCTGGGCAGCCAGTACTTCGAGCATCCCATCAAGCCCATCGATGACTCCCTGGTACAGCAAGCCAAAGTGCAGGTGAGCCTCCCACATGTCATGAACACCGGTTCTGAGATCCCTCAACCAGAGACAGTGTGGGTCAGTGTGGAGCTGTGTGGAGCTGTAGAGTCTGTAGATGCCAGTGGACAACACATCTTTGCCACGCCTTGGGCCTCCCTCTCAAGGTCACCTAGCAGCACGGACAGTTAGCACGGACAGTTAGGCCGGTTGCTTGGCATTTGAGCATCCTATGTATACAACATATGCCCTTGCCTGCTGCTGGCGCCCGGCTTGTGCATGCTGCAGGTATTGCTGCATGACCTGCTGCTCACGCTGGAGAACAAGCCGTTCAATGACATTACATTGAAAGTGGGGCTGGGCTGGGAGTTCAGCCTGCAGGATGGGAACATCAGGTACGCTGGTGTACCTGATGCGGTTGCATTCCTGCTTCACACCCTCACACCTGCACATGCACTTGCATTCAGCATACAATACGGATGTCTGTCCCATACAGGTCTTCGCATGACATCGCCGATGAGATCACCATGCCCACAGACTACGAGCTGCTGAAAGCACGGAACTTGCCGGATGTGCAGGTATGAGGCATAGAGAGGGCGTGTGATGCAAAAGCCAGGCTCCTGATCCAGCCTCAGGCACACCTGCACCTATGTGATCTGCAATCTCGCATGCCTGTGACAACTTGCTTACCATGTTGTCCACAATGTCTCCCATAACAACTACAGACCTGCATGGCACCCTGCCTGCCAACCTTGCCCACTGGGCCAACCTGGGTTGTGTGGAAACAGGGCATGGGTGGGTAGCTGCTGGGTTAGCCCCTCTTTGCTGATCATGATGGCAGGTGCAGCGTTGCCAGGGAGTGTGAAGCATACAGGCCTGCATAGCACCCTGCCTGCCCACCTTGCCCGCGGGTGCGACTCCTAGGTGGCCTGGTGTTCGCATTGCTGTGGTGCTTGTTGATGGTGATGAGTGGCGCAGAGGCGCACATGATTGGTGTGGTGCTGGGCCTTATCACTGGGATGGGACTGGGTGCAAGGCACAAGCGGTGCTCCCCTGCCGCAGGTGTACAAGTTTGCTCGCGAGCTGCAGGCCCTGGACGTCCTGCTCTTCAACTTTGTCCAGCTCCTTGACTCCAAGCTGGGCCTTCAAAACCTGAGCACTCAGCAGTGTGGCTACGTCTCCCTGCAGGCCAGGTGACACGCCATTGCGTGCTCCACCGGCTGTAGACGCATGCTGCACAGGCCTGCAGGCTGGCTAGCTGCATGCATGCATGGCAATTCACTAAGAATTCCAAGTCCTCAGATGGCTCAGACAGCCAACGAGGTGATGATCCACATTGACTCGCCACATTGGGATGATGAGCGCTTGGTTCTGGCGGTGGCCCTCATTGCAGGCACCAGCCAGTGATGGTGATCAGCAAACTGTGTGAACTAATTATTGGCAGACAGCACCGTGTTCCGTGTTGAAGAGGGTAGTTGGACTGATTCTTGCCAGTGCCAGTGCCCCAGTCGTGTTGTGTAGTGCAGCATGTTGTGTGGAGACGTGCACCAGGTCCCCTTGCCCTTGCATTCCTGTGTGTTGCCATCTCCCGTGGCACCACTTGTTGAGCTTGACCATGCTCCTTGTGAGTGGTAGAGGATGCGCTGCATCAGCAGGCTTGGGCGTCTGGCTTGCACTGTTGGTTACATTGACAGCATGGGTGGTCATACATCGACATTAACAGCATGGGTGGTCAAATCGGTCCTGCCAGGCTTGCATGATAGGTAGCTGCTGTGAGTAACGAGGGTGGGATGGGGTTCAGTGACAGGATGGCGAGGAGGCTGTGGCACTGGCTGTTGATGTAGCATTGAGAGAGTGACAGCAGCTGCTCTGTTGTAAGGGCTCTGTGTTCCCGCCTCAAATGGCTCGCGGCGCCGCTGATTTCTCCTCCTGTGCTGACTAGGCACAAGTTTTAATCCCTACAGCCCTCGATCCACGCCAAAATTGGTTTACAACTGTTTGTCCGTGCACTGGCACTGTCCTTACAATCTTCAGGCCCTCTAACATCAGCTGGAGCGGGTGAGCATGAGCACAGGCCGTTGCTACAGGGCCTCATGAGAAGCCACGTCGGTTCAGGTATGACAGCTGGTCACAAAGGAGTTGTGTACTACAAATGCAGCAGCTTCAAGGAACAGCTGTGGGCTACAGGCCCTAAGGAGCTGTCGGCCACGAGCCCTCACGACAGGCCAGCCCCACTGCACGTAAGGAGGCCCTCAAACACGTCGTAGAGGTCTGTCGCGCCAGCACCAAAGATTAAGCGCGCGGAGCAATAACACTAGCAGCCACGGCATGATAGTAACAATAACGTTTATGATACGATGATAGTAATTATTATTTTAATAAGATTACGCAGGTGTTCAACAGCGTGAACTCTTCCGCCTGGAGGGTAGTAGCGGGGCCGCCAGTACCACTTGGGCCTGGTGGCGGCCCTGACGACTGTGACTGCTGCGGATGCTGCGTGGCCATCATCAACATCCTGAAGGTGCGAGAGTGATGTGGCGGAGTGACACTATGGTGCTGGTGCAGGCATCGGACTTTGGGATGTTGGGGGACATCATTTGGGGACATTTGGAGACATCAGCGGCAATGCGAGCTGGAAACACAGCCTTTACGACAGAGCAGCTGCTGTCACTCTCTCAACGCTACATCTTTCCACAGCTAGTGCCATAGACTCCTTGCCATCCTGTCATTGAACCGCTGCTAAGTAGTGGCCATCAGCACCTCACACACGCTGTCCAGGCGAGGCCATGTCTCTGCTGCTGCCCCTGGCATGTGCATCCAAGGTCAACAACGCATCAAAACAGCTCAACACCACAAGCCATGCCGTCAGCACAGGCAGCAGCCCGTGGCCGAGCTTTTGCACCGCCCTCATACTCAGCTTCTTGGCTGTGCCCTGGCCCTGGCCTACAGCCCTCAGCTCGGCTTCTGCCAGCTGATCGATGAGGTCGGGCAGCTGCCAGGCGACCGAGACAGAGAAGTCTCCCACCGTCTCCCTGCACACCATTGGCATGGCACAGTAGCTAACGCCGATGCCGAAGCCCACGCTGACACCAATGCCGACCCCAAAGTCAGTCTCAGTGTCAAAACGCTAAGACCAGCCAGAAACAAAAACCAGCTCGTGCCACCAAAGACAGCAAAGAAAGGTGAATGGCGACACTGTCACACCCTCTTGGTGTGACTGATGTCCAGGTATGAAAACGTGGTGGCAGTGTTGATGGGGTTTGCTGCCAGCCGGTGTGACCGAGCAGGCTGCATGTCAGGCATCAGCATGGGGTGGTTGCTTTGATCATCCCAGGGCAGTGCCAGGGAATTGAGGGGTCAATGATGGTGCTGAGGAGGATGTCATTGAGCCAGCACACAACCCATGTAAGTAAGTGAGCAAGCATACGACACACCAGCAACATGAGAGTTAGGGCCAAGTGTGAGGGGGCATAACGTGGTGTATGCATAGCCTGCTCCTTCCCTCCCAACAACAGCAGTTGAGGAAGAGCTGGCTGTGTCCAGGGTAGCACTACAAGCCCCTAGCAAGTGCAGGGCACGGCCCTGATGGCAGGGAGCCTGGTCCAGCTGCTTTTCCTATGCTTGCATCCAGGCAGGGTGGGCCTAAACCTAAGCCACCCACTGACCTGCGCAGTGCGGTCAGGTGTGCCCCACACCCCAATGCCTGCCCCAGGTCGTGAGCCACGCTGCGCACATAGGTCCCCTTGCTGCAGTGCATGTGGAAGTGCAGGTCCTGCGCTGCCTCCCCCTCCCTCCACACAGTCAAGCTGAACACCTGCACCGCCCTCGGCTGCCTGCGGCCAACAACAGGAAAAGCAGTGGTGGCAACAGCTGCGGCTAGGGCGGTGGAGGCGAGGGCAGGGGTAGCAGCAGTAGAGGCAGCGGCAGTGGTGATGGTGGTGGTGGCAGCGGCGGTCATGGTGGCAGCAGAAGCAGCAGCAGCAGTCCCAAGGTGAGGTGGGTGCTGGCCAGTGCCCATGTCAGCGCACCTGACCACCTCCAGGCCCTCCCTGGCAGCCCAGTAGAGCCGCTGCCCCGCCACCTTGACAGCACTGAACATGGGCGGCAGCTGCTGCAGATCGCCTACAAACTTCTCTGCTGCGGACTGCACCTGCTCATCTGCGTCGGTACACAACAAGGCAGGGGAGGGGGAGGGGGGTTGACAAGCGGGCAGTGAGGGAGGCTAGGAGGTTGTGGGCAGTGAACTCAACCTGAGGGCACAGCAGCAGTGTGGAGTGGGATGGGCAGGCTGGGTTTACAGGGTTTCCAGGTGTTGCGGGCAGCAGTGTGGCCAGCAGGGTGTTTGGATGGCACTGGGTGTTGCTCAACACAAGCAGAAACTAGGAATGAGGTGAGTACAAAAAGGTTTGCCTAGTTTTGGCTAGACCAGGTCAAGTCTCTGAGCACTTGTACCCTATTTGTACGAGAGTGAGCACCCGCACCTGCCCAGGGTTGACGAATCCATTGACCTACCCCAAAGGACTGAGGGAAGCACTACCCTACCCCTCCACTCAGCCATTGCTTCTAAGGGGTGGGTAGAGGGAAAGGGAGAAGTGGGCACCTGAGAAGCATACAGGCTTGCTCTGTCTCCCTCATGCAGACGGTCTCAAGGCAGGGCAGCCCGTGCCCCACCACCCCCTGGATGCGGCCTGCCAGGCACGCCAGCATGGCCTGGCGAGGGGGGCCACCAGGGGCGGCTGTGACCAGCCCTAACAAAGGTCAGAGTGCCTGAAGCTGAGGCGAGTGGCCCCCGGTAGTGGCCCCCCCCAAGCCCCCACAGGCCCCATGCAGCAGCCAGGCAGCCACACAGCTAGCAGCCTCAGAGCCAGGGCCCAGCACTCCCCTGCCAGCCAAGCGCAGCAAGCGCACCAAGACTGAGCAGGCAACTGAGCCCACCCAGCCCACCAAGAGCAAAGGCAAGGCCCAGGGCAAGGCTTCTAAAGCCAAGCCAGCACCACAGCCAGGCAGGTAGGTAGACAGGGACTGCAATGCAGCGCTGAACATGCAACGCATACGGGAGAGCAGGTGGCGCCCGCTGGAGCTGTGCTGGTGGGCAGAGCAGGAAGCTCTGCCAGCCAAGGGCAAGGAGTACCCAGGCCTGGGCTACAAGCGGCTGCGAGACAAGCCACCCAAGACCCAGCCTGCTGTGGCACAGTAGTGTGTGCCCCCTTCCCTTTGTTGAGCTGCCATCAGCTTACAATTAGTGCATGCAAGACATGCCAACGCTACATCATAGACCAATAGTAGCCCAATAGTAGCAGGCAATAGTGTAGGTGGTAGGCGACCATGACCGCTTTGTAGTGGTCCACAATTAGTGTTTGACTGCAATGAAGGCTCAAGGTTGAGGGCCAAGGTGCTGAGTAGTGCTGGCCTAAGTAATGCTAACCCTAACCCTGCCCACCGTGCTGTACTTCACCCTCAAGGGCTGGAGCCACCTGTGCCCACCTAGTGCCACAGGCAGGTGCCTGCCCAGCCTTACGCAGGGCACCCCAGCAGCCTTGAAGGCCCCAGCAGCAGGTGGGCCGCAGCTGCCTGTGTGCCACCTGTCCACCTATTGCTACGTGTGGGGCTGCAGCTGAGTGCCAGCCACTGAGCAAAGGGGTGCCAGAGGTTGCCTGGCCTGCGCTGTAATTGCCCGCTGGGCTCACTGGGTGAGTGTAGCGTCCTGGGTGAGGCTGCAGTACCGTGCAGGCTGCCACCTACTTGCTGCTGTCAAGCCTTTAGTGCAGGGCCTAGTGCGGGGTCTAGTGCGGGGCCTAGTGCGGGGCCTAGTGCGGGGCCTAGTGCGGGGCCTAGTGCGGGGCCTAGTGCGGGGCCTAGTGCGGGGCCTAGTGCAGGGGCCACAAGGACAGAGCCAGTAATGCAGCACTGCCAGGGTGCGCCTGGCTGCGTTGGTCAGGTGCCTGACTGCTACCAGGGTGCGCACCCTTGCCAGAGTGTGCAGGGGCCAGTGCTGCGCCCCAGTGCTGTGCCTGTGCTGCAGCCCCACCCTGCAGTAGCATCCCAAGGTGTCGGCAGTGCGGGTGGTGCCAGGCTGCTGCTGGTGTGGCGCTGCGGGGTGCTGCCAGGGCAAGGCCTGGGTCTTGCCAGTGCTGTGCTGCAGGGTGCAGGGTGGTGTGGGTGTTGTGGGTGCTGTGGGTGCTGCAGGGTGCAGGGTGCAGGGTCGTGTGGGTGCTGTGGGTGCTGTGCTACAGGATGCTGCCAGGACGTACCCCTGGCCAAAGCGGTGCATGTCGTCACCTGTGAGGTGCTGCCAGGGGGCTTGGGCAGACACGGGGGTCTCTGCGTCATACGAGGGTGTGACCTCCCCTAGCCTCATCACACCTGCCACAGGGGGACCAGGGGGCAGTCATGGCAGCGTCCAATTCAGGACAGCAGCAGCACTGGAACAAGTTGACAGCAGCGGAGGGGGCAGCAGCATCAGGTGCAGCAGCAGAAGCAGCAGCGGAGGGGGCAGCGGCATCAGCAGCAGCAGCAAGGGAGACAGCAGCAGCAGCAGCAGCAGCAGCAGCAGGGGAAGGGGGAGGGACGTCACTTGGCTGTCCTGCATTGCTGATGGCTGTGGGCGTGGCGTGGCGTGGCGTGGCGTGGCGTGGCGTGGCGTGGCGTGGCGTGGCGTGGCGTGGCGTGGCGTGGCGTGGCGTGGCGTGGCGTGGCGTGGCGTGGCGTGGCGTGGCGTGGCGTGGCGTGGCGTGGCGTGGCATGGCATGGCGTGGCATGGCATGGCGTAGTGCAGACAGTGAGCTGCTGTGCGCTGGGCAGCAGCACCTAGGGTTAGTGCCCAGCAGGCCACCTGAGTAGGACTTGCGCATGGCTGTGAACTCATCACAGAAGCGGGTGCCTGCTCCTGTGCCCAGTATCAGCAGCCCGGTGGCCATGGGGTCCAAGGTGCCTGAGTGGCCCACCTGCACTGCAGGACGCGCCCCTGCCTGAACAGGTCACACCCCTGCCTGAACAGGTCACACCCCTGCCTGAACAGGTCACACCCCTGCCTGAACAGAACACACTCCAAGCAAAACAGGACACACCACAGGGTCAACAGAACACCATCTAGGCTGGGCTGGGCTGCTCTTGAGTCTGTCTGGCAGCCCAGACCTGGGCTTGATGAGGAGGTCAGATCATCTCCTTCTACTTATTCCCCTGGTCTTCATGGCAAGATGGACTTGGGCAGGATGGTGAGGGGTTGCCGCCACAGTGCTGCTGGCCTGCTGCAAGGTGCTTCTAGCCGGCTGCAAGGTGCTTCTGGCCGGCCACAAGGTCAGATCAGCACCGCATCAGCCTGGTCAGCTCAGCTGTGACCACTACCCAGCCAAACAAGGCCCCACTGAACAGGTGGAAGGGCCAAGCAGGTAAGCAGTGGCCCACCGCCTTATGCACCCAGCCTTGTGCCAGCTACAAAGGCAGTCCGCGTCCTAGCTCTAGTGTCATACCTCCAGCTGCTTCCAAGACACACTGCACCAGCTCACAGCAGGCCTGAGGGGTGAGGAGGGTGGCAGGAGGCCCGCCCCACCTTCTTCACCCCTAGCGACCTCAGGGCGGAGCGCAGCTTGGCAACCACGTCAAAGCTGGTCCAGCCCAGGGGCTTGTCGATTAGTACGGCTCCGTTGCTGCGCAGTGCACCTAACAACCCAGCTGCCACCCCACAACACAACGCAACATATGCCGCATGGCAGCACCAAGGTACTGCAGGTGTGACGTGGTGCAGGGCGCGGCCTGGGTGTCCTGCCTTGACGCTGTGGGTGGTGGTGCTGTGACACAGGCCTGATGGCATCATGCTGTGATTGTGCCCTGAGCTGTAGCCTCTGCAGGTCCTGTAGCAAGCCGCAGAGCAGGCTCTGCAGGACCGCCCTGCTGCTGCTGCTGGCTGCTGCTGCTGTGCCACTCACGAAGCCTGCCTGTGGCCACAGCCTGTCCACAGCCTGTGACCCGGCTCACCTGAAGACGGCTGCCAGCTGGTCCTGAGCTGCAGGCAGCGCTGGAGGGGGGATGAGGGAGGGGAACACGCGGCGCGCCTTGCGGGCCTCGTGCTTGCTTAGGGCAGGAGGACCTGGCAGCAACGCCTGACCAGGCCCGCTCCGGACAGTGGCACTGGGCTGCTGGAGTGGTGGCTCAGGGCTACCATGGGCGAGGAGGTTGGGCTGCTGGTCCTCCTCAGGGCTGCTCAGGGCATGGGCGCTGGGCTCATGGGAGGGCTGAGGGCGGCTGAGGTCAGGTGGGCTGGGCTCTATCAACAGTTGTGGGTTTGCTGGCTGCTGTACCTGCAGCTGCACTGCCTGTTCTGACACCAGCAGCGAGGATGCCTCCTGCAGCGAGAGCAAGCATTAGCGGTGAGCATCGGTTACAGGGCAGCCAGCATCACAAACTTGCACATGTCACTAAGTACAGCAGCAAACTAGTCAGGGCCAGTGGCACACTGTTGAGGGCCTGTGAAAGAGGCTGCAAAGACAACAGCGCATAGGCTGTTGCAAGCACAGCCGCTGGCGGCCTCCTGCAAGCTGACCTGTGAGGGTGCGCTGGAGTTGCTCCGAGGTGCACATCGCGAAGTCCCCGACGCTGCCGAGGACACGAGACACAAACTACATTTGGGACTTTTGAGCACTGAGCCCGTACTACTGCTTGCCAGAGAGTATAAACGAGAAGTCATAGGCACGTGCAAGCGCGTGCATGCGGGCGGACTCAAGCTCGCGCAAAATGTCGGTAATGCGAGGCATGTCATCCATGCTCCAGGGGGTAAATCCATCATCGTCCCAAACCCTTTAGCAGAGCCTATCAGCCCCCACAGTGCCCTCCCTGCCACCTCTTGTACTAGGTGTAGCAGCCTGACGATAAGTCATGCAGAGGGACGGCTAAGCAGCCCCCTTGTCCCTCACTAGGGCCTCCATTTAACGGCTTCCGCGGTGTTAGCTTCTCTCATGTGCAGCCAGGCAGCTCAGTGCCTCCTCGGACATAGAAGAGCTGTATAGCCGACCCGGTCTCCACTATTAACCATTGTCCTGATGTCCCTACTGCTTACTAATACTACTCTCATCGTCAGCACCTTGACCCTCAACCTAGAGCCTTCATTGCCGTGGATCACTCAGCGTGGACCACTACAAAACGGTGTCTTTGTCTGTCTGGAGTTCCCGTGCACATGGCATACACATGGCGTACACATGAGCATGGTCGCCTACCACCTACACCATTGCCTGGTCCATAGGGCTATGATGTAGAGTTGGCATGACAAACATGCACTAATTGTAAGCTGATGACAGCTCAACAAAGGGGGGCACACACTACTGTATCGCAGCGTGCTGCAGCTGCTGCTGGGCCTTGGGTGGCTTGTCTCGCATCCCCTTGTAACCCAAGCCTGGGTACTCCTTGCCCTTGACTGGCAGAGCTCCCTGGTTTGACTACCAGTGTGTCACTCCGTCACATCACTCTCGCACCTCCAGGAGGCAGGCTTCGGAGGTAGACATATATATCGGTGGCCCCTCTCAGCTTACATGCTGCTCATCAGCGCACCAGCTCATTGCCACACCTCATGGCCGCCTGCCACCTGTCACCAAAGCCACACATCATGTGCATCCACAGCTTTGGCTCAACCTCTTAGGCATACACCCATGCTCCTACACATCTGACAAGCCCCACATCCTTTCCCTGCTGCTACCCCTCATGCCTGTTGGGGCACCCTAAACGTCAGCATGAGCATGGGTGGCGGCCATGAGATCTGCCATGTTCACCACAATGTTTTTAAGCCTGTGTGTGCCAACCCCCTGAGCTATTCCCGACATGGTGCTCTTACAACGTGCTGACCATCAGCCTGGTATGGCACCACAAACAAAAGTGTGCAGTGAACTGTGTCACATGGCGGCCTCCATCGAGAGTGACAGACCCATGCACCTCATGGAACGGTAGGCAAACAGATGGTGTATGCATTGAAGCCATAATGAATCATGCTGAGCTGACAAATGGCGCGCAGCATGCACACTCAAGACAGAGTTGTCAGCTTGTTTGTCTTGTATATGGAAGGGAGATGTATGGTGTGGAGATGTATGGTGTGGAGATGTGCATGGAACCATGCGTGCCATGCAAGCCACCTAGTCACAACATGCATTACGGTGTGGTCACAACCCACAAAAATACAATAAGACGCACGATATGACATGACAGAGCATTGCAGACGGCATCACACAGTCAGCAGCGCAGAGCCCCATGGCAGGCCACCGCGGCTCAATCCAGGTCACAGCTGCATGATAAGCATGAGCAAAGGCCATGGCTAAAAACAACCATGGCATCATGTGGTGCAGCATTGCACGTGGTATGATATGGGACCTAACGTACGCCCTCATGGCAGACCACAATTGCTAATTCTGCTTCTCAGCCGGAGCGGGTGAGCCTAAGCCCAGGCTGTTGCTACAGGGCCTCATGAGAAGCCACGACGATTCAGGTATGACAGCTGGTCACAGGAGCTGTGTACTACAAATGCAGCAGCTTCGGGGAACAGCTGTGGGCTACAAATGCTAAGGAGCTGTCGGCCACGAGCCTTCACGACAGGCCAGCCCCATTGCGCGTGAGCAGGCCTTCAAACACGTCGTAGAGGTCTGTCGCGCCAGGACCAAAGATCAAGCGCGCGGAGCGCAACGTGTCGTCACGTGATGCCAGCCCGGCGTTGTGCTGCTTGATAGCTTGCAGGAACTGGGAGAAGGCCTCGTAAGATAGCTGTGCCCTGCAGCCACGGCATGATAGTAACAATAACGTTGATGATATGATGATAGTAATGATGCTAGTAAGACTACGCAGGTGTTCAACAGCGTGAACTCTTCTGCCTGAAGGGGGCACGGCCCCCTCCTACCACTCCTTTACAGCCCCAGTCACCAGTAGCTGCTGTTAGCATTGTCAGACAAGCCATCAACCACCAAAACCAGCACATGGCAACCGTCAGTACCACTACTGGAGGACATTGGGCTGAGCTGACCATGGTGCCATGTGCCATTATGTCCTCAGGCCTGGTCCACACCTGGTTCTAGCAAGGGAAGAGGCTGGCTACTTCGTACAGCTGGTGTGCAAGGGTGACCTGCACAGGGTGTCCTTCAGCCTCCTCTAAGCTGGACTGCATGTGTGCAAGTGACTGCATGTGTGCAACCAAGTCACTGACCTGGCATGCCTGAAGAAGTCTTTGGCCTCCATCCTTGGCTCCACTGTTGCCTTGCTGCTGGTGTACTGCCCGCCATTGCTGACATACTGGCCAGTGCTGCCTGACGTCTGGGACTGGCCCTGTGATGACCCGTAGTGGTGGCTGACTGAAGGCTGGGGCGTGGAGGTGACGTAGGCCCGTGGGGAGGTGGGCCCTCTGGGGCTGGTGTGGCTGACTGGCTGGGAGGGGGTGCTGCTGGCGTACCCTGCAGGGCCTCCTCTGCCTAGGTGTTGAGTTGAAGTGCTGGGGCCTGCAGGGCGACAGCACTCATTGTTGCTTGCCAAGACTAGATGGTCACACAGTCACACTCAGGATCGGGCTCATTCAATTGACTGTAATGTGACCTGGTTAGGGTTAGGGTTACTCATATGCTCCGGGTCTGCAGCGAGTGTAGCAGAGCATAGTGATGCTGAGCATGGAGGAATGCCATGCAAGGATGGTGGTGAGGGGCGTGGAAAATTCCCCTGGAGCCTGACGGTCCCTGCAGCTGGTGCAGTCACCTGATCGTGGCAGGTAGGAGCTGGTGGTGTGGGCGCCACCACTGGGGCCAGGTGGCGGCCCTGACGACTGTGACTGCTGCGGATGCTGCGTGGCCTTCATGGCGCTGTGCAGCACATCCGCTACCAAGCGGTCCGTCGACAAGTCCACGGCTGCTACAGAGTGGTCCAGCTGCGCAGGCTGCGCACAGGACCAGGGGCGGGGCAGCTGTTGGGGCCGCAGCAGTCCACAGCAATGTGCCACTGTGCAGTGGCTCATGCCGTAAAAAGATGATTCACAACCATCCCTCATCTTGTCAGACAGGCGCAAGCATGGCAATGATGGAGGTGAGGAGTATGGGGGCTGTCAGAAGTGTTGTGGGGTACTTCCACGATGTTGGTGAAAGCAGAAATGGGGCAGTGTGAGCCATTACTGTGCTTTCCCTTTCTCCTTCATGCTGCTTGTGCTGCTGTGACCTGCTGTGACAGTGGGCAGTGTGGGGCCCGGCGCTGGCCTGCCAGAGGAGGCCGGGACGCCTCACCTCTTCATCGTCGTGCAGGTGCTGCAGCAGGCTGCGTTTGAAGGCATCCAGGCGCGACACCTCACGGTTCAAGCGTTTTACTGTCTCTATGAGAGCCCCTTTCTCTGTGCCCAAGCGGTGTTGCTCTTCCACTGCCATCTTGCTCTGAACCAAAGAAGACATGGACAGGGGCGTTATATGCTGGTGTGTTCAGTGCTAATGGACTTCTGTAGGGTAAGTCTGGGAGGTGCTGATATGTAGGAAGGCTACCTGACTGTCTGGGCTGCCTGGAGGCATGCAGTCTGCAGGCCTGCGCTGGCTACCCTTCCAGGTGCGTCCAGCTTTCAGGCGCATCCAGTTTGTGTGATGCACTGGTGTGCGCTGGCCTCTGCAGGTGAGGGGCTGGCTAGCAGTCAGCAACCTGCTTACCTTGACCTGTAGCTCAGCCACCTCGTTCTCCATGTTGGCAACCTTTCGCTCCTGTGTAGAGGACAAGCCCCAATAGTATGGCCCCAGGCCCAGCCAGCAAGTGCAGCAGTCAAGCCCTCGTCTTCAGGCCACGTACCAGTTGCTTTATTATGTTGTTCTTGGCTATCAATGCCTCCCGGAGTTGCTGAGCCTCTGCTTCCACTAGTGACACCTGCACAGACGGTGTGTTGTACTGTTGGCTGGGCAGGGCCACTAACTGGCCTTCATGGCGCTGTGCAGCACATGGCGCTGTCAAGGGCTGCCGCCCTCACAAAACAGCTCGCCTTTTGGCTGTACGCAAAGCTGATGATTTTGTTAGCCAGCTCCAGCTGGGCGTATGGCTCACTAGGGAGAACAGCAGCCACCTGGGACGGTGAGGGTCAAGAGATTGACAGCGTACGCATGCATACAGGTTTGCCAACGCCACATGGACAGAAAGCGTACCTCACGCGGAAGGTCCACGGCGAGGCTAAGCATCATCGCAGCTCCTATGACTATTTACCTACACTCCAACAGCTCACTAGTCAACAATGAAATCTGCGCAACGCTACAAGGCCAATGGCGAACCGACAATATCCGAAGGTCGCGAGTTACAAGCACAAGCCGAGAAGCACCATCCGTCCAGTGACTTTGAAGTTCGCGGTACACCAGTTGACATTAGTTATTTTGGCTTCTGCAGCACGACCATGTGCCACCCCATGTGGCATGCCATGTATAAAAATACCAAGTTAAATGCAAGCCCTGCCTGCTACTCTGCACTGCCAATCCAGCACGTGCATTACCTCAACCTTTTACTGCCTCTATGTCTGTAACGCGATGAAAGCCCTTCCATAAGCCATGTGAACCAAGTCCCCGCCCAAGGTTCTAAACCTGAATCAGCTGGTCCCTGCCAGCGTGGAACAACCGTAGCGGAAGATAGAGCTATCAATGTTCGTGCTGTGATGTTTTTGTTGTGTATCCAAGTGCTAACCGAGTTCCACGCAAGGTGACGGTGCATGCAAGGCTCAATGATAGGGTGCTCAGTCAGCAATACTCTGTATCAGTTCACTGCGCTCATGGCCTCATTGCCCAGGAAGACAAGACAGTTGAGGCAGCCCAACTCTTCACCATGGTTCATGACTGTTCTGTTGTACCTGCTGCTCTATTCTTAATGGTGGTGCACCGTTGGGGGAGGTGGTCCAAGGTTAACGTCGATGCTGGAACAAATGAAATGTACACACCAGCATTAATGTCCACCAGCCTCACACCAGTGCAGCATCGGCTTCTGCATAGCAGGCTTCTGTGCCTGTCACTGCTATTGCAGCCAGGGTTGTGTTTCCGCCCTGGTGTGGCTCCCGTCGCCGCTGATGTCCCAAAATAGCCTCCTGGAGATGCGAGAGTGATGTGGCAGAGTGACATACTGGGATGAGCAGGTATGAGCTGGTATCTGGTATGAGTGTAGTGGCACAATGCCTCCGAAGAAGCAGAAGAGCACCGCCAAGCACAAGGACTCCTTGCAAGACACCCTGCCCCTGCCGCATGCGCCATGCGGTGCATGTGTGCCGGTGCCTGGAGCATCGGCAGCAGCCCCCCACCTCCACCCCACCTGTACCAGGGCAGTCAAAGCGGGGCAAGCGTAGGGGAGGGCCTCAGATTCTGACCTGCCCATCTCCCTTCACTCTCACTTCCATGGCCAAGGTGGGCATCCACTTCATCAACTTGGACAGCAGGGCGTTGCACGGGGTGTGCAAGCAGCCGGGGCTGACAAGGGAGACGGAGGACGCCTTCACCGCAGAGCCAGCCCAGAGCCAGCATAGGGACAAATGGTTCAGTACGGGCAAGCTGGTTAACCAGGGGTTCGGGTTCGAGAGGACGGTGGAGACAGACAGTGTCAGCGTGTGTGTGCACTACACACGCCCCCTTCCCCCTCCTCCTGCCCCCCCCCCGTGGCAGGCCCTTCCACCAGCAACAGCCGCCCAGCGGCAGCCCCAGACGCAGCAGCTGTAGCGGCCCATGCGGTAGGACTCCCCTGCATTGGCAAGGCCCCAGCTGAGACGTGTGAGTTTGTGTTTGACCCAGCCACTCAGATTGGGGTGGGCATCGACCCCGGTGTCACCCAGGCAGTCAGTGCAGCCTCAGGGGTGTGGGACAAGACGTCATGCCAGCTGCTGGCAGACCAGCTGGCGCGGTGGAAGCTGACCAAGGGCCCGGCGCGGCATGCCAGCGGGCTGAACAACTCCCGCCGTGACACTGAGCAGTGGCTAGCACCGATCAAGCCCACCTCTAGCACTTGGCAGCAGCAAGCTCAGCCGGCACCTCCTTGGTGGCCAACCTGAAGCACATCACCGTCACCCTGGTGTGTCACGCGGTGTGGGAGGTGTACCTGGACCCCAAGTGGGCACGGCAGCGGCTGCCGCTGTACGGAGCCTAGGACCGGGCGCTGGAGCAGTTCTTCAAGAAGGTGAGGGTGGGTGGGAGGGGTTATGTACTGAGAGGTGGTGGGTTGGGCATGAAGCCTTGGTGCATGAAGCCTTGGGCATGAAGCCATGGTGCCACCATGTCAGCCACCATGTATGTGCCTTGTGTGCATGACTGCAGTTGGAGGAGGAGATGGCGGAGTTGTCTATGCAGCGCCATGGGGGTGCCAAGCAGCTGGTGGTGTTGTTTGGTGCAGCTACCATTCGCACCAGGGGAGGCTGGGGTGCGGATGCGGTGCTGTGTGCCTGCTGCAAGGTGGTGTGCAGGCCCAGGGGCACAGACCAGCGGCGGGGCAGGGTGGTGCATGTGGATGAGCACCGCACCAGCCGGGTCAGCTCAACAGTGAATGGCCAGCAGCCCTGTGAGAGCCAGCTGAAGAAATGCAGGGCCACCAGGCCTGCAGACTGGAAGCCTCCAGCAGGGCAGGTGGAAGAGCGCTTGCTGCGCCCAGCCTGGAGCCAGCAGCGTGACCTGCCAGTGCGAGGCATCATGTAGTGCCCGGTAGTGGCACCACGCAAGCCCCCACAGGCCCCACGCAGCAGCCAGGCAGCCACACAGCTTGCAGCCTCAGAGCCAGGGCCCAGCACTCCCCTGCCAGCTAAGCACAGCAAGCGCACCAAGACTGAGCAGGCAACTGAGCCCACCCAGCCCACCAAGGGCAAGGAGTACCCAGGCTTGGGTTACAAGGGGATGCGAGACAAGCCACCCAAGGCCCAGCAGCAGCTGCAGCACGCTGCGATACAGTAGTGTGTGCCCCCATTTGAGCTGTCACCAGCTTACAATTAGTGCATGTGTGTCATGCCAACTCTACATCGTAACCCTCTGAGTTACACAATGGTGTAGGTGGTAGGCGACCATTCCCATGTGTATGCCATGTGTACGCCATGTGTATGCCATGTGTACGCCATGTGTATGCCATGTGCATAGGACCTCCACACAGACAAAAACACCGTTTTGTAGTGGTCCACGCTTAGTGTTCCACGGCAATGAAGGCTCTAAGTTGAGGGCCAAGGTGTTGTTGCAGTCCTTCCTAAGCAGCCTGACAGGGCTTGGAGGAGTTGCCCCCCTGACCCAAGCTGCCCTGCCTATACCCACCCCGCCTGCCCAGGCTTCCCCTGCTCAGGCCCCTACTCCTGCCCAGGACACTCCCCAAACCCCAACCTGATGCACCAGGCCCAGTGCCACCACCCCAGGGCCCCCCATGGGGCAAGTGGCTCGACCGGGACAACACCCCTGTCTTAAAATGTTCACGCATTGGCGTGCAGTGCCCCCATGAGATGTGCAGTGGAAGGGCAAGGCGGTGATGCACTCCCCTGGCAGGGAGTAGCAGCAGGGCTATAACTTATAGCAGCAGGGCTATAAGCTCGTCAATGACGGGCTGCCCCAGGCCAGGCAGCGCCTAGCACAAGAAGACTAAACTAATCCTTTCAGGCGTTGAGCTGTCAGTTTTTATGGGTAGCCCCGTTGTCAGGGAACGCAACGTGCCACCATGGATGGAGTTTGTAGGGTGTGGGGTGTAGAGTTTGTAGGGTGCAACCAATGGCGCTATAGTCATGAAGGCATTGGTTGAGGGAGATTACCCATAGGCAAATCCCTGTTTGATGCTGATTCAGGGGAGTTGCTTCATGTCCGTGATTGGGCGATACCACGTTGGTCTTCTGACCAAAGTCTGCACCGTAAGACTGACAGCTTGTCAGTTGCAGCAATGTAGTGCTGCAACACGGAGAAAATGTGCGTTCAGGTCATCGCACTTTCATCACAAACGCGTCGCTTGCTAGTGCTCCGTTGCGATGCATGGAACACATCACCCTTTTGGTCACATGTTTCAGCCTGGCATACATTGGGGCACGCGTACCACTCGCAGTCTACCATTCACCATGCCGGGCACCTCTGCTACCCTGGACGTCACGCAAATCGTTACGCAGCAAAGGGCCCTTGCGACGGGCAGACCACACGCTGCACCTACCACGCTAACAACCACGCTGAACGCAAACCACACGCCAGACTTTAAGATGAATAGGTGCGAAAGGAACAGGGGCAGTATGAACGCAAAGCAGGTTTTGTGAGTATCGCAGATTTATCGCTGCCGAATGCGTCCAGCTCCACCTATAGCCACCGCTGTGTCGATGGCTGTGTCGATGCAACCTGACATGTCCCGCACATTGGCCATCAGCAAGACTCGCATGAGCCAGTGTGCTGCCGCCCTCCTGCCTTCTCCGTGCAGCCTCATTAGTCGAGAGTACGAGACAGTGCCTCTGGGAGCTGGACACTTGCCTGGGTGTACAGTCCACGTCCCAGGCAGTGGCGATGTCATTGGTCAACGCAGGGCGCAGGCATCCTTGCACAATGTGCGTAGACTCACAACACATCGCCCCTAACCCTAACCCGCCCCAATACCATACAGCGCATACAGCAATCAGCTGTGCATGAGATACATGAACATGGGCAAACCGTTGCCCACATGACTCCTCAATCTCTTGCTGGCCATGCATTGATTGCTTACTGTGTTGGTGGGTTTTGCTGCACAGGTGGAGCTCCGCCCTTTATTGAGAGCAACTAATGGGCAGTGGACAGACATGCAGCTTGTAGACCTTAGACCCCAGGAGGTGAGGCCTTCTCCTCACCTTGCCTAGTCACCAGCTTGAGTCGCTTGTCACCAGAGGGTGCCAGGTTCAATGCTCATGTCATGCATATCAACAAGTGGCTTGTACTACAGCAAGTGTCACCTGTCCTGTGGTACTTCGTAGCCTTTGGCAGCCCATGAAGCAGTCCATCCCCCCGCACCATCAGCCACCTGCAGGCACAGGTGTCTGTCATATAGCTCTCAACACACATACACATGACATAGCACGTCAGCAGTGAGCCTAGTTCGTCTACTGTGTTTCATGAAGGTGGGCTTCGTCACCAGCTAAGACAAACTGTTTTAGTGTGCTGCATTGCTGCCTCTGATGTGCATCTCGTAGTCACCCACAATAGACATGCCTGCAGAGTTGTATCATATGGTGTTGGGATGCCTTGCCACAGCTGTTTGCCCCCTCAATCTCTCATCTTCTACATGTAGTGTAGTGTGTCAACTGAATTGTGGTTGCATGCCTGCTGGTGTCAACTGAATTGTGGTTGCATGCCTGCTGGTGTGCAGCGCTCATACAACAAGCAATACATCTACGCGGAGAACACTCCCAGCAGGTTCCTGCAGTTTCCCACTGCAAAGACATTTGATCACCGCAAGCTGTGACACCCAGCAGTGTGTCGTTAAATCCATCCATTGAGGGAAGGAGTGTTGGTCCTGACATTCTTGAACAGGGCGTGGTAAGCTGGCTACACACGATGATGTGGGGTCCGCTTGCCCACACCTCGTGCCCTGCGGTGCTTGCACCCCCTTGCCCATAGGCGCATAGGAATGGGTTTGTCGCAAGCCATCGCAGCTGTGTGCAGCCTCGGGGTAAAGCCAAAGCAGATGGCGGACCATGAGCGGAGCAATAGGCTCGCAGCCTCTATGACTCTTGCTGCATTATGGTAGAGCAGCAGGGTAGTTAGGGTCTAGGGTGTTCGGGGTCATCATTCTGACCTGCAGCATGTACTCACGGTTTAAGATGAGTATTGTAGCTCCATCAGCCTCACAACATGCAGTAGGCTGTCTATATTCCAGTTGGATTTGTGCAGGTGCGTGGCTGCCAGCTTGGGTGTTGCGTTGTGTCTGATGTACGGTGGGGGTGAAGTGCTAGCCAATCATTGTAAGTTTAACCAGTTGGAACCACACCGCTGTGACTTTCATGGTGATACGAACCACCAAAGGTGCATGCAGGAAGAGTGTACATGGCACAACATGGAGTACACCTCAACCTCACTACACCCTCGAGGCGCTTAATCCACTATCCAACAATTCCCTCACACTACAACAACTCAATAGGAACACCGTCCACTGTCGCACTGCGCTGACCACGCTCACAGCGCTTGTGCACAGCAAAGATGCCCAAACCATGCCAGGAGTACGGGGTATTTCTGGTGTCCCTATCATACATTAGCCTAGCATACATTAGCGGCGCAGGCCTCGAGTGGTCTGGATTACGAACGGATTAGTTAGATGTCCTGGATTAGTTATGGATTAGTTGCACCCATCACATGTGACCATGTTTTTTTTTTTTTGTGATGGCATCACGCCACCCAAAAATAGAGATTAGAGCCCTATGTGAAACGCTCCCACTGTCATCTTCAGTAAAAGGCGGAGGATGAGTGAGACTGTGAGCGCCTCAGGCATGTAACATGACTCTGAAACTTGACCATGACTTGACTACGAGCACTAATGCTAGATCCTGCACCACCCTTTATACAACAGTTTCAGGCGAAGCAGAAGTTCAAGCTCCACTGCAGGGTATCGGCCTATTGGCGAAGAAAGTCTTCCTGTATTTAAGGGCCTAGGATGAAGCGAGTGTTCCTATCCTGCAACTGCCCCATGGGGGGCTTGTAGTGGCAAGCAGCCCTCCCCTCCTCTCCCGCCCCCTACCCCTGCCCCCTCCCAAGCCCCTCCCTGACACCCATTCCTCTCCCGCCTCCTGTACCGACTCCGTTACTTCGTCCCTCCCTCCCTGCGCTCTGTTCCCTTATTAATGGGCGCTATGCAGACGGGGAGGAGGTCTCATTACGTGTGACTAGCTTTTGTTTTCTTCTGGAAGTTCTTTTCCGACTTGCAGCGCCGCTGTCTCGTGCGATACAAACCAAGCTGCTTCGTTTCGACATAGAAGCTCCCTGAGCAATCTAGCTCAATGCGGGCCGTCACCGAGCTCTGTCGGCGAGCACTAAGCGCCGGTGTGCTGCAGGTACGAGTGCAACCTACACGATACAGTGGATCAGCAGCCACGCTCAACAAAG
The DNA here is from genome assembly GCA_030144725.1 of Haematococcus lacustris. Taxonomy (NCBI): domain Eukaryota; kingdom Viridiplantae; phylum Chlorophyta; class Chlorophyceae; order Chlamydomonadales; family Haematococcaceae; genus Haematococcus; species Haematococcus lacustris. The sequence goes on along the minus strand of JASKMD010000018.1, from coordinate 5,989,007 downwards.
CTGCGAGTGTTGTTGCCGCAGAGCTTCAAGCGAGAGGCAAACGCAGTGTATGATGGCCTCATCTTGCGGTCCATTAGGTAGGGAGCGAGCCACACGCCGCGGACATCGCCGGCACATCTTTGGACGTCCCAGCCTGCTTTCTTCTCTGTCGTGTGTGCAGCACCTCTAGCGCCCTGCGGGCCGATGAGGTCATTGGTATTGACTTGGGCACCACTAACTCGTGCGTGGCGGTGATGGAGGGCAAGGTGCGCAGCGCCACGACGGCTCTGTGTTGGTGATGAGCCTGCGAAAGAGCGGCGTGCGCACCATAGGGGCGGATGGGCATGTGGCTGTTCCCAGCCAGTCATTTTCTGGCAGGGGTTCCTAACCAGCCAACAGTCATGGGCATTACCATGTATCAAAGCTTAACAGATTGCAATGGGTGCCAGCGTGACGGGGGGGGGCTGTGCAGGTGTCAAGCGCTAGATTTGAGCCCAGCTGGTGTATCAGTGGAGGTCTGGCTTCATGCTTGCAGACCTACATTACTTGTTGCATTCTTTGGCACTGTACTGCAGACAGGCAGGGCTGAGAACGCCAGCACACTCAGCAGCACAGAGATCATCCGACCCAGTAGCACAAGGACGGTTCAGAGGCAAGCACCCAGCTGTGCAAGGCATGTGCTGCATGAAATGTGCTGACATACAAGTGGCAGATGTCTGTGGATTATCATGATACTATGCTAAAGAGCAGCACTGGACAGCAGTGGCCTGCAGCCCAGCCCAGCTGCAAAGCAAGCAGGATGGTTGGTCCTGTCACGGTACACACCAGATGGCAGCAGGGAAGAGCACAGCATGCCGTTAGGCAAGCGACTTGCCGGCCTTGCACCACACAAGACCTGACAAGAGCACCATTGCTGGGACTCCGGCCTGCCTGGGTCAGGAGGATGGGCAGGTCAAGCGTAGGCTACATCTCAGCCCTGGCAGGGTTCCAACATAGCCCAGCTTTGTGTGAAGGGGCAACAGGGATGGTGGACAGCATGCAAGGCTGTAGAGGGCTGCTGCCCATCGCATCCAGCCCAGCTCAGCCCAGCGCAGCAACCCAGCATGCAGCCTGACCACAAATATACCAGAGGCCTTGTCACAGCCTTGATAGTTGTAAAGCAGTGCAGCCTTGGTGATTAAGTGGTGGGTGTCATCTTCGTCATCACCACCATCATCATCACATGGCATGGCTGACAGGTATGGTTCCAGGCGGGCCTAGTGGCAGGGGAGAAGGCCCTGGCACGCTGGCTTGTTGTGATGTCATGGGGGCAGTGCAGGCTCCATGGCGCTGCCTGGCTGCTGCAGGCAGTGATGCTGGTGCCCAGGGGTGGTGGGTGGTTGGGGCAACAAGATTCAGGGTGTGTGCCAGCTGTGTTGGCTGGGAGACTGTCTCATACGCCCTGGCCCTGGCCCTGGCAACTGCTGGTGCTGGCCTCGGAGTGTGTGTAAGGGAGTGGCCTAGCGATAGTGAGCTTGCACGTGCTGGCGTCAATATGATAGTGTGATGGTGGGTTTGCACTGTTGTCACCGTGTGCCTGATTTGGCTGCTTGGCCTTGCCCATCAACAACCTGGGCATGACAACTGCTGTAGAGATGGTGGTAGGCAAGCCCATTTCTTGATGAGGATGGTGGTGATGTGGTGTGGCCGGGGCCAGGGGTGGGCTGTGAGGGTGCTGGAATCAGAAGAAAGAGTGGCCTGGCTGTGCTGGCTGTGGTGGGCTGTGCAGACTGCCAAGGTGATTGAGAATGCGGAGGGCGCACGCACCACCCCCTCTGTGGTTGCCTTCACTGATAAGGGGGAGAGGCTGGTGGGCCTGCCAGCCAAGCGCCAGGTAAGGAGTCAGGGCCTCCCATGCCCTGACTGTGGTCAAACCAGCAGTGGCAGCTGCATCGGCAGCTGCACGTGGCAGCAGCAGCGGCAGCAGCAGTAAAGGCAGCAGCGGCAGTAGCAGTGACGGCAGCGGTGACAGCAGCAGTGACGGCAGCAGCGGCAGCAGCAGGCAGGCAGCAGGGCAAGGCACTTGCGTGCAGGTGATTAGTGTTGGCTGGTAAGCTCTGCATGCCGCCGGGATGGGTGAGGAAGCCTAGCTGGGTGGGTCAGGAACAAGCTGCACAACCCGTTGCCCTGCTGTTGCCTAGTGGCAGTCGCCACCTGGCCTGAGCTGTTGCCCTGTGTGGTTCAACGAGTGGGTGCATGGCTGAGTGGTGAGGAGTGACGAGGGCCGGCATTGGCTGCTGCTCTGGCGACCTTCACTACAGGCCGTCACTAACTCAGCCAACACAGTGTATGCCACCAAGCGCCTCATAGGACGCGCCTTTGATGACCCACAGACACAGAAAGAGGCCAAGGTGAGGGCAAGTGCTCAGATTTAGGCTCAAGGTCAGGCGAAGGTCAGGGCAGCTTTCAACTCAACACCCTACCCTCACCCCTTCCTATAGGTTGTGCTAGCAGTGCCATACCACCTCTTGTCCCTCTATTACTCATCCTTTCTCCACATGCACGAAAGCTGTCCCTGCTCCTCTTGCGGCTGTGACTCACCCTCCTGTTGCCCCTGCAGCTGCTACTGCAATGCTGCGCTCTGTGTTTGCCCTGCCTCGTGCCTCCCCTCACCGCTGCCGCTGCCGCTGTTGTCAAACCTGGCAGCAGTTGGTAGCAGGTGGCAGCATTTGGCAGTAAACATCCTGCTGCTGGTGCTGTCCCGCTCACTTGACAGTGTGTTTCCCCCTGTCTGCCTTCTACTCGCTGCCTTTCCCTTGCTTCCACGCTCCCACTCCCCCCTACTGGTCAAAATATGTGTGACTCATAAGCACATGCACAGATTATAACCACATGATGTGTGACACAGACTCGTGCAGGTGCTGCCTCCTCTGCTCGCTGCCCCGCTTCCCTTCTCCCTGCCAGGCTGCATGTGTTAGACCAAACCATCACAGCAGCCCCTGTTTGTGTGCGTCCCGTCACACGCTGGTCAAACTATTGGCCTGGGCCTGGGCCTGCCCCATTGTGCACTGCTCAAGCTGCCGGCCTGTGCCTGTGCTCGCTACTGTATGCAGATGGTGCCGTACAAGATTGTGCGTGCCGGCAGTGGGGACGCCTGGGTGGAGGTGAGGGGCAGCAGCAGCAGGGCAGCAGCAGCAACAGCAGTCAAGGCAGCAGCAGCAGTCAAGGCAGCAGCAGCAGTCAAGGCAGCAGCAGCAGCAGCAGCAGCAGCAGCAGTCTTGGCAGCAGTAACGGCAGCAGGAGCTGAGTAGTCGGAGTAGCAGCCGTGTCAAATGAGGTGGCAGAATCACCAGAAGGTTCACAACTACCATCATTGCTGTCATCACCATCACATGGCATGTGCCTCTTATCGCTGCTACAATACACACATGCTCATGGACTCCGTGTCTTATGTTTCATGCTGGCTTAGTGCGGGCATTACGTGCCTCGCTGTGCTCATGTCTCATGGGCATCATGTATCATGTCTTGCCACATGGCTAGCCACTGTCAAGCACCTAGGCTGCAGCCTGCACTGGGACGCTGCGACAATGCAGCTGCATGGTGGTGATGGTGGTGGTGGTGTGTGCAGGCAGGGGGTCAGAAGTACTCACCCAGCCAAATGGGCGCCTTTGTGTTGACCAAGATGAAGGAGACGGCAGGTGAGCCTGGTGCCAGGGGCCAGCCTTGAGGGGGCTTGACGCCTGGGCTGGCTTGGTGGCAGGGGCAGGGGCCGGGGCCACATAGGCCGCAGGGGCCACATAGGCCGCAGGGGCCACATAGGCCGCAGGGGCAGGGGCAGGGGCAGGGGCAGGGGCAGGGGCAGGGGCAGGGGCAGGGGCAGGGGCAGGGGCAGGGGCCACGTCTGGCTTATTCAATGCAGGGCATCTTGCTGGGTGGGGTGGGCTGGCATGCACCCTCCCTGCCCCTTCTTAAGTCACCTTAATACAACTGCTTTGCTGCCAAGGCTTCCGACCTGGGTCTTGTCGAGCTGGGTCCTTGCATGCCTTAGAATAAGTGCTTGTGTGTAGCTTGTATTACCATGCTCACCAGTCTGACTATACCTTGCCTGCCCCTGCCCCTGCCCCTGCCCACACCCAAGGCCCCTGCCTTTGCCCCTGCCCCTGCTCACGCCTCTGCTAAGCATGTTATGCCTTGGCCCTATTGCAGAGGCGTACCTGGGGCACTCTGTGTCCAAGGCGGTCATCACAGTGCCTGGTGAGCTGCAGCCAGAGGAGATGTGTCACCTAGCCCACACCCCTGGGGGACGTTATTGCTTTTCACCACCTACCCATTGGTCACCCAGCCTAGTCCCAGTTCTGTTGGCCTCTACTCTGTTAGCCCTGGCGCTGAACACCAACTGACCGCCCTGACTACTCTGACTCCTCACCTCGCCCATGGACCCCTATCTGCCTCTCGCAGCCTACTTCAACGACTCCCAGCGCCAGGCCACCAAGGACGCAGGCCGTATTGCTGGCCTGGACGTGCTGCGCATCATCAATGAGCCCACGGCTGCTGCCCTGGCCTATGGCAGTGACAAGAAGGAGGGCACCATTGCTGTGTGAGTCACTTGATGCGTAATCAGCTGCTACAGGATCGCAGTGTGCTGTGGTCAACCGTTGTCTTTAAGTCTGTTGGATGTGTGGTTTAGAATACGACACAGCTGCTGCGTACACATTCTGCACACGCCCTCTGTGCCCGCCTGCTTTTGTATGCCCCTGCCACTGCCCCTGCCCTTGCACCGGCACCTGCTCCTGGATGCCATTGCATGCCGTGCTTGTCAGTCTCATCTAGGGATGTGGCAAGGTTGTTTGGGCTGGACCCCAGCACAGCACTCACCCCTGCACCACCCAATGCTGTCCCGTCCTGCACCCCTGCTGCCTCAGCCTTGCCCACCCTCCACCTGCCCCTCTCCTCCCTGCCTTTGCGCTCCGCCCGCCCTTCATGCTACTTGCTGTGGCCTGCTGCCCTTGTGCCCTGCTCCTGTGCCCTGCCATGGTGGTGGTGGTGTGGTGCAGCTATGGCCTGGTGGTCATGGGCCGTGTTTTGATGCCCCAGAGCCCTGCTCCTGTGCCCTGCTCCTGTGCCCTGGTGGTCATGGCCTGGTGGTGCTGCGGCGCAGGTATGACCTGGGTGGAGGCACCTTTGATGTGAGCATCCTGGAGATCATGGGTGGTGTGTTTGAGGTGAAGGCCACGAATGGCGACACTTTCCTGGGAGGTAAGGCCTGAGGTGCAAAGGGAGGGAGGGAGGCAAGACAGGGCTGGGGGGAGGGAAGGAAAGCAAAGGAAGAGGAGGTAAGGGGAGGGGAGAGGAGGGAAGGCAAGGGGGCTGGGGGCTGGGGCTAGGGCTGAGGCCGGGATGGGACCAGGTGTCTGTCTTGTTCAGTGGTTGGTTGGGTGGTTGGTTGCTTGTGTTGGGCATTGAGAATGCCCTGTAGTGATGTTCCAACATCAATTTGGGCCCCATCCCCCTGCTGGTGCTGTGTGCTGTGGCATGCTGCTGTGGCGTGCTGCTCCTGCTGCTCCTCCTGCTCCTCCTCCTGCTGCTGCTGATGGCACCGCTGGTATTGGCCTGGTTGCCCAGGTGAGGACTTTGACAACACCATCTTGCACCACCTGGTGGCGGAGTTCAAAAAGGAGACAGGCATCGACTTGTCCAATGACCGCCTGGCTGTGCAGCGGCTGCGGGAGGTGAGGAGGAAGCAGCGTAGGGGTAGGGGACAAGGGTAGGGGACAGGGGCAAGGGATGCCTGCTGTGATGGTGCAAAGCACAAGGTAGGCAGCGCACACAAGTGGGTGAGGAGGTGGGCAGGGTGGTGCCATGTCTCTAGTCCGACGAGTGAGCTGGTACCAGTGGCAACATCCCCAGCTTCTGGGGCATTCTGGCGCGTGGCATTCTGGGGCGTTGAGGTGGCTTGTAGGTGTGACCAGCTTGCTTCGCGATAGGCGTGACTGTGCTTGCTTGCATGCAGGCCAGTGAGAAGGCCAAGTGTGAGTTGAGTAGCACAATGTCCACTGACATCAACCTGCCCTTCATCACCGCTGATGCATCGTGAGTCACGCGGCTGACAGCTGGCTGGTCCTGACCAGATTGTCCCTCCATGCTTTGCTTGTTCTCCACCCTACCTTGTACCCCACCCCACCCCACCCCACCCCACCCCACCCCACCCCACCCCACCCCACCCCACCCCACCCCACCCCACCCCACCCCACCCCACCCCACCCCACCCCACCCCACCCCACCCCACCCCACCCCACCCCACCCCGCCCCGCCCCGCCCCGCCCCGCCCCGCCCCGCCCCGCCCCGCCCCGCCCCGCCCCGCCCCGCCCCGCCCCGCCCCGCCCCGCCCCGCCCCGCCCCGCCCCGCCCCGCCCCGCCCCGCCCCGCCCCGCCCCGCCCCGCCCCGCCCCACCCCACCCCACCCCCACTTCGACTCCCCCTGCACTCCATATGCCATTGATGCGCACTCACCTCACCTTACCCTGCTTTGGCCTGCCCGCCCTGCCCTGCCCAGTGGCCCCAAGCACTTGACCATGACCATCACTCGGTCCAAGCTGGAGCAGCTGGTGAAAGACCTGCTGGAGCGCACCAAGGAGCCCTGCCTAAAGTGCCTTAAAGACGCCGGCATCCAGCCCAAGGATGTACATGAAGTGCTGCTGGTGGGCGGCATGACACGCATGCCCAAGGTGCGCTGAGCCCGTGTGGCAGCAATCACCCCTTGCCAGCGCTAGATGTGAATAAACCATGAGATGGCAGTCAGAAGTGGAGCACAGGAGCAAGGCCAGGGACGAAAGGACGAAGCAGGCATGAGGAAGTGTGTTGTTTGTAGCTGTTTTGTTCATTGCGTTGGTTTTATATGCGCCTGACATGATTGCTATGAAGCCCTCAGGTAGGGGATGCTAGAGCCAGAGCCAGGGACAAGGCGAGGGCCAGTGTTGAGACCAGTGTGGCAATAGGTTCCTGAGTGGCTCCGGCTGCAGCTGGCACTGCTGTTGCCCGCTACAGAGTGTATAGGGGGTAGGTTCCAACCTGGCTGTCAGGGCTGGTCAGGGCGCAGCGTGTGACATGCCATGGCCTGTGGTGGGGTCGCAGGTGACTGAGATCGTGAAGGAGATCTTTGGCAAGGAGCCCTCCCGGGGGGTCAACCCTGACGAGGTGGTGGCCATGGGCGCTGCCATCCAGGGTGGGTGGGCCATGCTGTTCACCAACCATATGGCCACTCTATGCGCAGTTGTTGCGCTGAGGATCACCCACCCTCACCCTCTTTACCCCTCCCCGTTCATATAGGAACGTGTTGGTGAGGGTTGGTGTGGATGGTGGGGAGGGCTCATCCACCCTCACCCTAATCCCGTAAAACAGTTGCTAGAGGTGTGCGCGCGTTGCCCACGACCTGATGACTGTGGCTGGCTGGCTGGCTCATTGCCTGGCTTGATGGTCTTGTTGGTTGGTCTGGCTGGTTGGTTGGCTGGCTGCAGGCGGCGTGTTGCGCGGCGACGTGAAGGACATCCTGCTGCTGGACGTCACACCCTTGTCCCTAGGCATTGAGACCCTGGGCGGGGTGTTCACTCGCATGATCAACCGCAACACCACCATCCCCACCAAGAAGAGCCAAACCTTCTCCACGGCAGCAGACAACCAGACGCAGGTACAGGGGCGGGGCAGGGGCAGGGGGGGCAAGGGTAGGGCAGGGTGGGGCGGGATGGGGCAGGGGCAGGGGCAGGGCAGTGTAGGGGGCTGGGATGATGAAGCAAAGAGGCAAAGGGGCTGACCCCGGTTGCCGTGGGTGTTCAAGACAGCAGGGACTAAGTTCCCTTTGTTGCTGGTGGTGTTGGGTTTGTCAAGGGCCAGTGGGCCAGGGGGTTCCCTTGGTCGCTGGTGCTGTCAGCGGTGGTGGTGGGTTTGGCCTGGTGGTGTCAGGGGTCTGATGTGGGTGCGGTGACAACCCCTCACAGCCTCTCTCACTGCTGGCCTTGCTGCTCTGCCTGGTGAGGTGAGGCCACTGCTGGTGGCAGGGACTCTGGCGTTAGGGGCAACAGGGGTAGGGAGAGGGCTGATGTGGGTTCAGTGATCAACCTCTACACGGGGGCTGCACTGCAAGCTGCGGCCATGGGGTGCTGCTGTCGAAAAGCCTGTCCACACGCTGTTGCTGCTGGCTGCTTGCTGTGACACTCCGTGCTGCTGCTGCTGTGGTGGTGGTGGTGGTGGTGTGCAGGTGGGCGTGAAGGTGTTCCAGGGTGAGAGGGAGATGGCGGCAGACAACAAGATGCTGGGCCAGTTTGACCTGGTGGGTGAGGGTAGGGTGGTTCTCAGGCAGCAGGTGCTGAGTCAGCAGCCATCACAACAGCATAGGCAACAGTGTTGAAGGTAGGGAGTCTCACCCCAATGTCTGCCGTCCATGTGAAGGTTTGTTAATGCAATCCAAGGGACCTGTTAGGCTGCACCTCCTGCCGCTGCCACTGCCACTGCCACTCCTCCTTGTCTCCTCTTCCACTGCCATGACTGCTCCTCTGCCACTGCTCGTGCTATGATGAACTAGCGATGACATGTTGCGGCTGCTGGTGCTGGCTGCCCTGCAGGTGGGCATCCCCCCCTCCCCCCGTGGCATTCCGCAGATTGAGGTCACCTTTGACATTGACGCCAACGGCATTGTGCACGTGTCCGCCAAGGACAAGGCCACAGGTGATTTTGACTAGAGGGGGCTGGGTGAGGGGCAGGGGCAGGGGCAGGGGCAGGGGCAGGGGCAGGGGCAGGGGCAGGGGCAGGGGCAGGGGCAGGGGCAAGCCTAAGGTTCCTAAGGGGCAAGGGTTGGGGGCTGGGTGAGGGGAGGCAGTGGGCTGTGAGGTTAATTGGCTTGAATGGCCAGAGGGGAAAAGGTAGGTAGGGGAGAGGAGAGTTTACAACCTACACACAGATCTATTGTCACCTCACATGGGCTGCTGACATGGGCTGCTCCTTGTGATAACTCTGCTGCTGCTGGCTGAGTAATGGGGGCCCTGTAGCTGCTGGGGTAGGGTTGAGACCCATGTGCTCCAGCTACTTGCACAGGCTCATTGTCATCTTAGCTTAAATGCCCCTGCTGCTGCTGCAGCTGCAGCTGCTGCTGCCAGCTGAACACTGGTGGTGATGCTTCCTGGGTTTGATGCTGCTGCTGCTGTGACTGACTGCCACAGCTGTGGGGTGCTGGTGGTGCTGGCAGGCAAGGAGCAGAGCATCCGCATCCAGTCCTCTGGTGGCCTGAGTGAAGAACAGATCCAGCAGATGGTGCGCGATGCCGAGTCTCACGCTGACAAGGACAAGGCACGCAAGGAGCTGATTGAGGTGTGGTGATGGTTGGCAGGCAGACTAGCGCATGAGCATGAGACTTGGGCAGGGCAGGGGCAGGGGCAGGGGCAGGGGCAGGGGCAGGGGCAGGGGCAGGGGCAGGGGCAGGGGCAGGGGCAGGGGCAGGGGCAGGGGCAGGGGGCAGGGGGCAGGGGGCAGGGGGCAGGGGGCAGGGGGCAGGGGGCAGGGGGCAGGGGGTAGGGGGTAGGGGGCAGGGGGCAGGTCTCACTAACGCAGGGTTGGTGAAGGAGTGGGGTTATGGAAAAAGATTGCTTAGCATGCGGCAATGTGACAGAATTGGGTGGCATGCCCTATGTGCAAACTCCACGCTGTGTGGTGTGCAGCTGCGCAATGAGGCTGAGACTGCCGTGTACAGCACGGAGAAGAGCTTGAACGAGTACAAGGCCAAGCTCCCGCAGGCAGTGGTGGATGACATTACCAAGGCCATCAATGAGGCCCGGGAAGCTGCAAAGGTAGGTGCCTCTTGCCTGCGAGCCGCCTAAGGCAGACACCCAGTGGTGTCGCTAGCACTGGCAGGTTCATGCTGCATTGTTGCTGGAAGCCTAGGCGGTTGCTGTGCTTCTGTATTCATCCCCCGAAGGTGGTTTCAGCCTGCTTTGCTGTTGGCTCCTTGCCAGGCCGAGGACCTCACGGATCTCAGAGCGAAGGTGCAGGCTCTGAGCCAAGCGAGCATGAAGATTGGCGAGACCCTGTCGCAGCAGTCTGGGTCCAGCAGCAGCAGCAGCAGCGGTGGCTCGGACGGCAGTACCGGCGGCAGCCAAGACAGTAAGTGACGAGTGTGAGATTGAGTGAGATTGAGTGCGTCGTGTTGCGCGCACGACGGCGATGTGAGACAGTGGTTGTGGGTCAAGGGATATGGTGTTCTTGCACGAACCATCGCGGTTGGTATCGCACGAACAAGCACACGTAGCCTGCGATAGTGGGCACCAAGTTTGATGTGTGGCTGCTGCGGGGATGCTGAGTGTTGAAGACAGTTGCTGGGGCCAAGCGGGAGGTGCTTCTACCGACTCAACACAGCTCAGCGTGACGTAAGGAGCACTGGCTCAACAACCGTAGATAAGGAGCGTCCCGGGCTGTATCATATTATATGCTAGATACAATGATATATACAGTTTCATTATAAGCCCTGTTTCTGCAGCGCAAGACGCCTGCGGGACCCTTTGTCCCTCGCGCACTGGTCGTAACCGTTCGCTGCTAACCTCCGCTAACGCGGTTAAAAAAATGGTTAGCAGCCGCACATGGATGCCTACAGCACATAAAGAGCGGCCGAAGGGGAGACCGGCGACCCAGCACCCATTTCGGATGAGGAGCAACAGCAACACTTGAGAGGCAAGCGGATTGCAGTGGCCGCAGAATTCTTCGACGCAGTGGCTCAGCTTGACGATGGCCTGAGGGACAAAAGCATTCGCAGCTACGGAACGCAACTGTTGGAACGCATTGACCTATCTGCAGCGATGGTGCGAGAGCCCAGAACCCAAATGCGATGACAAGGACATTGCAAACAGAGCGATTCAATTCTACAGACGTCGTGAAGCTTCATGGAATCATCAAGAGACTTAGAGGAGCTGGACCAGCTGGAAACAAGGCCTGGATCAGCCCATCTCCATTGGGTGTATGCTAGCCAGCAATATACAGTTGTGCTTGAAGGTGTTGTGCTTGAAGGTGCTTGTGCTTGAAGGTGCTTTTACTTGAAGGTGTGTGGCCCTGGCAGCTGCTGGCAGGGGGGCAGCCTGGTCACCTGCCACCTCCCCCCTGGCCCTGGCAGCTGCTGGCAGGGGGGCAGCCTGGTCACCTGCCACCTCCCCCCTGGCCCTGACAGCTGCTGGCAGAGGGGCAGCCTGGTCACCTGCCACCTCCCCCCAGGCCCTGGCAGCTGCTGGCAGAGGGGCAGCCTGGTCACCTGCCACCTCCCCCCAGGCCCTGGCAGCTGCTGGCAGAGGGGCAGGCTGGTCACCTGCCACCTCCCCCCAGGCCCTGGCAGCTGCTGGCAGAGGGGCAGGCTGGTCACCTGCCACCTCCCCCCAGGCCCTGGCAGCTGCTGGCAGGGGGGCAGGCTGGTCACCTGCCACATCGCCCCAGGCCCAACCTTTACAAGCAGGCTGCAAAGCATAGCAAGAAATAGAACTGAGTGGCCTAGCCTTTGTTCATGCTCTTGCTTCGTTGTGAACAAAAGTTGTAAACAAAAGCTCCTTTTACTCGTCTATTCCATCCATTGAATGTTGCCCCACCACCATCACATGCCAGGAGAACATGCCCCCCCCGCACACACCACATGCCAGGACTACCTGCCCCTTCCCACACACATGCAAGGAGCACCTGCCCCACCACCAGCACCATCACATGCCAGGAGCACCTGCCCCCCCACCACCACGACATGTCAGGAGCACCTGCCCCCCCACCACCACGACATGCCAAGAGCACCTGCCCCACCATCACCACCGCCACATGCAAGGAGCACCTGACCCACCACCAGCACTACCACATGCAAGGAGCACCTGCCCCCCCACCTGCCCCCCCCCCCCCCACCACCACCACATGCCAGGAACACATGCCCCCCCCCCCGTCCACCACCACACGCCGAGAGCTCATGCACCACCACCATTGTATAAGTGCTATGCAGCAGCTGCGCATCCACACACACTGTGCAGCAAGCAACTGTACATGTGTTTCTGAACAATCTATGCCTTGATGCTTGGGGCTGAATGTCACGGGGTTGTGGATTTATTTTCCAAGACTTGGGGCACAGGCAAGGGATTAAGTTTAGATCCACGTCGCAACGACCCACATCGCAACATACTTGGTTCGTAACAAGCTTCGCGTTCAATCACTAAGGAACTACGTTGTCTGGCTCCAACTACCAACCACCACGCCCGGACGGTCACATGTCTTTTCGCCCACATGACTAGGTACGTCAGCGCGGGGCAACGGCGGTGGCAGCCTCGGTAAACGCGCCAAGGCCACTCGGATCGTGGTCCGGCCCAATCGAGGTCACCCCATGACCCATGGTCCGAGCGGCCGGACTAACCGTGTTATGCTGCCATCAAGCGACTTGTTGCTACGAGCAAATTGCAACCTGCGATAACCTTTAGAGTCTGCGGTTACCAAGAGTCGAACTAGGGTCGCCAAGATGACTTGGGAGTAGGGTGCGGTTCCTCCGCTTAATATTAACTTAATAGCTTAATTAAATTAAGGCCGGTCGTATTAAGCCCCTTAAGTGTATTAAGTGGCTTCTTTTTGACCCACACTGCTATGAGTGCAGCTGTGCGACCCCAGCGCACGGGTCGCAACTGTAATCGCCTCACTTGGCACTTTCAACCGGCAGGCACGCGGGCAGGCAGCAACATATGCCAACAAGCCGTAGTGGCTCCGGAACAGCTGTATTACAAATTAAAATGGCTATGACTGGGTCGCTGGGGCCCGGCCCCGCAGTGGACCGCGACCAAGTTGCACAAAGACGCGCTTTGGTTGGTGTTGCATCTGCGTACCCAGCAAAGGCCAATGGTGTGGTTCTTAAGCACAAACAATGCGAGTTGAGCAAAGTTGCTCTCTAGTAGTGCAAAAATGGTCATACCGCGAGCAAACACTAAACGAATGTGCGCTTAAGCGTATAGTGAGGAATAGCTATCGCGTACCCAGTAAAGGGGTCGATGCACTTTTTAGGCAGGACCACGCCGCGGGCCCGCAGTGGGGTTACATCAAGCAAGGGGTAGAGCCACGAAGGGTAGAGCGAGAGGGCTAGAAAAAGAGAGTTACCAGCGCTTAATATTAAGTGGTTAAGTGGTTAAGTAAGCGACCTAATACTTAATATGACGCTTAATTAAACTTAATTAAGAAACCGCTCCCTACTTGGGAGTAAGTGGATCATGATATCCATAATAGTCCATATACATGTATCATGAGATATCATGATACGTACCGCTCCCCTACGTATAGACTTGACCAGCTTCCAAACCCCACCACCCTCTTCCTATTCGCAATACTGCAACAGCTATAATTAAACATAGGCTGCGATATTATCTCTGTCACCATCATTGCAGCAGCTGCAATCAAACACAGACAGTATTGCACACTACAGCTCCGCTTATTTGGTGTGTGTGCCTCCATGACTAGCTTTTGCTTACACATATCCCCTGTTTGAGGCGTGACTTGGATTGTTGTAATTGGCTGCCGCCGCCATTCACGCAACCTAGCTTCTTTGTGCAAATACCCCCACTCTAAGCCCGGCTTACTTTGCTTTGGCATGGTTGGGCGGCCATCCTATCCTATGGTAAGACCTGGCCATGGGCCGACTGGACAGCGGCGATTGTGCAGCACAGCAGATACGTCCGGGTCATAGAAACTGCACATGGCCGGTGAGGTGGGCTAGCTTGAATTTCCTGCCGTGGTGTCTGTTGTCCCAATCGCGGGCTGCGCGGGCCTCTCCGGAATCCTCCCTATTGCGCTACGCATCGTTAAGCTCTGGCTGTAGTGCCTCGTCGCGGTCCGAAATGTATTTGTCGGGGTCCTCCGGCACCGGCATAGGCTCAGTGCGTCTTTTTCTCTCGCCGCAACGTGAAGCAACCACAAATACTAGGAATACTTAGTTGTGTGACACCCGTGGCAATGCCAACGAAGGGCCAGAGAAAGCAGCAATGCGGCCACGAGCATTCTGTTGATGGCCACTAGTTGCCGCGACAGCCTCAGCCATCGGGCTCTACTCGTGCTGCCGGGTGCTGGGGACTACCGGTATTTTTTCATTCTTGCAATGAAATGTTGCATTTTTGCACGTGAAAAGTTTCATTGCAAGATTTCATGAAATACTGCAATTTTCACAACCCAGGTTGTGTCACACATAGTTCTACATGACCCTGACGTGCAACGGAGTACAGGGAACTGATGCCTTAACAGCGAATGTCCAAGCCAGATGACACCCAGGACCCATAACCGGCTCGCCTCCATGTTACAGGATGCTGCAGGGGTGGGGCGGGGTGGGGTGGACAGGGGTGGACAGGGGCAGGGTGGTGTGGGGCATGTATTTCCGCAGGTACAAGCACACTCACACCAATACGCTTCCTCTTGCTCGCCGTAAGGCATACTTACACGACGCGGTTATACATACTTAGACACATCATCACTCAAATACAGCCGTCAGATCATCTCCCTGGCATTTGAATGCAGAGTCATGGAAATCAACAACAACAATTCAATTTGAATGCAGAGTCATGTAAATAGGTTGTGGCAGTCCCTACTCACTCAGCCTGCTCGATATGCCATGAGTAAGGAGCAGGGACCCGATGCACTAATAAAGTGTGCGTGGCGTTGTCAGGAACACGGCATGCGACACACCGCACAGAGCACATTGCGGAACCTGGTTCCTAGTTTGGCTGTGGTGAATTGTATGGCACGACTGGCCTGCCAGCTAGTGCAGATGAACTCGAGGGCGACTCCAAGGCGAGGTTTATCCAAGGCAAGGGTAGTACGCCAGTGTCAGTTGGCGACGACGCCCGCTTGGGCAAGGTTGCAAGTTGTGTGACCTGTATTGCTACGGCGGCGGGACGAAGCGGAGGGACGTGTCAGCCCCGTCTCAGCGCCGACCTCCCGAGATGGCCTTGTTGTGCGCCCTGATCATGCCCACCACTGTCTCGTCCCTGAAACTCCCTGATGACGACGTGGACTCTGCGGCAGAACCCAGCAGCGGGTATAGTAAGAAGCAGCAAGCAGCAACAGGCAGCAGGCAAGAGCCGCAGGGCAACACCAGCAGGCAGCGGCAGCAGGCAGCAGCAAGAGGCAGCAGCAGGAGGCAGCGGCGGCAGGCAGCAGCAGGCGGCAGCAGCAGGCACCCAGCAGGCACTGCCAAGCCGCCTCCCCCTGCACACCACAAGCTGCCTGCTCTGTCTTACCCCTGCCAGCTCCCGCCCCTACCTACTGCTCCCGGCCCTCTCGCCCCACTCCCCCATCACACGCTGCTTATCCCACAGCAACTGCTCTAGCTGCCTGCCAGCTGGGGCCTGGCTGCCCCGCAGGCCCAGGCCAGCGTCACCCAGGCATCAGGCGCACCAGGGTAGATGCCCAGCACGTCCCAGCTAGCCTTGCACCAGGCGTAGCAGGCCTCGACCTTGTAGGTGGGGCCACCGCCTGCAGGAGACAGCACACAGCACGCTTGTTGCATATGGCTCACTACTGGCTACTGCACTGGAAGGCCATTGATGGCTCAGCCGCCATTGCCCTGAGATTGCCTACAGACTGCCTGAGACTGCCTCCACCATAACAGCTCATCCCAAACTCTACCCGCCCTACATTCAACCTCTTGCAGCTCCAGCCTTTGAACTGAGTTCACAGCTCAAGCTTTCCACCCGCCCTCACCATAAACACCCTGTCTCGAAGTCTGCCCACCCCTACAATCCCTACCTTCACCCATCCTACCCTGCCGCCCTGCCACCCCTGCCACCCCACCCCTGCAGCCCCTGCCCAGGCAAGCCGCCAACCTTGTGCCAGCCAGGTCAAAGTGCGTTGCCAAAAGGTGTGCAAGAAGGTCCTCAGGTACTCGCGCTGCCAGGGGTCTGTGTTGCGTTCGTATGCGCCCACCACGCCCCAGAACGGCTTGTTGATGGCGGCTGCTGGACTCGCGGCAATGCCAGACCCTGACTGGCTGGTGCCACCGCCCAAGCCGTACTCTGCAGGGCAGTGGGTCGCAGGCCTGCAAGGTAGGCCTTGCATGCTGTGAAAGACGTGGTCCATGTGACAGCAGCAGCATTGGAACACTGCTGCTGCTGCCGCCACCACTGTGTCACCGCCACCCTCTTGCCGTGACGCTATTCTTGCCATCTGTGTCATGAATGATGTAATGAATGGTGGCACAGATGGTGGCACACATGGCAAGATCAGCGTGATAAATGCAAGTATGGTGTGACGGTGACATAGGGGTGGCGGCAGCAGTAGCAGGGGGTTCGCCCAGCACTCGGGATCAGTGCCTCCAGACCCTCCATCATGGCTCAAATCAGCTAGGTCAAAGTCAAATACCCAGGGCAATACTCAGGGATGAGCCACATGCACACACGCACACACACACACACGCGCACGCACACACGCACGCACACCTACCAACATAGTGCAGTGCTGCCCCGGTCTGTTGTATGATGCCTTTCAGGTCCACGCCCACACTCTCGAAAGAGTCCAGCATGTTGAAGGCAGACGCCTGCAAGCAAGCAGCAAGGAAGGGGTGAGGCACTTGGGTTGAGTTGCGACTTGGTAGGTAGGGAGGGGTGGCGTGGGTAGGCTCCAGCTGGCAAGCATGAAATGCGGTGGAGACAGGCCGTGGAAGCAGAGCCATCTGGTGTCGGGTGTCAGCTGACTGGGCCAGTGCACCTTGTCTAGCCCTAGCCGCTGCCACACCCAACACTCATTCTGTGATCCCTGGACAACCAGGTGGGGTCACCCAATGCCTCATCAGGCTACCAGCCCCCTTGCCTGATCAGGCTCTCAGCCCAAGTGCTCTGCATGTGCCCCATGCACCTAGGGCCAGGTGGGCTGCTTTGCTAGTTCCACCCACCAGCCAGCCGCAAGCGGCTGGGTCACCTACTGCTGCCCACCTGCTGGTCAGCCTGGCTGGGTCAGCCTCGGGCTATGGCCACCCACAGCTGCAGTGGACTGCACCCTCTGCAGCTGCAGCAACAGGCGTAGCGCACCTGCAGCTGGTTGGGCTGGAAGTCCGTGGTCTGGGGCGCGTATGCGGAGATGCCAATGAAGTCCATGGCCCGGAACAAGCGCTCCACCTCCCCAGCGTTGAAAGCAGGCGCACCAAAGCCAGGCCTACAGTCGCCAGCAGCACAACACTATTCCTTCGTTTTGGTAGCTTAAACAAAAGTGAACACCCCATGCTGGAGGTGGGAAAGCGGGGAGGCAGTGTGGCAGGAAGGGGCGTAGGAAAGGGATGAGCGGAAGGAGGGAGGAGGGGTGAGGGGAGAGGAGGGGAGGGAGGGGAAGATGCGGCTGGGCCAGAGTGGCAGGGGTGCGCTAGTTAAGGTAAGTGTCCCATAGTGGAGCATGGTCATTGGTGCAGGTGTGAACAGCAAGGGTGGATGTGTTATGTGTTATGTTTGTGACGTCAGGTGAGGAGCAGGCCAGGCGGGTAGAGCCACACACCTGGAGCCAATGACCCAGCCAGTGAGCCCTACGTTCAGGGCGCCCAGGGCTGTGTTGGTCCCACCCTGCACACCACCACACCACACCACACCACACCGCATGGCGACACGGCACCCCTCCACACCTGTATGCTGCCAGGTGAAGCCCATGGCAGGATGAAAGCAACACTGGGCAGCACCCACACCCCACCCAAAGGGCCACCCCACCCAAAGGGCCACCCCTCAGCTAAGGGCCACGCCACCCTACCCAAGGGTCCTCCACGCCAACACCTCCTTCAGCACCCCTAGCGTCAGGGTTAAGGTTAGGTTTAGGGTTAGGGTGAAGTAACGCTACAGCACGCCAAGGGTTAGGGTCAGGGTGAAGTAACCCTAACCCTAGCCCTAAGCCTAGGCCGTCACCTACAGCACCCCAACTGCAGCAGTACTCGGTGACAACAGCACCAGTGCTCGTGTGCCACTGCTCTTCCTCCTCAGCCACCCATCACCAGCAATGCATGCAGATCACCATGGTCCTTCTCATGGGAATCATTCTCAACGCCAACCGACAACACAGCATATCAGAGCACTGCTGCGAAGTGCATGGCATATGCAGCTAATGATTCAACTCTGTAGGCAGTCAGCTCGGAGGGTGGCAACAGACGGGCCAGGTAGGCAGGCCATGCTGCGCATACAAGTTGGCGCGTTATCGGCATCATGCGGCGTCGCGCCCCCTCACACCGTCACACACCTGAGACCCGTCGGAATACACGAAGTTGAAGGTTAGTCCGAACTCCACGCGCACGCCGTTCGGCGTCTTGCGTACAGACGGCGTGGACTGCTGCTGTGCAAGCGCGGTGGCGGTGTCGCCCGCGGCCTGACCCTGCGAGTTAATCAAGGGCTGGCGAGCGATCTGGCCCGCGGCCAGCGTCGTGGTGTTGGGCGCAGTGGGTGGCGCGGCTGGCAGGGTGGTGGTGCTGGCTTTCCCGGTGATGGGAGTGCTGGTTAGGGTGCCGAGCTCGCCGTCCTCCGTTGCTGCTTGCTGCTGGCCCAGAATGCGGTTGATGGCCAAGGGGTTGAACAGAAAACCGCCACCACCGCCACCGTTCGCGAAGAAGCCTGTGCTGCCAGCGTTTGCTCTGGGGCGAGGTGCTTCAGCAGGGATGGGAGCGGATGTTGGGGAGGGCGGAGCAGGGCCGTTGCTGATGATGTTTCCCAAGCCAGAGATCATGTTCAAGTACTGTGTGGGGTAGCGCATCACGGTGGCACCCATCTCCCCCTGCACAAGCATGCAAGCAAGCAAGCATGTCACATCCCATGTGCCTCCATTAACATGGGCAAAGCTACACTGTTTGCCAATGTCTCTCCCTCGCCCTTCCGCAGCAAACCTGCCCTGGGAAGGTGAGGGGCTTGTCAACCATGGCTTGCTTCAAGCAAGCCGTCAGCCTAGCATGGCCGGCATGGCATTAAGCATTAGGCATCAGCAAGCTTGTAGCAGCCCAACACTGGCTTGGGAAATCCTGAGCTCAAGAAAAAGACGCTGGTGGCAGCATAGGTCTTGGCTACCAGCATTCTGATTGCTGCAGTCTGGTGTTCAGGTAGGCCAGTTGGTTAACCAGTTGAGTGGGGCAGCCAGGTAGGCAGGCAGGCAGGCAGGCAGGCAGGCAGGCAGGCAGGCAGGCAGGCAGGCAGGCAGGCAGGCAGGCAGGCAGGCAGGCAGGCAGGCAGGCAGGCAGGCAGGCAGGCAGGCAGGCAGGCAGGCAGGCAGGCAGGCAGGCAGGCAGGCAGGCAGGCAGGCAAGGCCGCTCACCTGCAGCGCGAAGTGCACGCGCTTAAGGCGTGGGTCTGACTCATAGCGGGCCAGGGCGCGGGCCAGGGGCTGCAGCATGATCTCCTCATAGCTGATGCCGCCATACCTGCAGGGGGTGGGGGCCAGCAGCTGGTAAGGTGAAGAGGGCTGGAAGTGACACCAAGAGCGGAAGAGAGTAGCAGGAGGGGCAGCAGCGGCGGCGGCAGCGGCAGCGGCAGCAGCAGCGGCAGCAGCAGCAGCGGCAGCAGCAGCAGCAGCAGGAGGCAGCAGCAGCAGCAGCAGCAGCAGCGGCAGCAGCAGCAGCAGTAGCAGCAGGAGGCAGCAGCAGCAGCAGCAGCAGCAGCAGCAGCAACAACATAGTCTAGGTTTGGCAAGATGATGTGGGCACTGTGATGTCACCCCTGGCACCATGAGCCTCGTGTGGCTGGCTGCCTACCCAGACCTAGTGCATTGTGAGACAGCCAGTACACACACACAGGGGCAAGGGTGGCAGCACCAGGGCCGCATGCATTGAGTGTGATGCCTACCCAGCGGTTGTCACCAGCAGATAGTGTCTGGGAGGGTACACGTGCAAGGGCAGGGAGGTGTTAGGCTGCAGTCCAGATAGATGTGGGGAGGGGCAGCCTGCCATGCTGCCCTTCCCACTCCTGGTTGTGACGCACAGCCAGCAGGTCACATGCGCAGCAGCGGCATGTGGCTTTGAAAGTGCCTGGCATTGAGCTCGGACCTTTGGCGCGGATCGAACACAAGGCCGTTGCGCCACGTGCGCAGGCTCCACTCCTCGTTGTCGCCGTTGTCAATGTGTGGCGTGATGGCGAATGTTGTGAAGCCGGCGTCAAGCGCCGCACCGAAGCACAGCGCGAGGCCATCCTCGTACTTCTTTAATGCGGCCTGCCACCGCGCGACAGCGTGCAACAATGAGCAGTGCGACTAGGACCAGCACCTGTCAGTTGCAATCGTTCCAGGCCCAACCTTGGTGAATTTGTTGCAAGTCCCGCTGCCGTCGTAGTAGCAGTAACCCCGCACGTTGCCTGCAACAGGGTGAGCGTGCGTGTTGGCGCTATTCGGGCCGCGATGGCCTGGGTGCGGCTAGTCGTGTGCAAACCTGCAGCGTCCTGGTTCCAATAGTGCGTGGGCACGAACTGGATACGGCGAGTACCAAGGTCAGCCCCGCGCCATGCCATGTCCACACACCTGGCAGCGACAGATGCATGCAACTCTTCACCAAGCAACTCTCAAGTACATTGGCATATCGTCGGCAGCGCCTCAATACCTGGAGGTGAAAGGGGGCTGCTGCTGGTACGGTTCCCAGTCAAACTCGCCCAGGATCAGGACCGTCGGGTCGAGTGTGGTCCCCCCGGACGCGGCATTGACCGCCGTGGCCGACCAGCAGAACATGACTGCAGCGATGGCCAGGATACCAAAGCCTCCCGCGAGCGTGCGCAGCTGCGCAGCGCTGCGGCTTCCTGTCCCACGCTTAACAGCAGCCATGAGCGCCATGTCGCTGCTGCGTGAGTAGCTGCACTGTCTGAATACTGCAAGGCTGCGTTGGGAGATCCCAGAGGTTGGGGCGCGACCTGTCACCCGCGGCCTTCTCCGCGCGGCTTGTGTCACACATGCTGACCTTCCTAGCGCCTTCGCATGCAATTGTGCAAACACGGCACTGACAGCAGCTCTGTGTTAGACCCTAAGGAAGGCAGTTCAGCACGTTGAGTTAAACTTCGTTGCTGTTCTGCGGCCTGCAGCTGACTGCCTGCACATCATCCCCAGGAAACTAAATGTCAGCCGGTCTCGACTAACAGAGAACCTACCCCCGGTAGTGAAAACGACGACGCCTCAGAAGATCAAATGTCCCAACCTCTGAGCACTATCCAAAACAGAAACGCTGTCATGCATGCCCTATGTTTCCACTGAAATTCTAGCCTTGCGTGCCTTCGTCTTGTTGTTGGGTTACACTGCGAAGCCGCCAGCCGAGAGCACCTTTGTTCGTGCTCTTAGCTATGAAGTGCATTTCAGAAGTCCCAAACCCCTAGAAGGAGAGAGCGGCCACGCAGCCTGACGGTAGCCGGCTTATTTGCTGTATACTATCTTCTTCTTCTTCTCGCCTTTAAGTGCGGTGTATAGGGATCATCCTAGAGCAGGAAGGCATCCAAGGCCCACGCGGGAGGTCTGGGGTGTTCAGGTGCACAAAGCTCCGTACTTGTGCCGTGTAACCACGTGCTGAGCCTGCTGCCTGGCCGCCCCTGCGGACAATTGCACGCCTGAGCAGTGCTACGACTTATGAAGACATAATGTACAGGCCAGCTGCCTGGGTGGCAAAGATGGCAGGGGGCTACTGGGTTACAGGGGTTACAGGGTTACAGGGTTACAGGGTTACAGGGTTTCAGCACAGTTGTTCCCCCTACAATTACTACAGGGCAGGGGCTGTGTTATCTGTTGTCCGACCTGTTTGCATGCAGCAAGCATCCGGTACCACTACCGGATTCACTACCCCAACCCACTTGCGAAGGCTGGGCAATCTATTATGGCACTGCTCCCGCTCCAATTGGGATAATCTTACAGCAGCGGCGCGCGCGCTGCCAGGGTGCTCAGCAGGATGCACCGCCTTACCTACCTGCCGACTTTCCACTCCAACCACCTTCCAGCCGTTGTTTCATCCACCCAGCAACCAGCACCAATGTAATCATTGCTGCTGTCATGGGAATGGCAGCTCGACCAAGCACCCGGACAGCTGACTGGCAGACGATGTGATGCACTCTATCCTGATGCAGAGAGCCCCCGACCGCGACCGGGATACCCGTTGGCTGACCTCGCCAATGCCCTGTCGCGAGCTTGCACTGTCGCGAGCTGTCATGCGGGCAGCACCGGCTGCAGCGTCAGCTCCTGCGTGAGGTTCGGATTCCAGTTCGCGGTCGGTGCCTCCGCGAGGCTACCGCGCTGCTTGACGGTGTGGTACCTGCGTCAGGTCAGTGCGCACGCTGCTGCTCTTCCTCTACCACGGCTGGTGATGGAGCTGGTGATGCTTTGTTGCTGGCAGGGTCCCCATGCGGGTAATCTTGCCACTGCAGTGGAAACGCTCAATCATTATTTCGGGAAAAGGTGGTAGAGTGACCGCCTAGACAACGAGTTATAGCACTGTCATAAGGCGGTACACAGCAGCAAAACTGCCCTGCCAACCTGCCATCCTGCCCTGCCGCCCTGCCCTGCAGGGACACGAGGCAGGAGGAACCCAGCCAGGGCGACATGTCAGCAGCTTTTCCCCGCAGCACTGTAACCCTACCAGGACCTGGGTGATGGGCTGTGTTGCAAGGCGCACACTGTACGCCTACCAGCCCCAGCGGCATCAGGCTGGTGGCCAGTGGTGCAGCCTAGCACCAGCAAGGGGTGTGGGGTGAGGTGGGAGGGGTGAAAGAAGGACAAGGGAAGAAGCAAGCAAGGGAGGAAAAGGCAAAGATGACAAGCCAGCTCAGCAGGCGTGGGCATGTAATGACGAGCCTCAAGGCCATGAACGCAGCATGGTGTTGATGGTGTAGGTGATGGTAGTGGTGGTAGTGGTGGTGGTAGTATTGATGATGATGGTGCTGGCAGCAGGCAGACAAGGCAGCAGGGCAGCAGGGCAGCAGGGCAGCAGGGCAGTGGTGCAGGAGCTCACCCCCAGAGCAGGCCAAACATGAGTCCAGGGGACTTGGGCAGCGCCCCGTCCAGTACAAAGGCCGGGGTGCTGTCTAGAGGCAGGGCCAAGACCTGGGCCAAGCAGCAGGGGGCCAAGCAGCAGGGGGCCAGGCAGCGAGGACCAGGCAGCGCTTGGAGGTCACGGTGAGGGAGCAGGCAGGGCGGCGGGGTGGGCAGCCAGGCAGGTAGGTTGGTAGGGCGTAGGTTGGTCGGTTAATGGGTCGAGTACAAAGACAGGCCAGGACTGGCCTGACAGCAGGGAGCAGCAGCTGGGCATGCACAGCGGCCAGCCTTGTCTGCCTACCACCACAACAAGCTGTCAGGGACTTACTGGACTGAGCCGGCACCCAGCAGAGTACTGCTGCAGGGTCTGCCCCTCGGCCTGCTGTGCCCTGGACCAGGTCCGCCACCTCACCTCGATGCACTCGTTGTGGTCCTGCAACCCCCCTCCTGCACTCGCCCGCATGCTGTCATCCACCTACGCACCATGCACACGCAAGCTCACATGGGCGCATGGCGAAAGACGCAAAAGCATAAAGCTCCATGACAACACGAATGCCGAGGGGGGCTGGCTGCTGCTAGTCTGGGCACCACACAAGGGAAGGGGACACAGGCAACGATGCCACGCTGTGAGACCAGCAGGGGAGGCTCCATTGCCAGCGCTAGACAAGCCATCCTTGTTATCAAACCAGCCATCCTCCTCAGCCTGCAGCTTTTGCGTGCACTACCACTGACTGCCCTAGGATCCCCCTCTCCCCCTGCATTCATCGTGCCTCAAGCACAGCACTGGCGCCCAGGAGGAGCCCAGGGGCTGACCCTACTGAGGCTGACCCTGCTGCCGCCAGTGCCCCAGTGCCTCATACGCATGCAGCTCCTGCATGGTCCTACACCACCCCACCAGGGGACCCTGTGGCACCGATGGCATCGGTGGGTGAGGTCACACCACACCAAGGTGGGGTTGCATGGCCAGTGGGGGTGCATGGCGCTGCATGGTGCTTGCCGGACACCACCTCCCTGCCACTGGCCTCTCACCAATCACTGGCTTAGACCCCTCCCACTCCTCACCTGCCACTTCCCCCTCCCCCTCCCGATCCTCCCTGCCTCACATTCACCTATGCGCCCACTGCCCTGTGCAGCCCTGACGGCCCTCAACACACCTCTGCCCTGACTGCCCTAGCACCACACCTCTCTCCCCGCCTTCATCGTGCCTGGAGCAGGGCACCCAGCTCTTAGGGTCCTGCCCCTGCCCCTGCCCCTGCCCCCCCTCCCCCCCAGCAGTGGCCTGGCTCTGTCAGGCATCACCCCTCACCGCCACTGTCCCTCCGCCTCTTCCCCAACAACTTCCTCGCCTGCCCTCACGCCCATCATGACGCCCTGCCCAACAGGCATGGAGAAGCTGATAACCGTCTTGACCAGCCCTGACCCTGACCCTGTGACCTCTGTACACAGCTTCCCCACCTCCCTCCCAGCCCCCGCTGGCCTGCCCTCCCGCCCCCCCGGCCCGTTGGCCTACCGCAGACTGCCCTAGCCCCCCCATGCCGTGCCAGTGCACCCCCCTCTCCCCTCTCCCCCTGCCTTCATCGTGCCTCAACCATGGCACTGGCACCCAGGAGCAGCCCAGTGCCTGTGCTGGTGCAGGTTAGGGTTAGGGGTGCCAGTGCTGTGCCAGTGTAACTGCAGGGTATGGGCCAGGGCTGCCCTCCTCCACCCCTACTGCCAGTGTCCCAGCGCCTCCGTTGCTGCCCTGCCCGCCCTCCCCACCCTTCCACCTCCCTGTTCTGCACCGTGGCTGCAGCCAGCTGCGGCCGTGCCCTGTCACGCAACTGTTCCTCTGCCCAACCCCTAACAGCTTCCTCGCCTGCCCTACCCTGACCCACCCTGACTCTGACACTGTCAACTCCCTACGCAACTCCCCTGCCTCCGTCCCAACCCCCGCCAGCCTCCCCTCCCACTGGCCCCACCGCTGGCCTGCCCTCCCGCCCCCCCTGGGCTGCTGACCTCTGCGTAGAACATGGCGTGTCGGGCCCCGCTGGTGCCAGCTGAGGACACTGAGGAGCCCAGGTCGTGGATCCTCTCCAGGGGCACCTCGAACCCCACTGTGGCACAGGTCAGTCAGTCAGGCAGGCAGGCAGGCACACGGTCGGATGGTCGGTCGGTCGGTCGTTTAGTCGGACGGTTGGCTGATTTGTCATTTCGTCGTTTCGTTGGTTGGTCGTTCGTACGGTCGGTTGACTGGTCGGTCGGTTGGTCGGTCAATCGGTTGGTCGGTCAGGTAGGCAGGCGACTGGTGGACGGGTGGTGGGCGGAGGGGGAGGAGGGTGCTTCCAGTCACCTTCTTCAGCAATCTCCTCTTTGACAATCTGCAGTCAAGGAACACTCACACCCTCACACACATCCCTCCACGCAGCCATTGGCCTGTGCGGCACACAGGGCAGGGTGTGGGGCAGCAGAGCCATTGGAGTCCTTGTCTAGGTCAGGGTCCACCATCCAGCTATGCCGCACCCACAGGCCCCCCTCACCCACTGGGTCAGGGTGAGAGGGGTGCCTGGCTGCTGTACTGTGCAGCTCACAGGGCAGGGCAGGGCAGGGCAGGGCAGGGCAGGGCAGGGCAGGGCAGGGCAGGGCAGGGCAGGGCAGGGCAGGGCAGGGCAGGGCAGGGCAGGGCAGGGCAGGGCAGGGCAGGGCAGGGCAGGGCAGGGCAGGGCAGGGCAGGGCAGGGCAGGGCAGGGCAGGGCAGGGCAGGGCAGGGCAGGGCAGGGCAGGGCAGGGCAGGGCAGGGCAGGGCAGGGCAGGGCAGGGCAGGGCAGGGCAGGGCAGGGCAGGGCAGGGCAGGGCAGGGCAGGGCAGGGCAGGGCAGGGCAGGGCAGGGCAGGGCAGGGCAGGGCAGGGCAGGGCAGGGCAGGGCAGGGCAGGGCAGGGCAGGGCAGGGCAGGGCAGGGCAGGGCAGGGCAGGGCAGGGCAGGGCAGGGCAGGGCAGGGCAGGGCAGGGCAGGGCAGGGCAGGGCAGGGCAGGGCAGGGCAGGGCAGGGCAGGGCAGGGCAGGGCAGGGCAGGGCAGGGCAGGAGGCACGGCTCTTGCACGGCAGTTGTGCATGCCCCCTGGCCTAAGCTGGTGCCATGCCAGGTGCATCTAGCCAGTGTGCGTTGCAGCCTGTGCAGCAGCCGTTCCTGCCCCGGTAGGCTTGCGCTTCCTCAGCCGCCTGGTGGCCGGCAGCCGGGACAGGCAAGAGGGGTACCTAGCTGCTGTACTGCGGGCCTCCTCCCAGCCACTGCCTTCCTCTCACTCAAAATCTAGCGGCCCACCATCCGGCTATGTCGCAGCCACCTTCAACCCTCACCCACCCCACCCCTCACCCACCTTCACCCCTCACCCGACCCCAGACCCCTCACCCACCTTTACCCCTCACCCGACCCCAGACCACCTGCCCCCGCCCCTCACCTGCTTCACACTCTTGGCCTTGTCAATGAGCCCGGCGCACAGCTCGTAAGTGAAGCCTGCGCAGTCAAGGCTGCAGTGAAGGCTGCTGCCAGCCACCAGCGCGGCAGCCTGCTCCCAGACCAGCAGTGTTGCGGCACACGGGCACTACAGGGGGAAGGGTGGCGGGGGTAGGGTCTGGGTGGCTAGGGTGGTTAGGGCGGTTAGGGTGGTTAGGGTAGGGTTAGGGTACTTAGGGTGGGTAGGATGGGTAGGGTAGGCTTAGGGTGTTTGGGTGGTTCACAGCCCAGCTGAAAAGCATGGCATGGGCACTGGCAGTGAAGGAAAGGGGAAGAGAGACAGTAAGGATAGAGAGGGGGGAGGAAGGGGGGACGGCGGGGAAAAAGCGAATTGAGAGGGGCTGACATTGAGCAGGTGGTGACCTGGCTGTGTGTTTTCCATACCGGCAGCGAGCTGCACACCACTCTGGACCAGCCTAGGCCAGCTGGGCGCAGCAGCGCCCCTGACCCCTAGCAGCTGCCCCAGCAGCAGCAGCAGCCCCTACCCTCAGTGCGTGCGGAGGGGCCCTAGGCTGGGCCACTGCAGCCCGCCCCTGTACCAGCTCTAATGGCAGACCCTAGACTAAGCCACTCTGGCTGCCCCTGATGGCAGCACCCTCCTCACTCCCTACCCTGGTTGCCCCTGCCACCCCTGGTTAGGGAGGCCCAAGGCTGACCCACTGTAGCCGCCCCTGATGGCGATACCCTCCAGACACCCTGCCCTTGTGGCTCCATGGTGGCGGCCCCTGGGGGGTGTGCCTCTGCCCTGCCCTGCGCCCCCTCCCTCCCTGCCCTCCCCCCTCCCTTCACCTTCACCCAGTCCATGTGTCACGCTCCACCTCCACCCTGCCTCACCCCTCCCTTCACCTATACCCTGCCTCACCTACAACGCGGGATGGGGCTGGGAGGCTGTTGAGGGAGGCTGCTCGCAGCTCAGTGGCATAGACTGCAGGTCTGAATTGGCGCACGATGAGGAAGCACTGCGGCAGGCCAGGGGCAACGGGCAGGCCTTGGGAGGTCGAGTGGGGTGGGGTGGGGTGGGGTGGATGATGGGGTGGTGACGAGGGGTTGTCATGAAGGGGAAAAGGGCCAGACAGGTCACGCTACTGCTGGCTGTGCTGGTCGGCTACAAAGTGGGTTTGGTGAAAGTGATTGTTGTGGTGGTGGTGGTGGTGGTGGTGGCCCTGCTGCTGGCTCACGGCTCCGGCTGCAGCTGCAACACAGGCGGCTGGCACCCCTGCTGCTGCAACATAATAGTGTTTGATAGTGTGTACCAGGCGTGGTTCAGATGAGGTCAAAGTAAGTAGGCAACAGCCATGCGGCACAGGGCCCGGCATGGAAAGGCAGGGGCAGGGGGCAGGGGCAAGAGCAGGGGCAGGGGCAGGGGCAAGAGCAGGGGCAGGGGCAGGGGCAGGGGCAGGGGCAGGGGCAGGGGCAGGGGCAGGGGCAGGGGCAGGGGCAGGAGTAGGGGCAGGGGCTGGAGTAGGAGTAGGGGCAGGAAGTCAGCGCTACCTGCAGCCCCTTGTGGTACAGCACTGCCCCCACAGAGGGGTGATTCTCCACTACATCCCATCTCTTCCTCCGCCCTGCGACATAAGCATGATGAGCATGGTGAGCATAGTGAGCATGATGAGCATGGCTCAACAGGGGGAGCCAGTAGGGCGACAGCAGGGGGTGCTGGCTTGGCTGGTGGCCGCACCCAAGTCGCACCCAATGTAACTCAATCTTGAACAGCCCCCAGCCCTGTGAGGAGGAGCTGGACAGCAGCAAGCCCACCAGGCCTGAGGACTGGAAGCCCAAGCCTGGCCAGGTGCAAAACCGCTTGTTGCGGTCAGCCTGGAGCCAGCGGTTTGAGGCACCAGTGCGGGGGCTCATGTGGTGCCCTTGGCTGGCCCAGGCCACCCCTGGGGACCTTGGCAAATGGGTGGACAGGGACTGCAACGCAGCCCTCAACCTCCAGCGGGCAGGGGAGAGCAAGTGGCGCCCACTAGAGCTGTGCAGGTGGCCACACCGAGGAAGACTTCCTGCCCAGGGCAAGGAGTACCCAGCACTGGGCTTCAAGAAGCTGCGAGACCAAGCCCCCAAGGCCCAAGCCCAGCAGCATGTGGCACAGCAGCATGTGTGCACTGCGCAGTGCTGAAGTTGTTGCTTACATTAGAGCATGTGTTTCATGCCAACATAAATTTCCCGGCCTTCGCAAGCGCGTTGGGGTAATGAATCACGTATTGGTACCGGATGCTTGCTGCATGCAAACAGATCGGATTACAGATAACACAGCCCCTGCTCTGTAGTAATAGTAGGGGAACAATTGTGCTGGCTTGGCTGGTCTGGACAGTGTGTTCGGGGGTTGTGTTCAACAGACAAATCCTGATTGATGGGGTCAGTGTGTGTGTGCAGTACACACGCCCACTGGACTACACCTCCCCTGGCCCCTCTGCCAGCAGCCTACCTCCAACCTCCAGGGGTTTGAGGGTGACCCACATGCTGGCCTTAGTCATGACACAGTGCATGCCCTGACGTGATGCTAGGGGCACCAGGTCACCGAGCAGGGCGAAAGTCTGACAATCATGCCACAGCTGCAGCTGAGGTGCCTCAGACCTCAGGCTGCACCTCACCCCATCAGCCGGTCTGACCTGTTTGCTGTTTCAAAAGGCTCATAGGCCAGGTACTGCACAGCGACAGGCTGGGCCCCGCTCACCGTCAAACTCGTAGAACACGCTCGCCGGCTTGATGAACATGGACGGGCTGGGCATGGGCGTTTCTTCAAATGTGGGGCCCAAACGCTTCAATGCCGAGTATATGGTCGTTGGCTGCTCGCTGAGGCTGCAAAGGCCGTGCGGGTAAGCCTCCGCATGACTGGGTCCATCCTTTGGGGCCGTGGGCAGGTACGGTGCCGCGAGCACCGCACTCATGCGCACGAGCCTATTAGCTGTCTGGGGGCGGTTGCCTAGAGCGCGCAGGGTGCCGGCCAGTCTCATCGCACCGGGCTACAACACATTAGCCGAACCCGGCATGCACATGCAGTTTAGTTTGACAACAACTTCCGGCAACTGATTTGGGAGCAGCTGGCCATGATGACAAATGCCCCTATCGCGTCAGCTGGCGAGGCAATGCAGACGTCCGGCAGAAGAGCACGAAGCGTCTTCGTTGGCAAGAGTGGAGGCACAAATAGTCACCAGTCCCGGAGTGCTGTGACCACCGCCACAGCCACCAGCGCACGCACAGCTCTTACATCTCCCTGGGATTGCATAGCCAGTGCGACTGCATGGTGCTGCACGGCGTCAAGGACGACGGGGAGGGTGGGGTTGAGCTGCCTCGCGCTGCCGGGCTGATGGTCACAGGTCATGGTGTGACCCGGCAGCAGCTGGACAGTCTGGAGATGGCTGGGGCAGGGGCAGGGGCGGCGCAGGGGCGGCGGGCAGCAGGAGGCGGGGGTGGGGTGCCAGGGGGGATGGCTGCACAGGGAGGGAGGTCGGGGCCGGGGACCGGGGCGGAGCAAAGGCAGTCGCGGCCGGGCAACCAAGGTGGACCAGTGGATATCCCGTTGGACTTGTAGCGTGTGGCCCTGGTGTCCCTGGTGGCCTGGTGGCGTGCAGCGTGCGCTGGCTGGGCAAACAGGTGGTTTTCAGGTAGTTGGGAACGCCTGACCATTGAAAACGGGGCCCATGTCATGAGTGCATGTTGGTGATGCATGCCCTCGTCACGACAGTGCTGATGCTTTTGGCAGCATGAAAGAGCAGCTAGTGCCAGGTGTCGCTTGGATCGCTTAGGGCCCAGGCATCATTAATAACAAAGTAGTTTACTGGGCAAGCAAGCACAGGCACGAGGGCTGCTGGCCTGCCTCTGGCAGCAGCCCAGCAGCTGAAGACCCGTCTGGCAGCAACAGCAACAACAAGCGCCTACCAGCTGACATAGGTAGCGGCCTGGCTGACAAGTGGGCTTTCCTGTTTGACCCAGCCACTCAGATGGTCATGGGGCTGGACCCTGGTGCCATCCAGGTAGTCAGCGCAGCTTCAGGGGTGTGGCGTGCAGATGGCCGCTTGCAAGGCTTCTACAGGAGCAAGCTGACCAGGAGCCAGGTGCAGCATGACAGCGGCTTGATCCAGGCTCGCCACAACACTCAGCGGTGGAATGACAACGTCAAGCTCGAGCTGCAGCACCTGGCAGCAGCCACCCCAGCAGGCACCTCCCTGGTGGCCATCCAGCGGCATGTGGCCGTCACCCTGGCCACTTGGGATGCAGTGTGGGAGGAGTACCTGCATCCCAAGTGGGCTGAGCAGAAGATGAGGCTGCATGGTGCGCAGGAGATGGTCCTGGAGCGCTACTCAAGAAGGCGGGAGTGCCAAGGGTAGGGGGGGAGGGACAAGGCCAGATGATGATGACTGCCCCACATGTGACCTGCTAGGTGCCCATGTTCCAACCCATATAAGGATGTCATGCGCGGTGTGTGCCTTGTGTGCCATGCAGTTGGAGGAGGAGGCAGCCAGCGTGTCCCAGCAGCAGTGGGGGGCCCGCAAGCAGCTGGTGGTGTTCTTTGGCAACGGAGGCATTGGCACCCGGGGTGGGTGGGGGACCAAGGCTATGCTGCAGGCCTGCCGCAATGTGGTGGAGAGGCCCAACAGCGGCAAGCCGACCGACAGGGTGCCAGGCAAGGTGGTGACAGTGGATGAGTTCCGCACCAGCAGGGTCAGCTCAATCTTAAACAGCTCCTAGCTCTGTGAGGAGGAGCTGGACAGCAGCAAGCCCACCAGGCCTGAGGACTGGAAGCCCAAGCCTGGCCAGGTGCAAAACCGCTTGTTGCGGTCAGCCTGGAGCCAGCGGTTTGAGGCGCCAGTGCGGGGGCTCATGTGGTGCCCTTGGCTGGCCCAGGCCACCCCTGGGGACCTTGGCAAATGGGTGGACAGGGACTGCAACGCAGCCCTCAACCTCCAGTGGGCAGGGGAGAGCAAGTGGCGCCCACTAGAGCTGTGCAGGTGGCCACACCGTGGAAGACTTCCTGCCCAGGGCAAGCAGTACCCAGCACTGGGCTTCAAGAAGCTGCGAGACCGAGCCCCCAAGGCCCAAGCCCAGCAGCATGTGGCACAGCAGCATGTGTGCACTGTGCAGTGCTGAAGTTGTTGCTTACATCAGAGCATGTGTTTCATGCCAACATAAATTTCCCGGCCCTCGCAAGCGGGTTGGGGTAGTGAATCACGTATTGGTACCGGATGCTTGCTGCATGCAAACAGATCGGATTACAGATAACACAGCCCCTGCCCTGTTGTAATAGTAGGGGAACAACTGTGCTGGCCTGCCTTTCCAAGGTAGGGTTGGGCGTCCCCAAGAAACCTAAAGTTTGGAACCCAAAGTTGGATTTTGCCTAGTAAAGAAAATATTCGGCATGGGACGTTCACCACGTCTAACTATACCGGAGAGCATTTTTCCTATAGAGGGCGTCAAAGCCTCTTGACACTCGGGGTTCCCAGGACTACAGACCCGGTCATATCACATCTTTATGCCATCATATTCAGTCATCATATTCAGTCATCATATTCAGTCCAGTCACGTTGATATAAGTTGACCATTAGCTCCGCTCTGACCATGGAGGGCTGGCTGCAGGCTTTGTGTTGTCTGTACCTACTCTGGCCCTACTGTGGCGTGCGTGCATAACAAACGTACTGACTGGGGCAACATCAGCAACAGCACATAGACACCTGAAGGTAATCATGCGGGTTTTAAAGTTGCTCCTGGTATACAAGGCTGATCATTGATCAACTATGTGTTAATTGTGACAAGGAGACATGAGTGGTGACGACATGAGAGAGCAGTTTCAGCGCTTAAGCTTCAGTTAAGTTAAGTTAAGTTAAGTTAAAATAGGCAAGCCGGCTACTGGCTGAGCTTGGACAACTAGCGCGCCGCGTTGCTCACCATTCTGTTGATGCGCGCCACAGCAACAATGTTTGGGAGTGAGGCGCGCCAGCTGCTGTTCGACGATCCCCCGCAGGTGATGCCATGCCTTCAGCACCCCACCAGGAGATCATCAACCCGCGCAAGCCAAATAGCATTGGTGCAAGCTGCCTGCATGAACCGCGACTTCAAGAGCTTGGGATGATGCGACCATTGCATGCACTCAGCATTCAAGCCTAACACCGGGCCTGTGTGCCTATGCTTGTTGTGTAGCTCCCCAACGAGCTGGTGCTGCTGGACGAGCTGCGCATCAAGCTGGGCCCGCAGCCGCCCACTGATCGGCTGCTTCACCACATCAGGGCCTCCAGAGGGAAACTGCACTGGTCAGGTGCACTGTGCACAGCTGCAGCTCCGGGCAGCCCAGGTCCAGCTCACACAGCCCGCCGCCCACACGGCAACAGTGTCTGTTCGTAATCCCACTTTGAGGCAACCAACACAGCTTAGAGCCACAGCTTAGAGCCTAAGTGGCAGCAGTGTCATTTGACACCACCAGCAGCAGCAGCATACTGCATAGCACAGCCCAGGCATCTGTCATCAAGATTGCACCATCGGGTCACCCAGCCTGGCTGGAGGCATGCGCATGTGCATTGTGTTGCTTATGTGCATTGTGTTGCTTAGCCTGGCTGGAGGCATGCGCATGTGCATTGTGTTGCTTAGTGTTGCTGCCTGGCCACTTGTTGCCAAGTGATTGCGGTAGGATCAGCACAACCTCGTCATCACTCTCTTGGTTGCTTGCTGGCAATGCTCTGACAAGATCATTGACACCATAGTCACAGCCGGCACGCAGTATCACTCCAATAAGAAACCCTGCATGACATGCACCCCGCATGGCATGCAGTGTCACCCAGGGTGTCCCTCAACCTCATCCATGCATGTAGCTGTGCAAAGTACTGCCGCCTTGTCATGACACTAGAGGCAGCCTTGCAGACTGACCTGCACAGTGATGAGCCATTCAATGACCTACTGACTGCGGGTGACCCCCTGCTGCACTGGGGCCTAACCTCTGGCCCCATGGGCTGTTGCCTGAGCTGACCCCCTGGCCCCCCCTGCCACCCCCACACCCCCACCTGACCTCACGCCCGGCTTTGTTGCGCTGTGCCCTGACCACTGCAGTGAACAGCTACTTCAGGGAGCTCATGTCAGGCAGCCGCCAGCAGGGCTCCCGGGACCCCAGCACCCGCTGCCCCCCCGCTGCCCCTTCCCTGCCCCCACAACCCACAGCTGTCAACACCCTGGCTACTTCTAACACCCCTGCCCCTCCCTTGCCTCCCCCCTCACAAGCTCAATCACACTCCCATGACTCAAATCCCACTCTGATCTCACACCTCACTTGTAATGGGCAGCCCCAGCTAGCGGCTCGCAGCTCTGGCCCTGGGCCCTCCCTCTCAGCATCAGACCGCGTCCAGGCTTTGGCGCCGGCTTTGCATGGCCGCACTGGCAGCCAGCGTCACGGCGCCACCTGCTTCACCAGCGGCATAAGCGCCAGCAGCAGCAGCAGCAGCAGCAATGGCGCATGCCAGCTGCAGCAAAATGGTAGAGTAAAGGGTCAGAGCCAGAGGGCGGGGTGCAGCAGCAGCAGCAGCGCCGTGAGCCATGTCGGAGTGCAGGGCCACCAAGAGCAGTGGTGCTCTGTGTCAGGCATCGGGAGCACGGAGGCGCAGGCCCGCTGCCGCTGTGCAGTATGCAGGGACGCCCTAGGCGGTCAGGGGCCAGGGGCAGCAGCTGCAGCGCCAGCAGCTGCCATGGGGGTACCCCTGCCCCTGCCCGGTGCTGAGCCGGGCCCGCGGCTGCTGCCCGACTTAGGGCTGAGAGCAGGGTCCTGGTCAGGGGCTGTGCAGGGCCTGGGTCAGGGCGGGCGAAGCTGTACAGGCGCATGTGTTGTGGGGCTGTCCAGCCGTGCCCCTCCTCCTCCGCCAGTCGCCAGCCAAGCTTGGCCAGGGCCTGCACAGGTGTGCGGGCAGGCAGGCGTCACAGGCACACAGGGAGGGAGGCAGCCCTGCTGTCCAGTGGGTGGCACCCCCAGCCAGGCCCCTGGGCAGACTAGTGGCACAAGCAGGGAGGGGGGCCAGCAGCAGCCACAGGAGCTGACTCAAAATGGTGAGGAGCTGCTAGCAGTAGGCTGTGGCTCCACCCACCCACCACTGGCAGGGGCTGATGCAGCTGGCCACACGCGCTGCCCCCCACCCACTGCTGTGCCACAGCCCCCAGCCACTGCCCTGCCGCCAGCACCCTCAGCCTCAGCCCAGAGCCATGGACCAGCACATGCTGCCAGCTCTCCTGCACTCACACGTGTCTGCCCTGGCCCTGGCTCGCCTGCAGCCTCTGCCTCAACCCCTGATGCTGCTACCTCCACCCAGATGCCAGTCAGCCAGAGGGCGGCAGGGTGGGCAGCAGCAGGGGGGCCAGCAGCAGGGGGGCCAGCAGCAGGCCAGGGTGCTTCTCTTGGTCTGGAGTCGCTCCCTGAGGGTCTGGTAGAGGCAGTGCTGGGGCAACTGGGCAGCGCCCGTGACCTGGCAGCCTGCGCTTGCACCTCACGCCTGCTGAGAGCAGTGAGTGGGGCACTGGCTGGGCTGGCTGCAGCCACCTCCTGCTGCAGACCACTGCTGCTGCTGCTGCTGCTGCTGCTGCTGCTGCTGCTCTCACTGCTGCTGCCTTTGCCTCTGCTGCCTTAACCTCTGCTTCTGCTGCTGCCGGCGATGGCACTGTGCACGGCTGGCACCCTGGTGCTGCATGTTCTCACCTGGTCACACATGCGGCCTCACATTGTTACTGCTGCCCACCATGTCAAGTCAGATAGGGGCAGGACAGGTGTAAGGTGTGACCTATTTCAGTAAGTTGTATGAACTGAATTCCACCATTGAGGTGGGCAAAGACAGGCTCAAAGTAGCCAACCACCACCTTACGCTTCCCTAACCCTAACCCTAATCCTGAGCCTGACATTACACTCAAGGTGTAACTTGGTCATACCTGTGGTCAGAGTGAGGCATGAGGGAAAAGCTCCAAACACTTGCTGCTCCAAACTTGTTCAGACCATGAAGAGGAAGCCAAGCAGGCTCTGTAGCGCTGCTGCTGATGCCAGGTGGCCGCCTCTGACCCGCTGTGGCATCACCTGTTCCGCTGCCGCTGGGGCGAGGTGGTCTTTCCCACTGAACCCTGGACTCCTCCCCACACCCCTGCCAGCACAGCCCACCACCACCACCACCACCATCTAAACCAGCAATTGCAGCACCAGCACCACCACCACCACCAGCCAGCACCTCTAGCAGCAGCAGCAACAGTGGCAGCATCAACAGTGGCAGTGGTAGTTGCTTCTGCAGCCATGCAGGAGGGAGTGAATGGGGAGAGGTCGGCAGGCAGTGCAGCAGGGAGCCAGCAACCGGCCAGCCTGGCCCCAGCTGACCTTGCAGCAGCTGCGGCGGGTCAATCCCCCCGCCCCTACCTCCACCTCACCCCTGCTGCTGCACCGCCCCCAGGCCCGGAGCCCTCCCTCCCACCCGACCCACACCCCCTCCTCCCTCCCTCCCCACCTCCCTGCCTCCCTCCCCTCTGCCCGGGTTATCAAGGGCCAGTGCCGCCAGCCACCAGCACAGAGTCGGCCGGTTGGAGCCCTGCAGCTGCTGGTGCCCAGGCACTGCTGCAGGATGAAGTGAGGCAGGCCGGGACTGCGGCTGGCCCGGCAGCAGATCAGCAGCAGGCTGGAGGCCTGGGGAGGAGCCTACAGCCCAGCGCTGCTGGTGGTCAGGGGAATGCGGGCTGCAGCAGCAGGGGCAGGGGTGGGGCCAGCCATGGTGGCAGCCATGCAAATGCCATCAGTCTGGGTTGGAAGGACAAGTACAAGGAACAGGTGGGTGCCGGCCTGCATGTCTGCCGGCCTGCATGCATGGCTGGTTGTATGCAGTCCCCATGCGGTCTCCATGGTGTCGCCACAGTTTGGTGTAACCTGTAGGATAAAGCAAGGAAGAGTGTGGGGAGCAGTGTGACCAGCATGGGTGGAGATGAGTGGCTCAATGTGGGTTCCGAGTAAGAGAGAAGCCAGGACAGTTTTTATAAAATGCAATTTGAACGAAGCCAAATATGGTATGGTACTTGAGGGTATGAGCCTGGGCCATGTCACTGTGTGTTGTGAATTTCTAACTCGCCAATCGAAGAAAAAAACACTGGTGTGCATGGGCAGTCAGCCTCATGCTGCCTGGCCTGACTCCAGTGTAGGCTGCAGTGCAATGCCTGCCTGCATAATAGCCTGGCCCAGTTCATTGCCTGCCCGCATGCTGCCATCATGCCACCCCTGCAACAGCTGCCAAGCACCTTCACCCCCTCCTAGCATGCCACCGGCACTGTCATGGGAGCCGTTGCTGCCGTGATCGCTTTGGTGAAGTGGGGGTAGGGTGATCAGGTAGAGGGCCAAGACCCATGACCACCGTTATGAAGGGGCAGGCCACAGGGGAAGTGAAGATGCCAGACCTTGGTGAGGGGCATGTCCATGCCCATGCCCATGTCCATGCCCATGCCCATGTTGATGCCCATGCCATGCCCATGCCTGTGCCTATGCCCATGCTATCAAGGCCTCATGCCTTCCATGAACTGTGCATGGCCTGCCTCCACACCACCCTCATCATGGCCTCACCCTTTGACACGTCAAGAGGTGTGTCCCACCTGCCCCTCCCAGCCCCTGCACCACTCTTTCATGTGTGAGGCCACACCGCCTTGCCTTCACAGCCCCCTCGGCCCTGCCGCCCCCTGCCCTCCACCCCCTGCCCGACCAGGCCTCCTATGCCGCCTCCTTCAGCTGCCCCCGCTGTGGCAAAGCCGGGCGCCTGGTGCCCCTGGTGTACGGCTTCCCCTCAGTGGCCCTGCTGTCAGGCATGAGGTGGGAGGGGGCGGGGGGAGGGGTGGAGGGGGGCGGTGCGGAGGAGGGCGGGAGCGGGGAAGGGGGCCGCCTCAGGGGAATGGGGGAGGGGGGGGGACAGGCGGCTCAAGGGAAGGGGCTTGGGTTGGGAGTGAGGCTCCGGGGGAACAAGGGGGCAGCAGGTGCTGGGCTAGCTGGGGCAGTGGGGTCATATAGCTCAGTGGCAGGGGGAGGGTGGCAGGCCGTATGGCAGTAGAGGGGCATGGCTTTGGAGCAGGGCCGAAGGGCAGTAGCATGGTGGAGGTGCAGGTAGGGGGCTGCTGATGCTGTGAATGAGCCAAGACAGTATGCAAGGCAAAGGTGAGGGCGCCTGTGCGCATCATGTGCAGCACCCACCAACCTGGTCTGACCTGGCCAGTGGACGGCTCGCTGCCCTGCTTCAGTCCCTGTCCTGTGATCACCTCCACTGCCCCATACACTGCTGTCTGTTGCTGCAGGCAGCGCCAGCTAATCTTGGGTGGGGACCACCTCATTGAGGACTGCCACTGCTGGGCGTGCGTACGCTGCAATGCTAGCTTCAGGACCTATCCCTTTGAGCGACCCTATCTGTGGTTCACACCCTTGGTCATGCCCGTGTCACACTCGTCTGCCTCTGGGCAGCAGCAGCAAGACGATGCCAGTCAGCAGGGGGTTCGGACAGGGCAGGCGATGAGCTGGACCAGCTCGGATACGCATCTTCGTCTCGAGAGCACCCATGGGGCTCATACCATGTACGAGCACCCCACCTACACTTACGAGCTTTGAGGCTAGACAGTTTTCTCCCATTCCTTGCTCCTTTTGCCTCCTCGTCCTCCTGTACACCTTTCACTGGGGTTTGACTGCGCGTGCTGTTGGCTCGTCATCAATGCCGCTATCGCTGCTCTATAAAACAGTCTGCTCAAAGAGCAGCGCCCCTCTCTAACATGACACATGCATGCACCATATGTGCATGCAGAAACTTGTATGCCTTACTGGGCATCGCGGCTCGGGTGCAAGCAGCATGCTGCGCTCGTTGCTAAACCCCTTCCGCGCGTTGGTTGCCGAGCAGGGCTCGCGCATCCTACAGCCCTGCTCAAGCTTGCGCGGATACGCGGGCCACCACGATGACGATCACGAGGTCAGCTACGAGCGCCCACCGCTTGTATACGATAACATGGTCACGTTCAATGTCGTCGACCTCAATGGGAAGCGTCACGAGGTGAAGGGCATCATAGGCTCACCTCTGAACGAGGTTCTGATCGAGGCTGGGTTTCCCAGGGTGAGTGATTGTTTACCTCCACTCTGCAGCCTACTCTCGACTTGCAACCTGCTCGCCAGTAGTTACAACGGTGTTGATACTCTCGTGCGTGCAGACCTATTTCTTCCCCAACATGGGTTTCTACTCTCAGCACATTGTAAGTGCGTGCCAGCGCCGCCTGATTCCTGCGGCATTTATGCAGCTTAGGATGCATGCTTTGCAGGTGGACGCGCACGTGCTCATCCCTAGAGACTACTGGTGCGGCCAGTAGGCACCAGTGCAGCAAGGGCCAGAGGCATGTGTGTGGACACAGGAGTGACCAGCATTAACAAGCAAGAAGCAAAGCAGCTGGAGCTGTTTTGAAATAGCTGTACAGGGGTCTTATATGTGTTAACTGCCCCTAAACGTGACATTCTTGGCCATGCTTCCCTGCAGCTGGGATTGGGACCAGGTCGCACCTCTCCACCTGTGTGCCTCTTTCTGTGGATGCAGGCAGCATATCCCAAACTATAAACCAGACAGCGCTTCTGGCGATGCCATCCAGCGCACATTTAGGGACATCGTGCAGGAAAATGTGAGGGACTCCAGCTTCTTAGCCAGCTACGTGCCCGTCACACCAGGTGAGCTGATCTGCCATGCAAGCAGCCCCGATGCTGACAGCTTCTGCTACTGGAATCGCTGCCATCATCATCACCTCCATCAGCAACCAATCGTGGCATTCTAGCATGCATGGCCTCTTCTTTGCATCACTTGCATGCCGCAGTCTCAGCACTGCCTGTACAGCCATCTTCATCGTCTCAGTACAGCCATCTGCCATTGGCCAGTGTTACATGGTCAGTACTGCTGCACCACCAACACAACAATTCCTGACATTCCATCATGGGCCATCACGGCCCGCACCCCATCACATGACGCACACCCCATGCACCCTTGCACCATGCGGCCATGCCGATGCGCAGCCTTGAACAAGATGACAATAGGCTTTGGCGCCATTAAGCCGTGGATCCTGCACACAGAGTGGGCCTTCAGCGGGCTGCATGACGACCCCACCACCCAGTTTGAGGAGCGCACAGTGGAAATCCACAGTTAGCGTGATGGGAGGCCTGGCTGATGTGAGGGCGGCCAGCGGTTGGTGGGGTTTGAAGCAACTTGTTCACCTGGCACGACGAGTGCGTCAGGCTTGTGAGGGCGGGGCCTGGCTGATCAGGCGGGGCAGCCCAAGTGCAGCGACTCAGTGTCTCATGCTCACAACAGCTGATGGAGGGTGTAGGGCCAACAGACTCGACAGCCTGACAGCCTATGCAGTTGTGGTGGGTTACCCTAACCCTGACACCTTGGTGGTTGCACCTGGTGGAGGTGCACTGCCAGGTGGTGGCCCCAGGCGCTGCCAGTCCAAATCTCTTGCCTAGTACACAGCTGCGGTATGCTGCTAGCAACATTGTTCTCACAGCTGGTGACAGCACAGCTGGCGTGGCATGAGGTAGTGGCAAGCGTGATGTGTGCAGAGTCCTTCACCAGGCAGGGTGTCCACTATTGGGTACGCAGCCTCAGGCAGGTCGGTGCTGTGTGTCCTGCACTGCTGCTGCACTAAAACGATGAATTGCTGATCGCAGCAGGCTTGTTGAGAAGGTGGACCACCAGAGCTTGTAAAACCATATCATCTACAGTGCACCTCACATTTGTGGTGGCAGCTGTCAGTGGCCCAACCAGAGCTGTGGGTTGTCTAGACAGCAAAGAACACCACACAGCTGTCGCAGACAAGCACTCCACACAGTATGAAGCAGTGTCCACAATCATCTTCACAGGTTGAACATTCGCCCCATGCTTGTCAATCTTTGTCAAAATGACCAGCTGACCAGCTTTGGCACTCCACTGTATGACATGCAGCTGCATCCAGCCCGGTGTGTGCGCACAACACCGCTACGTGGCAGCCGGGCCGCAGAACGGTGTATGTCCCAGGCCGAGGGCAAGTGAGGGTCAGACTTTCTTTGACATACAGGCATTGTTGAGAGATGGTGTTCATCTGCTACCAGCTGTCAAGTTCTGCATGTACACTACCAAACGCTGCCATGAGCTCGTCAGTCCATACACCGGCATGCAGGTCATGGCTGTCGACTGTAGGAGCACGCAGCACTGCATCCCTGTCCTCCAGCATGCTGGCGGTTTTGACGTTTGTGCAGCTTCCTGCGGAACATCAACCCCTCGTGTGGCTGATGCTCAGGTTGCTGCGTGCACCTCCCCTTCTTTTGCGTCCGCTGTTCCATCTCACCCAAATAATGCCATGTGGCGACATTGTCTATCGCGCTTTTCCCGGCTAGGGCATGTCGCATGTCGTACTTATCCGCAATGTGCGCTTGGGGTACGCAACTAGATAGAAAGCTGCTTCGTATGTTTGACGCTAGCTTTGCTAGGTTCTGCCAGGTTAAGCTAGTGGTGACGGGGGAGTAGACCGATGCTGGTCAAGCTGGAGCCTGGTGACAAGACGCTGCACTCAACATTCGCTATTAATGAGGCTCGTCAGAAGCTAGTATCTGATGCCGCCCATATGTGCATTGCGTCGGGCTGCGAGGTTGCCATTTTCATACTGGGCAAAGATGGCTCTCTCCTCCAGTTTAGTAGCGCAGCAGACCCAGCTAAGCAAGTCGCTCGCCTGCTGCGAAGCACGCCGCAGGAGGTTATCAAGCTCTGCGATGTGGGTATCCCTGCTCAATGCCGCATGCCTTCCCTTCGCTGACTGTAGTGATGGGGACCCTTGGATGGAGGCTGCAGCCCTGCCAAGCCTGGCCAGTG
This sequence comes from Haematococcus lacustris, assembly GCA_030144725.1. Taxonomy (NCBI): domain Eukaryota; kingdom Viridiplantae; phylum Chlorophyta; class Chlorophyceae; order Chlamydomonadales; family Haematococcaceae; genus Haematococcus; species Haematococcus lacustris. Next base: position 5,947,759 of record JASKMD010000018.1, on the reverse strand, counting down.
CCGACGCTCTACTGCTGGTGTGCAGGTAGTGCCAGGGCAGGGTCCAGTGGAGCTCAGCCTCCCAGACAGTGCCAATCCATGTGACAACCAGGATCAGGGGCAGGTAAGAGCCCCTGCCTCTCACTCCCCACCAGGCACTGAGCAGCTGCCATGCTTTGACAACCCATCCCTAGCATGCAGCCCTCATGACTGCTGACACAGCGCATGGCCCATGGGCTGCAGGCTTTCTGTCCAGGCTCCTCACCAGCTGGAGAGCCAGCAGCCGTGGCAGAGCAGGCCGCCCTGGGCCTACCACCTGCCAAGTGCCCTGCACTGGCCCATGCCAATGGAGGCCCCGCACACCCGGGTCTCACTGTGCTGAGTGACACTGAGATGGCAGCAGGGGCTGGGCCAGCAAGGGCTGGGGCAGCAGGGGCTGGGGCAGCAGGGGCTGGGGCAGCAGGGCCTGGGGCGAGCTCTGCTCCTGAGACCACCTCCAAGGCGTCCGCCCCAGTGGCAGTAGGGACACAGGTGGTGGGTGAGGCTGCAGGACCACCACCAGCAGCGGCAAGCTCAGACACAGCAGCAGCAGCAGCAGCAGCAGGAGGGGGAGCGGCAGCAGGAGCAAGTGGAGCAGGGCCAGCAGCAGGTGGGGGAGCGGGTGGGGCGCCCGCCATGCCCTCCGACGCCCGGCCTGCCCCCATCCTGAACCTGCATGTGCAGCTGCCATCAGGCCTGCTGGTAAAAGCAGAGAACTACAAATCCCCAGGCTTCCTGGACAGTGAGCTGTTCCCCCTGACCCCTCGCAGCGCCCAGGCATATGAGGCCCTGGCCGCTGAGTTTGACAGGCTGGCACAGCTGAGCAACCAGGCAGGCCAGACCCGGCAGGTGTGTGGCTAGGAGGGGTGGGGTATGAGCCGGGGTGGGGCGTGGGCTGGGGTGGGGCATGTTTGGGTCAGGGTGGGGCTCCTCTGGTGGTGCTGGCCGCTCACTGCAGAGCAGCAGGGCCAGGAGGGGGTGGGAGAGAAGCAGGAGGGGTGTGGGAGAGGGGAGGGTGAGGGGCAGGAGGGGTGCGGGAGAGGTGTGGGAGGGACCTGGCACAGTAATGATGGAGGGGGTGCATGTGCAGGGCTATGAAGAGGGTGTGCAGGGAGGCGGCGTCCCCTGACCCTGGCCTGCATGGCTCCTGGCCTGCATGCAGGCGGCTGCCCGGCCCCCAGGCCAGGTGCTGGACCTGGCCCACGGCACGGGGGGAGGTCAGCAGGGCCCTGCTGCCACCCTAGCCTCTTCCCGCCTCCCCCTCCAGCAGCAGCTGGGCAGCAGTGGGGGTGGGGGTGGCGGCAGCCTGGGCAGCGGGGCGGCTGCAGCAGGAGGGGGTGGAGGGGGCAAGGGTGCCAGGTTCAAACCCTTGTCGGTGCAGGTGCCTGAGAATCAAGCCGAGTTCATCAGCCTGCCCAGCTACCCCCACAGCCTCAGTGGCCGGGGCCCAGCGGGGGGCATGGTGCCCACCTCTCAGAGCAGAGGTGGGTGGGGCTGCTGCTGAAATCTGGTGGGGGAGTGGCTGGACTGTGGGTCGGGAAGACGGAGTGGTGGGGAGAAGGTGGAGAGAAGGTGGCTGGGAGGAGAGGCTGGGGGGAGGGGAGTGGGGGTTTGCTGGGCCGGGATGCTCTTTGGCCAAGGCAGGCCGGCAAGAGTTCCAGAGACTGCCAGCGCGTACTGCCTGCAGCCATCACCCCTAGGCAGCTGTCAGGACTCCACTAAGTTGACTGTCAGGCTGTGGTGCTGACCCTGGTGCTCACACCCTGCTTGCACCCTCTCCTCTACAACACCTCTTGACACGTAGCCAGCGCTCTCACCCCTCATCCTCTTTGCAAGTGTTGTTGGCACCTTGGCAGCGCCTAGGAAGCCATGCCATGCCATACCATACCATACCCTGTCCTGGCCTGCCCCCACCAGCCCAGCCCTCCACAGCTCTGGGTCGTCTCCACCAGCCCTGCCCTGCCCTGCTTTACCTTACTCTGCCCACCCCCTCCTGGCTTGCCTCGTTTCCCCTCCTCCACCCAATGCCCTGCCTCCCCCTCCCCTGGCCCAGGCGGCATGCAGCTGCTGTCCCCGAGCGACCTGCTCACCAGCAACGGCCTGGTCAGCTGCGAAGGCCTGAGCCACTTCCTGTTGACCAGCCGAGCTGGACGCTCGCTGACCCCCTCCCTGCCCCCTGCTGCAGCCGCCCCCTCAGTGCCGGCAGGCCACAGCACCCACACCTTAGAAGCGGGGCGGCCCCCCTCCGCACCCCTGGGGCAGGCTCAGCAGCCAGGCCAGCCCACGGATCAGGCCAGCATCCACCCCAGTGCTGCACGCAGCTTGGAGCAGCAGCAGGGCCAGGGTCAGCAGCAGCAGCAGGGCCAGGGCCAGGGTCAGCAGCAGCAGCAGGGCCAGGGCCAGGGTCAGCAGCAGCAGCAGGGCCAGGGCCAGGGTCAGCAGCAGCAGCAGGGCCAGGGCCAGGGTCAGCAGCAGCAGCAGGGCCAGGGCCAGGGTCAGCAGCAGCAGCAGGGCCAGGGCCAGGGTCAGCAGCAGCAGCAGGGCCTGGGGTCAGGGGCTGATGGGTCCCTGGGAGGGGGTGAGCGGCAGACCTCCCCCTCCCCCTTGGCATTGCTGCTGGCGGGGCAGGGGTTGGGGGGGGGCCAGGCCAGCTCGCAGGGGGTGGGGGGTCCGCGGGGCAGCGGCGGCATGCTGGAGAGCTCAGGTCAGCTGGGGGGGCTGGGCTTGGAGGTGGGCACGCCTGACTCTGCATGGGGTGGGTTCGGCGGCATGTCGGGCGGCAGGGACCCCTTTGCGCTGGGCAGCCGCTGGTCTCCCAGGTGAGCTCGAGCAGGGCCAGGGGTGGGGCTAGGGCTGGGCAGGGGGCAGGGGCAGGGACCAGAGCTAGGGGCAAGGGTAGTGCGAGGGGCAGGGCTGGAGTTAGGGGCCAGGGCTATGTGCGTGGGAAGGGGCAGGGCTAGAGGCAGGGTAATAGGGTGAGGGGCACAGGGAGTGTGAGCAGCTCAGGGCCTCCCTCCCACCACAGCCGCAGAGCACCTCTGACCCACCAGCCTCCTGGCCTCATAGGCTGCACTGCTCAGGCTGTGCTGTCCCATGCGCCTCCGCGCACCCCAACCCCAACCCACATAAACCACCATCTGCCCATTTCTCCTCAACACGCTTGACCCACACCTGCCACGCTCCCCGCCCTGTGAGCCACTGCCTTGTGTGACCAACCGCCCCGCCTCGTGTGACCAACCGCCACCCCGTGCCTGCCCGCAGCACCCTGGGGCCTGGCCACAGCGGGCCACTGAGCCAGGCCAGCTCAGCAGTAGGCGGCTTCAGCGACGACGGGGAGGGTGGGGTTGAGCTGCCTCGCGCTGCTGGGCTGGTGGTCACAGGTCATGGTGTGACCCGGCAGCAGCTGGACAGCCTGGAGCTGGCTGGGGCAGGGGCAGGGGCGGCGCAGGGGCGGCGGGCAGCAGTAGGCGGGGGTGGGGTGCCAGGGGAGGTGGCTGCACAGGGAGGGAGGTCGGGGCCGGGGACCGGGGCGGAGCAAAGGCAGTCGTGGTCGGGCAACCAAGGGGGCCCAGTGGACATCCCGTTGGACTTGTAGCTTGATGGTCTGGTGGCGTGCAGCGTGCGCTGGCTGGGCAAACAGCCCGTGAAAGGCTGGGGCGTGTGGATGGGGTGTGTGCGCGTGTGTGCTACACCATTTACATGCTGTTGCGGTAGCGATCCACTCATACCAGTGGCAACCTAGCTGGTCCAACGGCTGCTGCAGTCGCCACCTGCAGGAGCTAGTTGCCCCCTACAGCGACCTTGTTTCGTGGATGGTGGTCTGGGAGTGAAGAACCCTGTTTACAAGAGACTTTGTCTAACCTGACCAAAAGCTGCTAAAGCTGCCGCCAGGAGGCGGTTTGCCTGGGTGTCCCTGCTGCTGCCGCTGCTGGTGAGATCAGTGTCACCAAGCCCCCCTCCCTGGCCCCACCCCCCTGCTGCTGTGCCCCAGGTCGCACCCAATGTAACTGTTGTCAATGTAACTGTTGTAAATGTAAGTCGCGAGAGTGATAGTCCTGAGGGTGGCAGTCCAGCGGGCAGGGGAGAGCAAGTGGCGCCCACTGGAGCTGTGCAAGTGGCCGCACCGAGGAAGAATTCCTGCCCAGGGCAAGGAGTACCCAGCAGGTCACCCCCGCCATTGGCGGCACCCCTGATAAACTCTCACTAATCTTTAAGAGTTTTACAACGACTCTTGTGCAGTGCGGTGCAGCTCACCAGCGCGAGGCTAATGGGTTGCTCGGGCTGGTGTGCGCCTGTGCCGGGTTCAGCGGCATGGACGACCTGAATTCTTTGAGTTTTTGTTCGGGCGCAGGACCCCCCCTGTGATGTGTGCTAGGGTGCTGATGACATGTTTAGGAGTTCCGGTATGGCTTGTGGACTGTCCCTGCACCAGAACAGCGTGCGACTCGAGTCACGTAAGACCATGTCAAATATCTTTAAATGGGCACTTTTTCCGGCCGATTTACTGTCCAACCAGAGCGTCAGATGATGGACTGCCCACTTTAATGTACAGTAGTACTGAGCTCCCACCATGTCCCCTGTCCAGAAACGCAATGCCCTCCTTTGTAGGTCTTTGTGGGTCACAACAGCGAACACACTTATCAGCTCATTTTCTGCGACATTTTGGCTGAATTCTGCTGCTCGTGGTTGCTCGGGAGCCACAAGCCTCAATGCGCTGAGCATCTTGTGCGAGACTGCAGTTACGCAACTTGCACCTAGCAGCAGGTTCAGCAGCAATCCGCCAGGTTGGGGATGGGTCTCGATGCGTGCTGGGACGCAACAGCACTGTTGCGTGCTGGCCTGAAAACTTGCAATGTCCAGTCATGATGCGAGATTCACATCGTGCTGGGTTCAGGCTGCCTGTAGCAGTCGCTAAGAGTGTCTGCGAGGCTCAAGAAAACGTCGCAGGTTGGGGGCCAGCCACCCGGCAAACCGTTTAGGCTAGCTGCACACTCGCCACGCCATCAGCAGCTCATCGCACCAATCGGCGGCCTCATCCGTGCAGAAATGAGTTGGAAGTTATCTCTTGAGCCATGGGGGTGCCGCCAATGGCGGGGGTGACCAGCACTAGGCTTCAAGAAGCTGCGAGACCGAGCCCCCAAGGCCCAAGCCCAGCAGCATGTGGCACAGCAGCATGTGTGCACTGCGCAATGCTGGAGTTGTTGCTTACATCAGAGCATGTGTTTCATGCCAACATAGATTTCCCGGCCTTCGCAAGCGGGTTGGGGTAGTGAATCACGTATCAGATAACACAGCCCCTGCCCTGTAGTAATAGTAGGGGAACAACTGTGCTGGTGAGCATTTGTCGCATTCAAGCCAAGCAATCTCCTGCTGCAGTTTTTCTGACTGATCTCACTGCTTGCTTGAACCCTAAGCCAACTAGCATCACCACACCACTGGCTTGCTACTGGACCACAGCCTGGCTTTTAAGCCTTACGTTAGTCAAAGCTGCCTCAAAGCCCGCCCCTGGCTTACTGAGCTGCAGCCAGTTACACTCTATCAGGCTTTGCAAACAGTCTTCACTACTCCAGCTAAGCTCTCACCCTTCCAAGTTCTGTAGGCAGGTTGGTCGAGATTGACATGGGGACTTGGGTGAGGCAACAAACTTACAGGTCACAGTGCAGCAAGGGCCAGGCTTTAGGCAGCAAGCTGAGGCTGCAGCTGAGCTTCGACCTTAAACATGCTTTGCATGTCTGGACATCATGCCTATCATTGGGGCTGCAGCTGAGGCTGCAGACTGGGTGGTAAGCACCCTCCTGTTTCACTTCTTGCCATACTTCTTCACGCGCAAGCTCTTGTGGATGGCTGCCAGGCGAGCCACCGCCGCTGCCTGCACCATGGCATGGAGCACACCCCAATGAGCCCCGCTGCCTGTTGACAAGCCGCGCCTGTTGACAACTGTTGACAAACCTGTTGCTCACGGTCACAACGTGGCAGTCCTTTGCTGCTGACCCAGCCTGTGCTCACCTTCAGGTCTGGCCTGTGGCTGCCGACCTGCTTGCCCACGGTCTTTAGCACACGCCGTGCGTTCTTCTTCAGCACAAACTTGGAGTTGTTGGCCTTGGGCTTGCTGGCATTCTTGCGGTTGGGCAGGCCCAGCTTGATGGTGTCAGTCTTGGCATCGACACTGATGTCCACAGTCTTGGTGTTGCACAAGCCTGGAGCATGTAAGCAGCATTCGCTTCAAAGCTTGAAGCAATGTGGGGCAGCTGTGCGGCAAGGGAGCACACTGGCGGCAGTCCGCAGCATCCATCCCCTTTCTAACCCACAGATGGCTACGAGGTCGCCGTTCGTAATGGAGCTAGCTTCGCGGCCTGCATCCTGCCGCGCAGCTCACCGGAGTACTTGTAGCTGTGCTTGTTCAACAGATTGCCTGGCTCTGCTGAGAAGACGACACCATTGACGCCAGAGCGCAAGAAAGAGTTGTGCTTCTTCAGACACTGCCAAACCAGAGTGGCGGACATGGCTGTGACGGCGCGCCTGGTTGCCGCAGTAGGGGCGAGAGTAGGCAAAGAGGAGCTGGCGGTGGGCGAGCCCGTATAGACATTCAATCCACATGCAGCAGGACCGCCATGTGGGCACCGGCAGCTGTTCCGCCTTGTCCTGGTGGCCGGGCCAGGCACCTTATCTGGGTTGGAATTGCTAGTTGACCTTAGTGCTGATGTGGGCGAAGCTTGTGCTGCTGTGATCGAGGCTGCAGGCACAGCGCAGCAGTCGCCCCACACAACAGCGCAAAAAAGGAACAATTCGCTGCCCTGTTTACCACTGCTACTCCCCTTCTAATGAAACAACTCTCCTACTCCCTACTGTTTCAGGTAAGAACTCTCTCAACTGCAGCCTTCATCACCATTGCGCCATGGGCTGCACCCTCGATTCAGGTGTCCCCAACTAACAGAAAACCTACCCCTGGTAATCAAAACGACGCCGCGTCCCAGCCACGTGGTCTCTAACTATGCTACGCACATCCCCGGATAGAGCACTCTGTCAGTTACGGGGTGAAGCGTGTTTTAATAATTCCCGTGCATTGTGCTGAGCGCAATGGCGGCTCAAATCTCAACATTCAAACTCATGCGTGTATTGCTCATGCGGGCCTCGCCGCGACCGACCGCCGCGACCGACGTGGCCCAGTAGCCCCTGCAAACAGTCAGGGACAGTCGCCGCAGTAAAAACGGTCATCACGGCATGCCAAACATATGCAACTGAGCAGTACATGGTGTGTATGCCATTGCTATGTTACCTTCCTCGACATGTTGGGTCCGATCCCTCCCGCCCGCCCCCCGCTTGCGTGTCGAGCTCGTGTCCAGCTCCGCTGTGACCCCCTGCTGCTCAGATGGAGGGGTGCACAGGCCAGGGGCGGCACCAGCACCAGCTGCCAGCTGCTGCCAGGGGGGGGCAGCAGGAGGGATGCGCAGGCCAGGAGGGGGGGCAGCAGGAGGGGGGGCAGCAGGAGGGCTATTACTACAAACTCCATCCCTGGTGGCACGTTTCGTTCCCTGCCCATTGGCTACTCATCGAAACCAGAAGGCTGGACGCTTGAAAAGCTTAGTATGAAGCTCAGTCAAGCCCTGGTTAGCTAGGTCACTTTCCGCTCTCCGCCCACTGAGCTACTCACTAAAACTAACAACTTAATGCTTGAAATGCTTAATTAAGCATTAGGTACTTAGGCCGGCTGCTGGCGAGCTCAAGCATCATTGCGCCGGTTCTCTCCAGCCTGGTTCAGCCGCTGCCTGGCCTTGGGCAGTGGGTCATTGACCAGCTCGAAGCCCTGCTGGTGCTCCTTGCCAAGGGGGGCAGCGCCCTCCAGACCCTTTCAGCTGCACATCTCAAGCGGGCGCTGCACGCCCTCCCTCCCCATGCGTTGGAAGTTGACGCAGAGGTTCTTGACCCAGTCCCGCCACCTGCCCCATGGGAGGGTTTGGGGTGGAGGCACTGGGCCTGGTGCAGCAGGTGAGGGTCCTGGGCTAGGGGAGTGTCCTAGGCTGGTGAAGGCTGGGCAGGAGGCGGTGGCACCTCATGGCACCACATCAGGCGCCGCACCAACACTCGAGGGACCAGCACCTTGGCCCTCGACCTTGAGCCTTCATTGCCATGGAATACTTAGCGTGGACCACTACAAAACGGTGTATTTGCCTGTGTTGAGTTCCCATGCACATGGCATACACATGGGCAGAGTCGCCTACCACCTACACTATTGCCTGAGGCAGAGGGCTATGATGTAGAGTTGGCATGACAAACAAGCACTAATTGTAAGCTGATAACAGCTCAGCAAAGGGGGGCACACACTACTGTGTGCCGCAACGGGCTGCTGCTGCTGCTGAGCCTTGGGTGGCTTGTCTCGCACCCGCTTGTAGCCCAGGCCTGGGTACTCCTTGCCCTCGGCTGGCAGCTTGCCCTGCTCTGGCCAGTAGCACAGCTCCAATGGGCACCACTTGGCCTCCCCAACGCGCTGCATGTTCAGCGCCGCATTGCAGTCCCTGTCTACCCACCTGCCGGGCTCTGGTGCAGGCTTGGCTTTAGAAGCCTCGCCCAGGGGCTCTGAGGCTGCAAGCTGTGTGGCTGCCTGGCTGCTGCATGGGGCCTGTGGGGGCTTGCATGGTGCCACTACCGGGCACCACATCATGCCTCGCACTGGCAGGTCACGCTGCTGGCTCCAGGCTGGGCGCAGCAAGCGCTGTTTCACCTGCCCTGCTGGGGGCTTCTAGTCTGCAGGCCTAATGGCCCTGCGTTTGTTCAGCTGGCTCTCACAGGGCTGCTGGCCATTTACTGTTGAGCTGACCCGGCTGGTGCAATGCTCATCCACATGCACCACCCTGCCCCGCCGCTGGTCTGTGCCCCTGGGCCTGCACACCACCTTGCAGCAGGCACGCAGCACCGCATCCGCACCCCAGCCTCCCCTAGTGCCAATGGGGGACTGCTCCAGCGCCCGGTCCTAGGCTCCGTACAGCCGCAGCCGCTGCCATGCCCACTTGGGGTCCAGGTACACCTCCCACACCGCGTCCCAGGTTGCCAGGGTGACGCTGATGTGCTTCAGGTTGGCCACCAAGGAGGTGCCGGCTGAGCTCGCTGTTGCTAGGTGCTGGAGGTGGGGCTTGATTGGTGCTAGCCACCGCTCAGTGTCACGGCTGGCATTGTTCAGGCCGCTGGCATGCTTCACCTGGCCCTTGGTCAGCTTCCACCGGCCAGCGTCCCACACGCCTGAGGCTGCACTGATTGCCTGGGTGACGCCGGTGTGCCTCAATCTGTGCGGGCTTTTAGTCGGACGCGGCTTTTGCTTGGCGATGCTCTTCCGCTTCTTCGGAGACATTGCGCCACTAGGCTCATACCAGCTACCAGCTCATACCTGCTCATACCAGTATGTCACTCCGCCATATCACTCTCGCAACTCCAGGACTTAAGGACAACAGCGGCGACGCGAGCCACATCAGGGTCTAGCAGAGCAGCTGCTGTCGCGCCCTCAACACAAGCCACCCGAGAGCGAAAGCCATCCGAGGAGCAGGCTACGATTCCTTGTTGAAGCATGACAATCATGCCTTCCCATGGCCCAACTGTTGGTCTTTTTGCGTGGACAACATGGCGAATAATCAAGATGGGTTGCAAGGGACGGGATCCACATCGTGCAAGGGACGCTGACAGCTGATAGCAGCAGCATAAGGCTCTCTTTGCAGCGGTGCTGTGTTCCCCCCTTTGCTGCTGCACCTGACCACCAGGTTCCTGCCCGGAGCAATGTGTTTACAGCCCCCTGCCAGGCGACGAAGTGCACGACGCTGGATGCGGCAGACTGTGGTCTAGGGCCAGCAGGCAACAAGGAGGCCCATAGCAAGGATGCCCCTCCCACTTTAATGAAACGTCACACTTGGCTGGGCTTGGCTGGTCATACGATAGACAGACGGAAGGGAAACTTTGCTGTCACATGTCTGGCATGCACACGGCTGATGACAATAATGAATAACCCTGCCGATGGCGTGTCAAGACAGCCACATCATGTCTGTGACTGGAGCTGCAGCTGAGGCTGAGGCTGCTGACTGGGCAGGCGGCTCCTTGTGGCAAGCACCCTCCTGCTTCACTTCTTGCCATACTTCTTCACGCGCAAGCTCTTGTGGATGGCTGCCAGGCGAGCCACCGCCGCTGCCTGCACCATGGCATGGAGCACACCCCAATGAGCCCCGCTGCCTGTTGACAAGCCGCGCCTGTTGACAACTGTTGACAAACCTGTTGCTCACGGTCACAACGTGGCAGTCCTTTGCTGCTGACCCAGCCTGTGCTCACCTTCAGGTCTGGCCTGTGGCTGCCGACCTGCTTGCCCACGGTCTTCAGCACGCGCCGTGCGTTCTTCTTCAGCACAAACTTGGAGTTGTTGGCCTTGGGCTTGCTGGCATTCTTACGGTTGGGCAGGCCCAGCTTGATGGTATCAGTCTTGGCATTGACACTGATGTCCACAGTCTTGGTGTTGCACAAGCCTGGAGCATGTAGCAGCATTCGTCTCAAAGCTTGAAGCAATGTGGGGCAGCTGTGCGGCAAGGGAGCACACTGGCGGCAGTCCGCAGCATCCATCCCCTTTGCGACCCACAGATGGCTACGAGGTCGCCGTTCGTAATGGAGCTAGCTTCGCGGCCTGCATCCTGCCGCGCAGCTCACCGGAGTACTTGTAGCTGTGCTTGTTCAGCAGATTGCCTGGCTCTGCCGAAAAGACGACACCATTGACGCCAGAGCGCAAGAAAGAGTTGTGCTTCTTCAGACACTGCCAAACCAGAGTGGCGGACATGGCTGTGACGGCGCGCCTAGTTGCCGCAGTAGGGGCGAGAGTGGGCAAAGAGGAGCTGGCGGTGGGCGAGCCCGTGTAAACATTCAATCCACATGCAGCAGCACCGCCATGTGAGCACCGTCAGCTGCAAAGTACAGGCAAAGCAAACAGTCTACGGCGCGCTATAGCTTATTCTTGGGCATTGATCGTAGCTCGTGACTGGCGTGGTTTGTGCTGTCTTTTTTATCACTGCTGGCCTATAGCTCTTATCCACCCACAGGCAGTAACATGACGCTGTCGACATGTTGGGCTGGTCGAGCAGGGGAGCGACCTGTCAAGCAGGGGTTTGACTGAGTACAAGTCTACACCTCAGCTGTGTTTCCTGTACCACTGCGTATAGTACTACTTTATGACAGGTTGAAGTCGTCTGCAACCCATCTGCATAATACATGAACTGCTGGAGGTACTGCCTGCGTCGTCACTGTCCTTGTTTAATGGCTGCCAGGCTTGACGAGGGCTTGCAGCACAAGGGAGCCGCTGGCACAAGGGAGCCCAGGTACTGTTCAAAGAGTGTGCGACTGCACCTTACCCCCTCTGCATTGTATCAATACTCTGGCTGCATATGAACAGCGAGCCACATTTGAAGAAGGCAGCAACCCAGTGGCCAACTGATAAGCAGCATTTGTCCAAACCCTACACAACCATGTATGCTTGCACATGGCACTGCAACCAGTGGATACTGGGCCACTGCCGCAACCTCCTGTTGCCTAGCTTAACCACCCCAGTGGACTGCCTGCTTTTGACCTTGCTGCTGGCTGCCGTCACCGCTGACTCCTTAAGCCTGGGGCAGGAGTCTGACCAGCCCAGCCCTCCAACAACTGATGAGCGCTCTCCTGGCTGCACTGGAAGTATGGGGCCATGCTGTGGGAGGAGAGGTCCTGCAGCCTTGCCCTTCGCTCCCTCGCCAGTATTGCTAGCTGGCGCTAGCTGCGTGTCGGGAGCGCTGATGCAGTGCATGGTGATGGGGCGCCTTTGTGCACACCTGTGCAGCTGCATAGCCCGTTTGACCCTTGCTGTCCTAACAGGCTGAGTCAAAACTCTGCAGAGTGACGAGGTGTGGTCTCACATCCTGCAAAACAAAAGACAACACCCACCATTGATGAGCAGCACGGTGCACATGCATGTTCGGTATGCCCAGCACAGAGTTAGTGCTAGGCTGGCTGGCATTGTGACGGTAACGTACCAGTCGCCACGCTTGTTGGGGTCCAGCAGGTCATAATTCACAAGCACACGGACCTGCATGGTCAGGTGGTAGGGGATTACCAATGAACATGTCACAATACAGGTTACTGCATGCATGCTGTGATGTGCTGGGCTGTACACATAAGTACATACATTGCGCGATGGCTCAGGGTTGGAGGAGTAGGCGGTACCACCAGGGATCTCAGGGCCTGCACCAGCACCATGCCAGCAGAGGTCGCCATTTACTCTGACAGCTGCGGGTTGTGTAAGCACTCGCACTCACGCATCTGGGGCTCCCAGTGCTTGAAGCGTGATAGCAGCTCCTCGCCAAGCTCAACCTGCTTGGCTATCTGAGCCCTGTCAGTCTGCGAGGCAAGGCTTGCGCCTTGTGTGCGATGCACATGAACACAGAGGCGCGTTTGGGGCGCACCATTGCCCGGCAGTTCTCAAACTCCATTCGCAAGGCTTCCGCGCGTGGGAACCATTCCTGCCTGCCGGAGCTCCAGTTCAGCAGCTCTCTCAAACCATAGCGATACATCCGCATGACGCGGATTTTGTGCGGCAGTGCGGATACGATCGCATGATACCCCGCGCTCATCGCGTCGTGGCCTTGCGCCCAACTGCACGCTGTAGTTGCAATAAACAAATCAGAACTTTACAATGCAATGCCGCATGCAAGTATCCGTAGCGTCATTGGAACACACGAAGCAGGTGTCAAAGTAGCTGTTCGCCTTGTTGATGGTGCACGTTTCTGACATCCCAGACACAACAACTCTAGCAGGGACAATTACCGTGATGCTGTCATCTTTCATCATCTTCCACATCCTCCATCATCCTCAACATGTCCTCCAGACATCCTTCATTTGACCCTATATCATATCAATCTCCACAGAGATCTCCCCAGACCAACATAACTTATTCAACATGAATCAACATGTTTGACTGTGGTACTCTCGCTCAATTGCAACCATACTGACACTTCTTCGGTCGCACCCTTGACAACCACAAACTCCGCAGGACAGAGTCATTCAGTACAGAGCCATCCTTGGCTCAGAGTATCAGAGTACAGTGATGTACTCAGTCACGAGCGGCACGAGCCTGACACGGGTCAGCACAGCATTGCGTAAGCCTTTGCAGGCACTACCTCCAGCAACTGTCGCAGCACATGCAGGAGGTCGGTCAGGCTCCCGAGCGTGCCTTCTTGCGCTCTAGACTCGGCTTATCTCCGGTGTAGTTCATGGCCAGCCGGGCCGCCACCTCCCCCTTACCATCGTACTCGGCAACGATTCTGCGCAGCACAGCAGCAGTAGTAGCAGCAGCAGGTATGAGGGCAGTGGCCCAGAGCCAGAGTCATGCCAGGGCCTTCTTCTCTTCTCCCTGCAACAGCCCTTCCCTCCCTGCCCCACGCCCTGTGTGCACCAAGGCCAGTGCTAGGGTCGAGACAGGGAGAGGGACGCAACCTCACTGCACCAGGCAACCAACTGGAAGCACCAAGGAAGTGAAGGTGGCCGGGCTAGGCTGGGAATGGAAGGTAGGCAGGCTAGGCCAGGCTTGGGGTCAAACCCAGGGTCAGGGTCAAGACCAGGGCCAGGGCCAGGGTCAGACACCAGTCGTTGTGGGCGAAGGGGTGTAGGAGATTGTGACCAGGGGTGCACAGCAGGCAGGGCAGGGCAGGGGTGCGGCACGCATGGCGCGGCCACTGCTGCTCACTTCTTTGCATAGGCTGGGGTGTGCTGCGCCGCCCTCTTGGCGCCCATATGCCTGTTGACATACAGCCAGTTGCGGATGTAATGGTAGTCCACGCTGTACTTGCCGAATTCAAGTCCTTTGGGGCCGATCTGCAGGGCGCTGCCATCACCTTAGGTATGTCCAAAGAGAAACAACCCTACCACCCCTACCCCGACCCCTAGCCCCAGCCCCAGCCCCAGCCCCAGCCCCAGCCCCAGCCCCAGCCCCTGCCCCAGCCCCAGCCCCAGCCCCAGCCCCTGCCCCAGCCCCAGCCCCTGTCCCAGCCCCAGCCCCAGCCCCAGCCCCTGCTCCAGCCCCGGTGCTGCAGCCAGGGAGAGCACAGTGGTGTAGGAGCCAGAGGAAACCTAGCAAGCTGCTCCCCACCTCCCCACCCCACCCCCACACTGGCCCCTATCTTACAGGCCAAACATTGTAAGGGTGCATGGAGGCAGCTGGTGGTGCAGCGAGGACCACAGGCTGTGGGCTTACCAGGGCGATGAACCAGGCCAGCAAGCTGCCTAGCCAACGTGGAGCAGGGTCTTGGAAGCGACCCATCTTTGCCTGGTCGTCACTGACCACTGTCTGTGAGAGGGCAGCAACGGCAGCAATGGCAACAGATGGGTGCAGCTGGGGCAAGGGCAGGGGCAGGGGCAGGTGCAAGGGCAGGGGCAGGGTCACCCTTACACGACACCATCCAGCCCCCTGGCCCCCCACACTCCCTGTCCCCCCCAGTGGCCCCCTGTCCTGGGCCCTGCCCCCTGCAGCCCCACCTGCATCATCAGCCAACTTTGCAGCTGCTAGCGGCTTCTCCTTGCTGGGCCCACCCTCTCTATAGCCCCTTGCCACCTGCCCCTACCCTGCGTTACATCCTCCCACCTGCATCACCAGCGGCCGCCTGTCGCCCTGCGACATGGTGGGTGTGACCTGCAGCCTCGCTCTCACACAATCTAGCATGGCCTGTCCGCGTCGGTTGCGCACCACCACATGCTGGGGGTGTGACGTCATGTTGCCGCCAAGGTATGGCACACCCATGTAGCCTACCTGCATGCAGCCCAGCACATGAACTAACATAACCAACACTTGATAGACTGCAGCAACAACAGGTGGATGCCCAGGTTCATCAACATCATCATCGTCATCGCCCCCATCGTCAGCATCAGCGGCATCAGTATCATTACATGTGCCTGTTGCAGTTGCTGCCACAGGTTGTGGGTTGATGGCTGCCAGGAGCATCTGGCTGGCTATGATGATAGAAATAAACAAGGGCAAGGCAACCGAGCAAGCAGTTGACATGGACAAACAAGGGCAAACAAGGACCAAGGGTCGCACGGAGCACCCACACCCCCATGTCACCACATCCAGGCGAGACATGCCGAGGTGTTGGCCCTTGCTGCCACCAAGGGTGGCACAGTGCAGCCCAGGGTCAGCGGTGTGATCAGAGTGAGGGGTGCTTTGCCCCTACCACAATGTCAGCCAAGCCATTCGTGTAGTCAAAGCAGCTGTAGCAACTCGGTGCAATGACGTCATTCAGCTTGTTGGCGGGCAAGCAGAAGTAAGGGATGTACTCAAAGCTGCCGTCCAAGTGTTTCACGTGCACCTAAAGAGTGAGGGCATGTGGGTCAAAATGTGGTGCTGTGAGGGCACATGGACGACGCATGGGGCAGGAATAGTGTGATGCTGCATGGGGGAAGGTGTGAGGGAGGGATGCTGTGCAAAAATATACACCTGCATGGTGCATGAGGACAAGGGCATGGGTGAGGGCTTCTAGCATCCGGTCCCGCCTCATTCTTCCACCCCACTTCTCACACCTCACGCCTTCCAGACACTTTCCCTTTCACGTCCATGCACTGGCAGAGCATGCATGGGCTAGCATGGGTTGGGTGTGACAGCCAGGCTCACCCAGGGCATGGGCTCACTTTGTAATCCTGCATGAACTCGTAATGCTGAACCTCCTCAGGCCGGCTGCTGGCCGCAGCCAGGAACTTGCCCAGGGTGCCCCTCCTGCCAGCAGATGCACACACACACACCCACTCCACCCTCACCCTCACCCCCTCACACTTGCATGATGACATCACACCACAGTGCGCCACCACACCTCACTGGCACCACGGCAGCTGCTTCATGTGAGCAGTGTGGCAGGACATGAAGGGAGGGAGTAGGGAGTTGGGAGCAGGGGGTGGCTCTCAGCCTGCGCCCCTACCCAGGCCCTTCATGGGCTCCTTGCTGCCTCCATGGCAGAGGTGCTCCACCCTCCATGATCACCCCATGAGTATGCATGGATCCCCACAGGTGATCTGACTGGAGCAAAGTCAGGCCCCGGCATGGTGATGATCACACCTTCTCTTCCTCCCATGCTACTCCCAAACACCATGACACATTCTCATCCTCCCATGCTACTCCCAAACTCCATGACACATTCTCATCCTCCCATGCTGGCTCCTGCCTGCTGGCCCTTGGCTGCTGGGCCTGGCCATACCAGCTGGTGCCCCTCACCTGCCGTTGTCCACGCAGTTAGTGCCCAGCACGTACAGCTGGTCCAGCCCCAGGTGCTGCTCCACACTGCGCAGCGCTTGCACCTGGCAGCCCACGCCCACGAACAGCAGCCGCTTCACGCCTGCAGGGCACAGCACACCAGGTCATGGGGGCAGCAGACTAGCCCCTGGAGCCAGGCGACGTGCAAGCTTGAAAACGTGCAAGGTGATAAGGCAGAGGATGTGGGGCGTGGAGGTTGGCAGGGTCTGGGAGGTGAGTTTCAGGGTCAAGCTGTCAGGGTTACACTTGTGGTCCAAGGATGTGCTGAGTGAAAACATCAAGGTGAGGATGAGGGTGAGGGTGAGGGTGAAGGGGGGGCTTAGGGAAGGGGAGGGGGGTGGGTGAGGAGGGGGTGCCAGTGAGGAAGTTGGCCAAATGATCCAAAGATGTGTACAGTGGGGGAAGACAAGGTGAAGGGGTGAGGGTGAGGGCGGTGAGGGAGGTAATGCGGTGAGGGTGGTGAGGGGGTGAGGGCGGGGATAGGGATGGGGCTTGAGCTGGTGCGGATGCTGCACCCTAGCTTCCTCGCGCTGTCTGGCTCGGCCTGCTGAGGAGTCACAGGTCTGCAGAGGCCCTGGAGCCAGGTCTGACTCAGGCTCAGCAGGCAGCAGCATAGTGGCGAACAGAGGCACTCTTGCTGGCGTGACAGCGATGATGGTGGGGCAGGTGGCAGTTCCCGCATGCAGGATGACAGCGTCGGTGGCTGCTTGGCCTTGACCCATCTCAGGCTTTGGGGATGCAGGAGGATGAGGGTGGGGTTTGGGCCGGGGATAAGGGAAGGGAATGAGGGAGGCGTGTCAGCCAGGCCGGCGCCTGCCCCCTTTCTCTACCCCCAAGGGAGGCCCCACCTGCTGCCTCCACCGCCGCCAGCACTTCCAGGTTGGGGCTGAGCACAGGCTTCACCCCGCGTGCCGCCATGATGTCCGCGGTGGTGCGGGCGATCATCGGCCGGGGGCTGAACCTGGGAGCACAGAGGCGCAGGCCGACAAGGGTGGGGCAGGCAGGTGGGCCAGGCGGCAGGAGGGCAGCCGGGGTGCTGAGAGGTGAAGCTGGCTGATGCTGTGAGGGGGCAGGGGGCCTGTTGGATGTCAGGAGCAGGGCAACAGAGCGGGGCGAGTGAAGGAGGGTGTAGGGTGTGGGATGAAGCTGGCTGTGCTGTGAGGGGCACAATGCCTGGTGCTGGTGCAGCAGGAGGCGTCAGGCAGGGGCCCGGGCCAGGGGGGCTGGTGCTGCAGCGGGGGCACAGGGCTGCTGTGTCATGAGGCAGCAGGGCGGGGCAGGGGGGCCAGGGCTCAGAGGCCCACCCCTATGTGCCCACCCTGGACCCTGGACTACGACACCCTCACCACCCCAGCAGGCAGGAGGCGGGCAGCAGGAGGCAGCGACTCTGATTTAGTTTGCTTAGTTTTGCTTACTTCGTTCACTAGATTCATCGCCCCTGTACCTTCCCCTGATTGCTGTGGTTGTCGGGGTCACTTTGACCTGTCACACCTGCCACGCCTATTTCAATTTCACACGTCATCACACCTCACCTGTCCTGGGGATCTGCCTGCACACACACCACGGCCTCAACCATGCCACTCTCCAGCATGCTGATGGCGATCTGCAGATCAGGCCACACAGCCCTCTCCCACACTGGTGACCTGACCTGACCTGACCTGACCTGACCTGACCTGACCTGACCTGACCTGACCTGACCTGACCTGACCTGACCTGACCTGACCTGACCTGACCTGACCTGACCTGACCTGACCTGACCTGACCTGACCTGACCTGACCTGACCTGACCTGACCTGACCTGACCTGACCTGACCTGACCTGACCTGACCTGACCTGACCTGACCTGACCTGACCTGACCTGACCTGACCTGACCTGACCTGACCTGACCTGACCTGACCTGACCTGACCTGACCTGACCTGACCTGACCTGACCTGACCTGACCTGACCTGACCTGACCTGACCTGACCTGACCTGACCTGACCTGACCTGACCTGACCTGACCTGACCTGACCTGACCTGACCTGACCTGACCTGACCTGACCTGACCTGACCTGACAGCTGCAGCAAATAGTGTCAAGTGCTGATCCTGATGCCACTGCCGCCTGCCACTGCCAAGTGCTGATCTATCACCCCCATTGCTCTTGCTCCTGCTGCTCCTCCTCCTGCTACCACCCCTTTGATTGCTGACGATTGCTGCATGCATCTGCCTCATATCTCACTTCATGTTGTCTGCCTTGCATGCCACTTCATTTGCATCACACATGCATCACACTTGCGTCTCACCCGTCACACCTGCGTGACGATGCCAGTCCACTGAGCGCCGGGGATGCCAGGCGAGTTGCGGGCATACAAGGTCTCCTGCACCACCCCAAACCGCACCTCGTCCTCATTGCCAAGGTTCCTGCGGCATGCAAGCATGCACACCCATGCCCAGCCATGCATGGGACTGTGCAACACAAGGTCATCCTATCACACACGTTTGCCTGTATGACCTGGTTCAAATCAGGCAAGGCAGTCCTGCGCCATCAGCTGGAGCAATGAATACTAATGAAGGGGGACATACAGACTTTGCTCCAGTATTCGATAATGTGCACTACAAAGGGAGCTGGAGTGATATTCAGAGCTCCAGGGTGACATGTGGGCCTTGCCAGGCATTTAGGACTGCCATGGCAACAGCTGCTTCAGTCAGGGTGACATGGCTCATGTCAAGGTGAGGTACAAGAAGGTCTTGAGCCTGCTACCCCTTGCTATTGCACCCATGCACCCTCACCCATGCACCAGCACAGGTGCAAAAGCTAAGTGCACAAGGGAGCCACTGGGCCTGCTGCTTCCTGCTGCTGCTGCTGCCCCGTCCCCTGCCCTTGACGATTGCCCCGTCCCTCTCCCTTGACTTTGTTGCACCCTGCTGCTGCTGCTGCTGCCGCCACCCCTGCTGCTGCCGCCACCCCTGCTGCTGCCGCCACCCCCTGCTGCCGTCGCCTCTGCTGCTGTTGCTGCTACCGTCACCTTTCCTGTTGCAGCCGCCCCTGCTGCCACTGCTGCTGCTGCCCGCACCTGCCCCGACCATGTACTCTTGGCTCCAGCTGCTCCACCCGGGACATGCCATCACCCAGGAAGGCACATGCCTCTTTCACATGGGCCACATAGTGTGAGTCACACTGCACGCTTGCATGGGAAGCAATAAGCGAGCTGACTGGAGGCAGAGCAACAGCTGAGCAGACTTCTTATGCAATGGCCTGACGCCAGGTTGGAAAGTGGAAACGGAGGACTAGGGGAGCGCACATCAGGAGGGTTGGCTGCAAAGGCTCTTGAGAGACCAGCCTTTGGGATGCCCTTAGCCTTCCCAGCCCCTTGTCAGCTGCCCCTGCCCCTACCAAGCCACAGTTGGAGCAAAACTCCTGTGCGGGGTAGCTGCTGCCGGGCTGGATGGGCTTGGCCTTCACTCGCCAGTTGGGGTCACTGGGCAGCAGCGGGAGCAGAGATGCTGTCCAGGATGCGCGCGACCACTCTACTGCCGGCAACGAGACTGTGCCATCCGGGCAGCGGCTCACGTTAAGGGGGCAGCTTGGGCTTGAACCTTGGGCCGATGTTTAGGTGTAAGTACGCGGGGGCACGGCGCAGTAGAGGGTGCGGTAGGGGATTGCGACGCGAGCTGCGATGCGACCCCAAAACAAGGGCTTGCCACTGCCAGCATGTCTGTGTCGTCGCTGCTGCGACCACAGCTACGCCAACCACACGACACCAGGCTGAGTAGCCTGGAGCAGGAACAAAGCAAGCATCACACTGTTGTTTGAGGGATTTCAATACATCTGGATAATGCCAGTAGCGGTGTAACACACCGATATCCTATTCAACATTACAAAGACTCTAACCCATCCTTAGGCTCATTCATGTCTCAGGATGTGGTACCAAGGTCTTAGTGTTGCGGGATCCAGAGGTGTGTTTGTTGTACCTCATATTAGATGTGCACTGCGTGTACTTTATAACGTGCAGCGGGTCAGAGCCCCGGTCATAGTGCGCATGGGTCACTTTCGGTCACTTTCGGTCTAACTCAACAACAGCTGCTCGGTGCGATATCTCCAGCGCGGTATCCGAAGCAGCTGCGACAGACGCAACACGATGCTGGCGCAACGCAAGACTACGGGCATCGCTAGCCGCACATCGCGGCGAGTTGCGGTGTGCTGCGCGATGCAGCAGCCCAAGCCTGGGCATCGTACTGGCGAGCAGCTGGCCGATGCACCTGTGGCTGCAAGAAGGTGACTTTTTGATCCCGAGGATCTTCCGAAGCAAGACAAGCACAGATAGGCAGACGAATGCTGCTGGCGCTGCGTAGGGAGGTGGTGCTCAGCAGCGTAAGCTGGCTGGTGCTGGGGTCGCTCCTCAACATTGGCGCCGTGCCCCGCCCCTCCGGCTTGGGCATCCAGGCAAGAAGGGAGGCTTGGAGTATGCAACTGCCAGCCAGCAAGCCAGCCAGGCCAATCAACCAGGCAGCTAGCCAGGCAATGAGTCAGCAAGCAAAGCAACCAGCCAGCCAGCCGGTCAGCCGTCAGAGGGCAGGTGGGAGACCAGCACAACACCCAGCACCCAGCACTCCTACTGGAAGCCCTTACAACGCAATGGCATGAAAGCAGCATGTGAGCCAGATGAGCCGATCAACCAACAAGCATTGCGTCTGACCCCCTCCCGACACTGCAGGCACACCCTGCTTGCTGGCCTCACAGACACTCACCTCACAGTCCTATGACATTGGGGACCCAGCACCCCAGTGCCATACACACATATGTTAAACACACCAGTCACTCCTCAATTTGATTCTCACTCCTCATTGACACCTGTCATGTTGCGTCTGTCGCAGGTCGATGGCTGTCATGTGATGATGTCACACAAGTGTGTTCTGGGCTGAGCGCTGAGGGGCGCCCTGCCCAGCCCTGCCCTGCCCTGCCCTGCCTGGCTGCAGGACTATGGCGGTGGTGTGAAGACCCTGGCGCTGTGCCCCAGCACTCCCAACTGCGTATCAACAGCGGAGGAGGCCAACGACCCCCAGCACTACATCCCTCCCTGGTGCGCATTACACCCTCACACCCACCCTGCCCACAGTACCTCTGATCCCCATCAGTTCTGTACTCCTTTCATGACATGACTCACGAAGTGGACCAGGCTGGGGCCTGCTGCATGGGCCTGCTGCTCTGTATCACTGCAGGCCACAAAGGGTCAACCCACTGAGCCTGTTCAGGCTGACGGGCCGCAATGCTCGCCTCTCCTTCCTTCCCTCACCTGTTATGCCATTACCAATTAACCTGCACCACTTCCTGCCCATCCTGACCCCTGCCTCACCTCCTGCATGACCTGACCTCTGCCCGCCCGCCCTGACCCCTGCCTCACCTCCTGTCCACCCTGACCCCTCACCCGCCTTCAGCCCACCCTGACCCCTGACCTGCCGCCTGCCCGCCCTGACCCCTAACCCGCCTCCTGCCTTCCCTGACCCTGACTATGACCCGCACCCTGCCATCAGGACCTACAATCCTCAAGACGGGCCCAGAGGCCGGCAGCCAGTGAGCCAGGAGCAGGCCATGCAGGAGCTGAGAGGGGTGGTGGAGGTGCGTGACCCCTGCTGCCATTCACAGCCTGCTGGAATGTGTGCAGCGTCCAGGGTGCTTCCAGAGCTTCTGCCGGGGCTGCGTAGTGTGCTGGCCTGCAGTGTAGCGGGTGGGGTTGAGGTCAGGAGCGGGGCGCAGGCTGATTGATGGGCTATGATGGGATTGGGGTTTACGCTTGAGGGCCAGGGTCAGGGTCAGGGTGAGAGCCAACAAGTCAAAGCTGGTGAAGGAGAGATAGGCACGAAACTAGTAGCACCGTTAATGGAGGGCAGTTGGGCGATGTTGATAAGATGGGGACTGGAAGAAGGGTTTGAGGTGTGACGAGAGGAGAGAGTAGGAGGATGGAATTGCCTTCAGCTGGCCCTTCGGGCAAGGGGCAGCACTTTGGGCCTTGCTTTAGTGCTGAGGAGGCTGCTGAGCAGCCAGGTGGGAGGAGGGGTAGCCTGGTTGACAGAGTAACAGGGTGTCAAGCAGTGATGGGCGATTGGGTAATAATGTAATAAGTCGGTAATAATCCAGCGCAAAAAACGGTAATAAGTAAAAAAAGTCGTCCTCAATCGGTAATAGCTCCACCGCCCGTCTGGTACTCCGCTTATTACTTATCCCTCAACAATGTATCCCATATTCCGCAAACCCCAAAGCGGGCGGCTGCCCACCACAGCCGAACATCCATCGCAGAACAACCACATAGCGTCTGAACGCTCTGTAACAACAAGTGCTGATGACGACTGTTGCATGCTGACCCATTAGGGCTAGGGTGTTGGGCTACAGCCCAGCCTGTTGCATGCTGACGCACTAGGGCTGGGGTGTGGGGCTATGTTGGGTATTTTTGCATCCAGGTCTACAGGGGAGTATGCTGTAATTATATGTAAATTTTTGCGATATTGATAGTTTACTAAATAATTACTAAATAATTATAAATTAAAAGTAATAAAAAATCCCTGTTTTGATGTTTTGTATTACTCTGAGTAATACGTCTTTGGCGAATCGCCCATCACTGGTGTCAAGCACCATGTAGTGCAGCTGCCTCTGCTGCCCCTGCCAAGTGAGGAGGTGGGGCGGCCTGGTGGGGAGAGGGGCGGCCTGGTTGACAGGGTGGCTGAGAAGTGTGTTGCAGCGCCCTGCTTGCCGGCACCTGTTGCTGCTGCAGAAGCTGTCGCCAGATGGCTTCACACCCAAGGTTGTGAAGCAGGACGCTGACTTCCTGTATGTGGAGTACTCCAGCCCGCTGTTAGGGGTCAGTGACCTGCCCCTGCTCAGGGCACCATGGGAAGGAGAGAGTGGGGAGGGGCAGGGGCAGCAGCAGCAGCAGAGCAGCTGGCAGCATCAGCAGAGCAGCGGCAGCAGCTGCACTACTTAGTGTGTGGCTTTGTATCAGGGCTTGCTGTGGACAGCGACAGCAGGCATAGGGTCTGCAGATACCACGTCAAGCTGCCACTCCTGCGCTTAGATTGCTGCTGCTGCTGCTGCTGCTGTTTCTGCTGCCATT
This sequence comes from Haematococcus lacustris, assembly GCA_030144725.1. NCBI lineage: Eukaryota > Viridiplantae > Chlorophyta > Chlorophyceae > Chlamydomonadales > Haematococcaceae > Haematococcus > Haematococcus lacustris. Next base: position 5,924,371 of record JASKMD010000018.1, on the reverse strand, counting down.
GTTGCACCGCAGTTTGTTGACGATGTGGAGTTTTGGTTCAAGCCAGGACCCAACTATCGCGTGGAGTACCGCAGCGCGTCACGCATTGGGGAGAGTGATGGTGAGTGTGACTCACACCCCCCAGCTACCATGGACCTTCAGCACATGACACGGCCCCTAGACCCTAGCGGCTGTAGCCGTTGTCCCACTGGAGCCATTCACAGTGCCCTCAGGCCATTCTATGCCTCACCATGGGTGGGCATCACAGGCACCGCCTGCTAGACTTGGGGTCAGGGCACCCTAGATGTTCAGGGGTGCGCCGGGTGGTTGGAGTCAGGACGGGGAGGGGAGGGTTGGGGAGGATTGAAGGGGGTTGAAAGGGGCTGGGGAGGGTTGGGGAGGGTTCAACTTGAGGTATCCTAACCCTTGCCTCAGACGCAAGCCTGGAGAGGGCCTGACATTCGATGTGGTCTAGCTGAGTTCTAGTCACCTTTGTTGTCGGCGTTTTGACATCGCCACCTCTGGTGCTCTTGGCCTTCTGGCCTTGCTGCTGCCACTGTCACCCGGCACCTAGCCTTCTGACAACACATCACATTCACCTCACCATCACATTCACCTCACCGACCCTTGGATTGGAGCTGCAGGAAACATCAACCGCAAGCGCATTCGCGCCATCCGTCAAGAGTTGGAGAAGAAGGGATGGAGCTCTGTGGGCTTTTGAGGCCAGGATGAGGCTTACAGTTGAACATGTCAGTGTCCGATATGCGACAAGCTGTCTGTTGAAGTAGACGTGGACGTGCTGGTGTGGAGTAGATGGTCATCTTTTCCTTGCGGCGGAACTGGGTAAACATCCACACCCATTGCAAGCGGCAACTATCTAGCGGCTACGCGCACTGATTACTGCGATGTGCCCTTTAACCCACCTTGACGTCGGGCCGCCCCAACATGGGGTTGGTAATATGCATGCAATTACTCTCTCAATACAATGCATGCAAGTACTCTCTCAATATCGCACCGTTTTCGATACCGTTCATCACATTGGCAGCTGCGAGATATTCCGCGTTGTCTGACCATCAGCGCAAGCCATTGCATTCTTTGCTCGCGTACTGCCACATGTGCCCGCGAACAAATCACAGCGGCGAGACGGGTCTCTCTTAGACGGTGAGCCGCATCCCTGTGACCCCATCTAGCTAGCGTAGTGAGCTGGTTGTCCACAAATGGAATGTCCGGCCAACACCCAACGCGATGTCTGCCGGGCGTGCAGGGCGCCTAGACGGGGTGATTGACATCCATTGCAAGCGCCGACCATCCAGCGGCTAGGCGCACTAGTCACTGCGATGTGCCCTGTGACCCACCTTGACGCAAGGGGAAACCTGAAGAAGTCTAGAACTGCTACCAAAGACTGCCACTATTTGTCAATGGTTGTGCTACTGTACAACACATCAGGTTCGTAAATCCCAATCTTCAGACACGCAAATCTACGTCCCAAATTCGTTGGCGACACAGGGTGACGCATGCATGCTGGAACTTGAAAGTCAACATTTACCGACATCCAAGCCCCGTCTTCGACTTGCTAGCCCTCTCTGACTAGTTGCACGGGCAGGCTCGCGTAAGGCCGTACCACTATACACCAGCTACACACTGTGCCGCGTGTCGCATTTCCCACTCCGCGCATAGTCCCCGGCATAACGTCGCTGAAAGCTCGCAGCTTCCAGTTGATATACATATTGCGACATGCGGAGCTGCACATCTCGCGGCCGGATTTGCGTCTCGTGCCAGGTACGTTGCCAGCCTCGCCCTCTTCCGCGCACTCTCTTTAAGCAATGTTTTGTGCTCCACTCAGGCCAACCCACGCAAGTGGTAAAAGTGTCATCACCAATCACCAGCACATACACACAGCTGGTGCAGGTTAGACAGCTAACAAGCTGGCATGCTGCGGTGCAGTGATGCAAGCAGAGCAGAAGTGCAGGGCTTCATCAACTGGCACGAACCTTGCCTGGTTCTAGAGGAGCAGCCAGTGCTGCAGGTGCCATCACCAAAGCCTCATCTCCCAGCGCCTCATCTTCAGCATGTGACAGCTGTACTGGAGAACATACCACTGCATCTGTCCCTCAAAGCAATGCAGCCAAACCAAGTCATGGCAGATGGCTACCGCAGCTGCAATTCTGCTGGCAGCAGCTGCTTACTGTTAAGGGCACAGCATCAGGAGCAGCAGCAGCATCATCAAGTTCTATCTCCAGAGGTGCTGCAGCCTGAAGAGTTGGTGCAGGGTCAGGCGCAGCGGCCAGATGTGGCGAGGAGCAGTGGCCGAGGCACTGTACTGCAGTCAGCTCTCAGCCGCACTGCCTCTATGGCCGCTGGTGCCGCACACCCTACCCGCCCACCCCTGCAGGCCCCCTCTGACACTCCTACACAGCCAGCCTCCAGCACCCCACACAAGCAGACAGTGCCACCACCCCGGCATCAGCAGCCCCACCCCCCCACTGGGCTGCTGCCCCTGCCGCTGCTGCTGCTGCTACTCCTACTCCTCATCCCTGTTCTGGGGCTCCTGGCCCCCCTGGCCCTGACTCTGAGGAACACAGGGGGTGGGCACCCCACCTGCTCTGGCTCCAGGCTGCTGCTGCTGCTGCTGGCCTGGAGCACTGGCAGCGTGCTGGGGCCCTGGCTGCCAGGGGTGGTGGCGGGCAGCAACAGTGGGTGCCGCAGCTGTGGGGCGCAGGCCTCCCCCCCGCCGCCACCAGGGGGGCCGCGCTGCAACCCCCAGCCCAGCTGCACCCCGGTAGGCCCTGGGGGTCAGCAGCCTGCTGGGCTCAGGTGGCGCTGAGTTAGGGGTAGAGTTAGGGTTGAGGCACTGGGTTAGGGTCAGTGCTGACTGTGACCCTATCCCTGACTGTGGTGCTGACTGTGGTGCTGTGGCTGACTGGCACGGCTACTCCCCCGGCTCTGGGGCACCCCAGCCGACACGCATCTCAGGCTGTAGCTCAGGCTCAGCTAGGCGGGCGCCAGCACAGGCCATGAGACCCTCCTGGAGCCAGCCAGCCTGCTCCACCCCTAGCTGCCTGCCGCCACCAGCCTGCCGCCCTCAGCAACATCAGCCACCCCTCTGCCGCCCCCCTGCCGCCCCCTGCTTTCCCCCTGCTGCCCCCCAGCAGCATCAGCCCTCCTCGTAGCCTGCCTAGCCTAGCCATCATCCAGGGTTAGGGTGAGGGTGAGGGGGCAAGCTCCTTGCTGATAAGAGCCAGGCCGGTCAGGGCCTAGCCCTAGCCCTGGCCCTAGCCCTAGCCCTAGCCCTAGCCCTAGCCCTGGCCTTGCCTGTGGCGGCCCACTGCCCTGGCCACCCTGACAGCTGCCGACTTGACGACCCTGGTTGTGCAGGGCCTGTCGTTTGCGGAGGTGACGGGGCAGCTGGGGCGGCCTGGCGTGGCCTGGTTCAGGGCTGCAGGTGAGCCACTGGGGCTGAGGAGCGCAGGGCTGGCAGCCAGCCCTCTGGGACCCAGCAGCAGCTGCAGCAGGCTCAGGGGGTGTGGGGAGCAGGGAGGCAGGCACAAGCTCAGGGCGGGCTCAGGGGCAGTTCTTCAAAGTCAGCTGGGGCAGGTTGGGGGGTCAGGTTGGGTGTCAGGCTGGGGTGTCAGGCTGGGGTGTCAGGCTGGGGGGCGGTGCTGCATTGCGAGCGTGTGCCTGCTGCCCTGGCTGCGCAGACTACCCGGGTGCGGCTGCCTCCCTCCTTGACGCTGTGTACCCGTATGATGAGAACAGCACCTTCATGCAGCCCTGGCTGGACTGCTACGCCGCATACTCCGCCACCCTGGACCTGGGCCTGGTCAGCAAGCTGGTGGTGAGGCGGCTGGGCGGAAGGGAGGGGGGGGGGCCGGGCAGGGGGGATGATGCCAACAACTGGCCGGCAACCTGGCCAGCTTGGCGGGGGTAGGGGGGGTGGGGGTAGGGGTTTGGGGGGGGATGGCTGTGGAGGAGGTGCAGAGGCAGCACCTGGCAGCTGGGGCAACAGGCGCCCTGCCCCCTGCCCCCAGCTGCTGGGCGCCCACCCCTATTGCGGTGCCGCCCCCTGCCCCCTGGACCCCTGCTGCTGTGCGTCCACCCCTGTTGCGGTGTGCAGCCGCCCCCTGCCCCCTGCCCCCCTGCTGCTGTGTGCCCCCGCAGCTGGCCCCCTTGGCCAACCCCGTGCTGCCTGGCCTGGCCATCACCGTCACTCCAGGACAGCCGGCCCAGGGCCTGCCACCCAATGCCAACGTGTCGCCACAGGGCCTGACTGCAAGGTTAGACCCTCTCCCTCCCTCCTCCCCCCATCCACCCTGCCCTCCCTCCACTTCCTCTCGCCCTTCCTCCACCTCCTTCCCCTCTCCCCTCCCCTCTCCCCTCCCCCCTGCCCTCCCCTCCCCCATTGCGCTCCCTACCTTCCTCACCCTCCCCATCCACGCCCCTCCCCTCCCCCCCTTATCCCCTGCCCAGCCCCACACAGCCCTCCCATGCCCCCCGCTTCCCACACGTTTCCCCAACCCAGGACCCCCCCATCCCCCCTGCCCCCCCTGCCCAGGTCCGTGAACATCAGCTTCAGCCCCGGCCCCGACGCCTCCCTGGCGCCCTGGGTGTCGGGTCCAGGGGTGCGGGCCGTGGCCTTTGAGTTCAGCGCCCGCCCCCTGTACGGCGCACTGCGCACAGCACTCAGCCTGTGCAGGGAACCCGCGCAGCAGCCAGGACCGCAGTACAACGGCTCGGGGGGGCCGCTGCCCATGCCGGGGCTGGGCAGGTGGGGGCGGGGGCGGGGGCGGGGCAGGGGGGGGCTGTGGGCTGGGCGAGTGGGGGGCTGTGGGGCGACAGGGCTGCTGCCACCGGGCAGGGTGTCCTTTTGAATGCCCTCCTGGCTCCTCAGGGGGGGGTCAGCAGGGAGGTGGAGCAGGGCAGGGCGCTGTGGGCTGCTGGTCAGGGGTAAGGGGGTTGGCAGGCACATCCAGCCGCCCGGGGTCTCCTAGCACTGTCAGGGCGGGCGGGGGGCCAGACCAGCACTGGGCGCAGGTGGTGGGCAGGGCTATGCAGCCGCACACACCAGGTGCCTGCTCCTGCACCAGCCTGCACAGCGCCAGCCCAACAACACCAACACACTGCAACATCTGCCCCATCTACTTATCTGGCTGCGAAGCAAAAAAAACGACACACATCTGGTCACACACCACATCACACATCACACTGAGCCTGGTGTGACCTGGCCTTGCCCCATGGCTGTGCAGTGTGGATGTGACCTCTGGCCTGGCCTCGGGCTCCGCCTCTGGCTGGACCTCCTGGCGTATAGCCACCGGGCCCGCATGGACCTCCTACATGGGCGTGGCTGCTGACTCTGACATCGCCTGGGTGGCCCTGGCTCCCCCCTCCCCCCAGGGCTATGCTGACCTGCCCAACCTGGCTGCCCAGCAGCAGTTCACCCTGCGCAGAGTCACTGTCTGGGCGGCCTCCCCCCGCCCCTTTCCCCCCGCCCCACCCCTGCCGCCCGTCGCCAGCCCACCCCCCTGCCCACCCACCGCCCCCTCGCCCCCCTTCCCACCCTTTGCTCCAAACGCACCCCCCCCTGGGGCGCCCCCAGCCCCCCCACCCCCCAGGGTGGCTTCCTACTTCCCAGCCAGCAGCGCCCCCCCCACCACCCTCACTCCCATCATCACTCCTTCTGGCAATGTGCTGGCAGCCAGCGTGCCCCTCCCCGGGGCCTCCCCTGCCAGCACTGTCTCAGTGCTCTTCAGCCCCCCACCCCCGGCACCCCCACCCAGGCCGCCCCCCTCCCCCCTGCCCCCCTCCCCCTCCCCTCCCCCCAGCCCCAGTCCCCCTACCCCCCCTTCACCCCCTCCGCCGCCTCCACCGCCGCTGCCACCCTCGCCACCTTTGCCCCCCAGCCCCAGTGAGCACCTGCTGCATGGCGGCCCTCCTCCCCCCGCCCCACCCCCCACCCCCCCCCAACCCCACCCAGCACCTCTGATTCCCATGCTGTGACTCCCTGTGTGGCAAAGCGCTGACTCAACACTGTGGTTGCACTTCGTGCACTGATCCTGCTGATTCTGCTGCTTCTGACCTTCTCTGCCTGCCTGCCTGCCTCTTCCTGAGCTTACCAGCTTCTTGCTTGCTCCCCCCCCGCAGGCCCCCCCCCTCCTCCCCCCCTCCCCCCTACCCCTCCCCCCTCCCCAAGCCCCATGCCTCCCCCCTCCCCTCCCTCCCCGCCGCCTCCCCCCCCCCCCTCCCGCCCCCCCTCCCCCCAACCCCCCACCCCCCTCCCCCCCTGGTAAGCCTCCCTGTCAAACTGCCTGCCCCTCAGCCACAGCCACAGCCATGCGCCGCCACTGCCCCATCACCAGGCAGCACAGCACCAGACGCATGCCAGAACAACAGCCAGCGCTGCATGCAAGCACATGGCATGCGCATGCACCTGCCTACTCCACCCCCAGCAGCACGCAGCTCTCCTGCCCGACTGCTTTGCCTCTGGCCTCACACCTGACACCCGGGGGGCTGCTTGTGGGCTGTTGCAGGCCCCCCGCCCTCCCCTCTCCCACCCTCACCCAGGCCACCCCCCAACCCCCCCCGCCCCCCCATCGCGTCCTCCCCTCCCTCCCCACCCCCACGGCCCCCACCGTCGCCTCCCCCTCCCCCCCCAAGCCCCCCCAGCCCCCCCCCACCCTCGCCGTCGCCCCCCTCGCCACCCCCACCCCCTTCACCCCCTCCCCCCAGCCCCCCACCACCCAGTGAGTGCCCCCCCTACCCCCCACCCCAGCCCCCCCCTACCCTGCCTGCTGCCCACCGACCCTCCACAGGGGGTGGCAGGGCCCCCACCCAGCCAGGCAGCCCCCCGGATGCAGAACAGATGCATGCCAGGCGACCAGCAGTTTGGGCGCCAGCAGTTTGGGCGGCCAGCAGCAGCCACCCTCAGGGCTCTGAGCCACCCCTCTGTTCGGCTGAGGCCACAGGCAACGGCCAGTGACCACGCCAGCCCCCATGCCCCCCACCCCCACCCCCTTGCCCCTCACTGCAATGCTGTGCAAGGCCCTGCCCCTCCCCTCACAAGGATGACATCAACAGTCTGTCACACTTGCTTGTCACACTTGTCACACTGCAATCCTCCTTAAGCACATGCCAGTAGCTGCTAGCCTGCTGCTCCTCTGCCGTATCCATGCTGCAGGCCCCCCCCCTCCCATGCCCCCCTCACCCCCCCCTCCTTCCCCTGACCCCCCCCCCTCCCCAGGTGAGCCTGCCCAATTGAATTTATCGCCGTCACTCTTAAAACAACATACATCACACTATACAGTCCTGCATGGCCTCTTATCAAGTGCATGCTACTGTGCTGCCCTCTCAGCTGTCCCTGCAGCCGTACTTGTACTGGGCCGACCAGCTGCTGACATTGCTTGCTCCGCGGTCTTGGTTGTGGTGGTTGCAGAACCTCCGCCGCCATCTCCCCCTCCCTCCCCTCCACCCCCTTCCCCCCCTCCCCCCTCCCCCTCCCCCCTGCCCCCTTCACCACCCCCGCCACCACCACCACCCAGCCCTCCTCCCTCCCCCAGCCCACCGCCTGTCCCACAGCCGCCAAGACCCCGCCCTCCCAGACCTCCCTCCCCCCCCCCCACACCTCCACCGCCATCGCCTGGCCCTCCACCTCCCTCCCCACCCCCCCTCTCCTGCGCCACCACCTTTGCCTCCACCATTCCCACCACTACCACCATCCCCTCCCCCCCCCCCCCTCCTCAACCCCCTTCACCCCCCCTCCCCCCCCTCCCCCCCCCCATCGCCTCCCTCCCCTCCTTCCCCCTCCCCTTCCCCCCCCCCCTCGCCCCCCCCCCTCCCCCTTTTGACATCACCACTCCCTTAGCCCCCCCCGCCCCCCCTTCCCCTCCCCCCACCCTGCCGCTCCCCCCCGCCCCCCCAAAGCCACCCTGCCCCCCCCTCCCCCCCTCGCCCCCCCCTTCCCCCTCGCCCCCCCCAACCCCCAGCCACTCCCCAGCTACCGTCCCCCAGCCCTGATTTGTACGCCCGCTCCCTCCTCCCCGGCCCCCCCCTCCCCCCCGCCGCTGCCCCCCACCCCCCCTGGAGTAGTGGCAGCAGCCAATGCCGCCCGCTGGGCCTTTGGCCCCTCCAGCCTGCCGCTGCCTGTAGACTTGGCCGCTTTCGTCCTCCCCCCCTCCTCCCCCTCCTCCCCTGCCACCCCCCCCCTCCCCTGCCCCCCCGCTCCCACCTATGACCTCACCCCCCCCCCGCTCCCTTTGGCCGCCGCCGGCAGTTGTCTGGGGGCACCAGGTGGCTCAGCAGCAGCAGCAGCAGCAGCGGCTCCAATGACTCAGCAGCAGCAGCAGGTGCTGCCCCTGGGCTCCCCACCCCCTCAACTGACCTGCTGGCCAGCAGCCTCGTGTCGGACCTAGCCCCGGGGGCTGGGATCACCTGGGTGCCCTGGATCAGCAGGACCCCTCCTGTCACTGTAGCCACCGCCCCTCTGCCCACCAACCTGAGTGCAAAGCCGTTGGCTTCGCCCAAGGGGCCCCCCCCCCTTGGGGGGGAGACCCACCTGCTGCTGTCCAGCCTGTGGCCCCCAGCCAAGCTTGGACCGGGGGCGTCCAGCCCTGCTGCCCTGGCCAATCAGACCCAGCCACGTTCCGGGTCAGCTGCTGGGCTGGAGGCCGGAGTGGGTGCCCTCCTGGCGGGCTTAGGCATGCGTGGCAATGACGCAAGCAGGGGGGAGGGGGGTGGGGGTGGGGGGAAGGGGAGGGGAGGGGGCCCGTGGCGACTGAGGGAGGTGGCGCCCTGCACCGCAGCCTGCAGGCGGGGCTGCCAGGGGGGCTGACCCCCAGCAGCCTGGGTGGGGGGGCCCTGGCAGCGGGTGTGGCGGCAGGGGGCCCCTTTGGCCGCTACTTTGACGCTGCCAGTGGCTATGCCTGGGGCTTCCCCTACCAGGTGAGCGCTGCCTGTGTGGTCCCACACAGGGTCAGCCACACCACCAGTCAGGGCATGCGCCACTGCCAACAGGCTACTGCCCCGCAAGGTCACCGGCATCGCCATGTGGTCAGCCCCAACAGGGAACCCTACCTGGAAAGAAAGAAAGCAGGACAAGCCCAGGACAGCACCAACAGGGAAGCCTACCCGCATAGCGAACCGGGTCAGCCCTGGAAGAAAGAAAGAAAGAAAGAAAGACTACCGTACTGTCCCTTTTGATTCCCTATCCCGAATCGATTTTTGTCCTTCGGGAAACCGGGAATGATTAAACAACGTATTTTTGAGGTCTTTCGGGAAGTAGTCAAACAATTAGTTGACATTGACGAAAGTGCCAGCAATGGACTGGTTTGTGGTGCAACGCTTCCAAATCGTCTCTAAATCGTCCCTTATTCGTCTCTTAATCGTCAAGCGGCTGTGATTGAGAAGCGAGAGGGCGAGACCTCGCAAATTGTCTAGCTTTGGGCCTTCTCCAGGCCGCAACCCTGCCGCATCGCCCATCACACAATCTGCTGTCGCACGCACCGGCAAGGCGCATGAAAAATGGTGGCATCCTGCTAAGATTCAGCCCATCTTGCAAGCCATGCCTGCAACCAGGGTGGCTGCTTTGCCCCGGGCAAGGTCGGGGGAGGTGGGCCAGGCTGGGGCAAATTCTGGGGTCACATGACAGGCAAGGAGGGGGGAGGCGACCACATACTGGCAGCTGGCCAAGGCGGGGTGCTTGCTTTGGCCAAAGCAGCAGCATGGGTGGCTGCAGAAGTACGCAAGTTTGAATGCTCCGAGGCAGATGATGAGACATGCCGCCACTGCCAACAGCGGCAGGATGGCCACGATTGTATTAGCGAGGTTCAGTGCCCCATGTGACGTGGTCAGGTGATGAGGCCACTAGAAGAGAGGCCACGACAGTTTACTATGTGGATCATATGATTTTGATGCGAGATTAATGGGGTGGGAGGCTGATTCTAAACTTATTTTTACTGAAATTCTAAAGTTGTTTTTACTGAAGTTTTAAACTTAGACGTACTTTGGCCATCGGGGAACTTGGAACAATGAAAACTATGGCTCGGGAACTATATTTCTATCATAGTTTTCGAGACCTCGGGATTCAAAAGGGAGACTACGGTAAGCTCTCACCGTTTAGGGCGCATTGCGGGAGGAGAGCAGGCGGGGCATGTGGTCGCTACGAGGCAGGGAGTGAGACCTCACAGCTGGCTGGCTGGCTGGCCTGCTCTCTGCCTGCAGATCCACCCCAATGGCGACCCTGAGTTCTGCCTCACTGCGCCGGACACCACGGTCGCAGCTGCAGCCGACCTGACCCTGCTGGACACCACGGCTCCTGTGCTGGTGCGGGATGACTGCTGGCAGCACCAGCCAGCAGCACCAGCCAGCAGCACCAAGCCAGCAGCACCAGCCAGCAAGAACAAGCCAGCAGCACCAGCCAGCAAGAACAAGCCAGCAGCACCAGGCCAGCAGCACCACTATGGATGCCCTGTTGTCTGGCCTGACCTGATATTGACTCTGCTGCGAGGGGGTTGCGGTGGCTGTGCCCTTGCCAGGTCGCGCGGTGCGTGCGCAATGCCGCCGGGGCGCCGGTCCTGCCTACGCAAGTTTGGAAGACTATCAAGCGCTGTGGCGCGCGATCGCTGGACTACGTCCTGCAGCCGTACGTGGTTGCGGCCAGCACGCAGCCCCTGTGCTTGGCTGAGAATGCGAGCACCAAGGCCGTGGTCATGCAAGCGTGCGACTATGGACCCGGACAGGTGCGGCGTGTCAACAGCCAAGATACTCAAGAATGCAGCAGCATGTGTAACAGGCAGCGAAGAGAAGGCGTCAGGTCATCCTCATCGGCCTTGAGACCGTGGAGTCTAGGTCAGTTTGCGGTGGGTCAACGTCTTCACCCTTTCTCACACTCGTGTGCAGGTTTGGCGCTTGCCAGCCGGTCCGGCTACGACCCAGGAGCAGTGCGCGCCGCCAGGGGCGTTCAGGGTCGCCAACCCAGCGGATGTCGTCGCGGGTTTGCGAGCCGCGCTTGGATGCAGCGAGGACGCGAGCAGTCCAACGGCGGCGTACCTGCCCTGCGAGCTGGGCTTCAACCTGGTTGAGCTGTTTGTGGCGGCCCCGTTCCGCACTTTGTACTTCGCATACGGTGCGGTTACGAGGGACAGACGCGGAGGTTGTCCTGACTTGTGTCAGCCTTGACCCGACCCTACCTCCTCACATCTACCCTGCCTCTCCCGAACCCCTGATCCTCCTCCACCCCCCTCACCCCTGCTGACCCCCTAATTCTCCACTCCCATCTCCCCTGCCTCGACCCACTGCTGCCCACTGCTGCCCACTGTGCATGCAGGCACCCGGTTCCCCACCTTTCAGCCCGGCCCCTCCGCCCCCCTCTCCCCTGCCGACCTCACCACCCAGCTCTATTCCTGGTGGACCGCCCACGGCCTGACCGACCTGGCCCTGCTGCCGCCCGGCCTCCTCCCCCCCTCCTCACACTACCAGGCCTGGTTCCGCGCCATAGACGTCCACCTCCTCGCTGGCATGTCCTCCCTCCTCCAGCAGCCCCCGGCCTGGCTGCTGCTGCGCAGCACCGACCACTTAGGGGTGACCTGCTCCCCCTCCACCCCCCTCACCGGCACCGACCCCACCAACGCCACCGCAGCTGGTCGGAGCGGCGGGGGCAGCAGGGTGCCGGGCCCACTGCCACCCGACCTGTTCGCCACGGCCTTCACAGCCAGTGGCCTACGCACCTTGGCCATTGTGGGCTGCGGCATTGGAGGGCCGCTGCCTGAGCAGTGGACGCTGCCAGGCATGGGGCCCCTGCCCACCAGCCAGTACGTCCACGCCTGGCCCTTAGTGCTCCGCCTGCCAGGCAACCAGCTGTCTGGCCCCCTCCCTTCCTCCTGGCTGGCCTGGGCAAACTGCAGCTTGTCCCAGCTGGACTTGTCTGACAAACCGCTTAACCGCCCAGCTGCCAGCCAGCTTTCTGGACGCAGTGCACAGGGATGCTAGCTTCTGCAGGGAGGTGGAGGCGGGCGGGGGGAGCGTGGCGGATGCGGCGGTGCACGCGCTGCCGTTTGTGGGGCCGGGGCTGCAGGGGCGGTGTGCGGAACGCAGGATGTTCTATGCTGGTGAGGGCAGTGCTGTGTCAGCAGGCCTGATGGAGGGAGAGGGAGAGGGAGGAGGAGAGGGAAAGGGAGAGGGAGGAAGAGAGGGAGAGGGAGGAGGAGAGGGAAAGGGAGAGGGAGGAGGAGAGGGAAAGGGAGAGGGAGGAGGAGAGGGAGAAGGAGAGGGAGAAGGAGAGGGAGGAGGAGAGGGAGGAGGAGAGGGAGAAGGAGAGGGAGGAGGAGAGGGAGGAGGAGAGGGAGAAGGAGAGGGAGAAGGAGAGGGAGGAGGAGAGGCAGGAGGAGAGGGAGAAGGAGAGGGAGGAGGAGAGGGAGGAGGAGAGGGAGGAGGAGAGGGAGGAGGAGAGGGAGGAGGAGAGGCCTGATGTAGGGGTGTGGTCCAGGGCTCTCTTTTCTTGAATGCACAAGGTGAGGTGTAGGCAGAGGGTGGAAACACAGCCCTTGTCTTATCCCTAGCCCCTTACCGTGGTGCTGTCCTTGCCGCCATCACTCCATACTGCATATTGCTCGTCCTCACCTGCCTACCAACTTGTTGCCTACCTAACAGACAAAGCTGATTTGCATGGAAGTGTGTGATGACATTTGGTTGCACCATGCTCATCCTGCTCACGTTTGCATGCGCGTGAGTGGCTTGATGTGTGATAATGAGTGGCATAAGTCACAAGTTGATGCCAATAGAGTGTGACCAGCAAGGTGTGAATGTCACGTGTGGTGTGGGCGCAGGAGTGAGCTGGGACACACGAGCTCAACACCCCCCTGCTGCTGCCTGGGTCAACCTAGCCTTTGACCCTGAGCTCAGCTGCAGGCCCACTGACCCAACCTGCCGCACACGGTCAGTCCTCAGTCTCCTCCCTCCAGTGTGACCCCTCACACCTTCATCCTCTCACCCTTCTGGGACCTTTCCCACCTTTCCCACCTTTCACCTCAAGTGCACTCCACCTTCACCTAGCCCTCTTCAGGGCATACACAGCAGTGTGTGCATGCACACTGCACCTGGGCCTCTGCCTGTGTGCTCCTGACCCCGCAGCTCCTCCCCCTGACACCCTGCACCTTCAACACAGATCATCAGCTCAGGGCAGGCCAGGCCAGCTTAGGGCAGGCCAGGGCAGCTCAGGCCATCTCAGGGCAAGGCAGGCCAGGCCAGCTTAGGGCAGGGCAGGGCAGGGCAGGGCAATCACACCTAGAACACCCTGGAAAAGCCAAACCCATGTCAACGCAATATGCGGCCGCCCTTCACCTGACCTGACCTCCCTCTTCCCTCCATGCCAGGCAGGTGTTGAAAAGAGGCCACACCTTCGCTACCATGCCCTGCCCTCCTGTGGCCTGGCATGACCTGTAGGGTGGAAGCAGCAGGCGCCTGGGCAGCAGTGGAGCCCGCCCTCCTGCTGGCGGGCAACACCGTCATCATCCCTGGCCAGCCCTACGCCAGCACCTGGTATGCCCTGGCGCCCTGCCCTCGCTCAGCCCCCCTGCTGAACCTCCTCATCGCGCCCCACCACAACACCGCTTCTCTGTTCGAGCCAGAGCTCCGCGTCTGGGTCTTGTGGGGTGCCGCGCTGGTGCTCCTGCCTGCGGCCGCGCTGCTGGGCTGGCTGCTGGTGCTGTTCGCGGGCTATGGCGGAGGGCCCCGCCGCGCGAGTGAATCGTCTGGCACGGCTCGCGAAGCTGAGCCCGGCTCGGGAAACATCGCGGACGCCATCCAGCACGGCCTGCAGGCAGCGCTGGACATGAAGTCCGTGCCGCAAACTGACGTGGTGGCCATGGGGGCGGCTGCCCGGCTGGAGCGAGAGCTGAAGGGCCGCGGATGGCTCGCTTACATGCTGCTGGCTGGCCTCCTGCACTGCGCCTGGACAGCCGTGGTGCTGGTGCTGGTGCTCGACATGTCTCGCGGCGGCCGGCATCAAGCGTGCCGCGTCGTCAGCTCAGCGGGCTTGAAGCTGTGCTCTGGCGCGCTGCTACCCGTCCTGGTCGCGACGCTACTGCTGCCAGGGGCGGCTGTCGCGGTGCTCGCGTGCGGGCTGTGGGGCTGGCGCAACCGAGCTGGCCATTGGTGGCACAAAGACTCTCGCGGACAATACACGCACGGAATGCCCCAGGCCCGCCACCTGTTTTCCTGGCTCGCCCTGGGCGCCATTACGCTGCTCGCCACCTCCCTCCTGGCCGTGCTGGGTCCCTTCGCGCCGCTTTTAGCCATCGCGTCCATTGCAAGGCGCGAGTGGCGCGCGGCCCGCGAGGTGGCCTTCACGCGGAGCCTGACGACGCGGAGGCCCCAGGTGGCGGTGACTGCAGCTTCCGCGGCAGCCGGGGGCCGCTCGACCTTGTCAAGCCCCGGTAGCACCACGGACGAGGGCCGCGCCCTGGACCGACTGGCTTCGAAGATCGCGGTGTTGCTCGGCAGGCCAGGAGCCGCACCCTCGGCCTCGGTCGCAGCAGCACACCCGGCCCCGGCATCAGGCCGTGCCTCCCCCGCAAGAGTAGCGCCCAGCCCCCTCATCGAGCCTGCCTCCATGTCTGCGGTGACTGAGGGAGTGGTGCGGGGCAGTGCCGCCTCTGCGTCGTCCCTCCGAGCAGGCCCCTCCTCACGAGCTCGTCTCACCGCAGCAGCTGGCTGGGTCCACGCCCTCGAGGGGCCCCCTGACCCCAGTGCCACTGGCGCTGGCAGCAGGGAGGGTGGTGGAGGGCAGACCGACTCTGGGGGCTGGGTGGTGCTGCAAGATGTGCTGGAGGGCGGCGCGGGGCCAGGCGGCATACCCAGGCCCAGCCAGCTGCCTCTTACCCGCGGTGCCTCCTTCCTTGGCGACAAGCCACCGATGCTGAGCGCGAGCCCCCCCAGGTCGTCCAAGGCCAAGTCAGGCAGCGTGCCACTGTCTCGCCGCCTCCTTATCGAGCCAGACCACTCGGGCAGGCAGTCAGGCAGTAGGGTTGCGCCGGAGGGGAGGCAGCAGGGGTCAGGCGGCTGGACAGGTGGCTGGCTGGCTCAAGAAGGGGGCCCAGTGGGGGAAGGCCTGCTGCTGCTGCCCTGCCAGGGCAGGTGGTACGGGCCAGGGCCAGGCGGCAGCATGCAACACGTGCATGGGGCTCCCCCCCACACCCCCCACACCCCCTCCCCCCCCACACCCTCACCTCCCCCACCAAGCTCCACACCCCGCCCCAACCCACCACCAGGTCAAGGTGGGGGCTCCACCTTGGCTCCGTGGAGGAAGGGTAGGCAAGGGGCCCCTGCGGCGGCAGCTGCTCGGCCACGCCCAGCCGCTGACCCGCTCCCAGCACTTTGCCAAGGCCAGGGGCGGGGGCCCAGTGCTGCTGACCTGCAGCCCCCCACCCCCAGCCCCCATGAGCCTGGTCAACAGCTAGAAGCCGCAGGGCTGGAAGCGGAGCGGGTGGGAGGGGGGGCAAGGGGCACGCCCACCTGGACCTGGCACCTTGCAGCTCAGGGGGATGGGTGGCGGCCCCCCCCCCTCTTGGGGTGTGAGTGGGGGCAGGGGAGGGGGAAGGGGGGAGGGGGGAGGGGGGCGGGCTGCAGCCCCTGGCGCCCAGGCTGTGGCGGAGGGCACCACGCTCCAAGGTCACCCTCTCCCCCCCGTGCCCCACCCCCCGCCTGGGCCAACTCAGCACCCGGGCGCCCAGGACCAGGCCTCCCCCCGCCCTCCCTCTGCTGCCCCTCCACCTGTCATGCCTGGGGGCTGGCACCCACTGCCGCCCCCCCCTGCTGCTCCCCGCCCTGGCCGCGCAACCTGCACTGCGTCTGCAGCCCTGGCCTCCCACCCTGACCACAGCCAGGCCGTGGGGGAGGCCCTCCAGGGGCAGGCTGACGGCCCAGCCGCCCCCCTCCCTGCTGCCGCTGCCACCATCACCACCGCCCCCCCCGCTGCAGCAGCAGGCCCCCCCGCCCCCCCTCTGCTCCCCAAGACGTCCTCCAGCCCGGTGCCTGCTGCCCCCCTGCCTCTCCACGGCACAGCGCAGCCGCAGGCAGACGAGCTGGACGAGCTGGACATGCTGCCAGTGGACCACCCCTCCCTGGTGGCTGTGGCGGTGTCAGCAGCGCAGGTGATGATCATGCTGGCTGTGCCCCTGCTGGGTGCGGCGCCCCAGGCCTGGGCTCTCACCGCTGCCTACCACACCGGCCTCCTGGAGAGCAGCCAGCAGCTGCTGGGCGCTCACTCCGCCTTCCTCCTGGCCACCTCCCTCCATGTCGCCTTGCTCTGCATGGCGGCGTTCCATGCAGGGTCGGGGGACATGCAGCGGGCGGTGCGCGCGTTCAGGTTCATCATGGCAGGACTCACAGGCACGCCCCCCACCCCGCCACCCGCCCCCCCTCCAGCCCTACAGGGGGGCCAAGAGGGAAAGGGGGAGGCAGGCAGCGGGCAGGCGCGGGCAAACTTGGTCGCCAGTGCCAGTAAGTTGATGCAGCCCCCCTCTGCCGCTGGCCCCTGGTCAGGCATGGTAGCATCCCCCTGGCAGCCCATGCCCGTTTTCATCACCCAGGGCGGGGCAGATGCTGGTTCTGACCCCGGCAAGCTCCCCCCTGCTGCCGCCGCAGCCTCCACCGCCGCCTCAGCCTTCACCCCCTTAGGCATATTCGGGATGCAGGCCCTGGGCCCGCCCCCCCCTTACCCACCCCCTCCACCCGCAACCAGGCCGCCCGGCGCTCGGCTGCAGGGGGGGCGGTCAGGCAGTCCTCAGCGTCTGACCGGCCTCGGCCCCCTGCCCAGCAGCAGCATGGTGAACCCCTGGCTGCCGCCCTTCCCTGGCGCCATCCCCCTGCCGCCGCCCCCCGGTGCCCCCCTGGGCGCCCCCCCGCTGTGGGTCCCCCCCCCGCCTGGCCTGCTGCTGCCGCCCCCGCCCTTTGCGCCCCCCGGGCAGGCCTCTCCCTAACTCTCAGGCCATGGGGCATGGGGCATGTGGCAGGCATGCCCCACCACCCTCGCTAGCGTTGTTGGCTTGCAGGCGGAGTGGGCAGACCTGGCTGATCGGCAGTGCCAGTCACACTGCTGCAGCTGGCGGCTGTGCAGCTGCGGCCTTGACGCCCCCCCTCAGCATCCACTCACGGCCTTTCCATGTTCACAGCCTTTCCATGGGTCAGGGGCCTAAGGGTCCAGATGCAGGGGGGAGGGAGGGAGGGGGCAGCAGCCCTTTTCACTCCACCTTCCTAGATCATGACTTGGCCACATTCCCTCACCTTCAGGCAGCTGCCTGACCTACCCCTAGGGACCCCCCCCCCCTCCCCCCCCCCCCCCCCCCCCCCCACACACACACACACACCACCACTACCACCACTCGAGTGGGACGCAGCGTAGCAGGAGGCGAGATCCTATCCGACTTTTTCAGGCAGTAGGCCTTTTGCCCACCGCGCCCCCCTTAAGCTGAGCTGTGCTGGGCTGCATGCGTTGTGCATGGTGTTATTCAGCAACATGCTCCCCATTGCTTGGGCCGCCCTTAGGGTAGAGTGCTTAGGCAGGAACGGACAAGAATCATGGCGGCAGCGGTGTGATGAGAGTGTGAGGGAGCCAGTCTGGCATGAAACACCACTTCAGCCACTAGCCGTCAGGCTCCTTGGCCGCCCTCCCCCTCTTGGGGTTTAAGACTCACTGCAATGCACTGCAAAACACTTGCAACATCATTTGCGAAGAAACAGGTCGGAGTGCTGGGCATGCGGCTACGAAGAGCTCACTGAATTTATACCATAAGAATATCTGATGCGTATATAAACTATAATGGACCAGTGAGCTGAATGAGCAGGAGATGGTTCAAGGAGGGAGGTGCCTTCCACGCTCGATGATGTAGCTGTTGTGACGCATCGCAGCAGGTGCCTGAGGAGCGTGTGCAGCCATCAGTTGTAAGGCTGCTGCACAGCTCTGCCTCTTTGTGGGACTGTTGTGTCACAGTCCCCTTGTCCCTCACTAGGGCCTCCATTTGAGCCGGACCACCAGGGACCACTAGTGGCCACTAGCGGGAATACTAGGACCACTAGTGGGCACTAGTCGCCCGACTCAAGTGGTGTTGATGGGTTGTGTTGAGTATACCCAGTGCACATGGACATGGTGCATGAGTGCCTACCACCTACTCTATTGCCTGACCCCTGAGGGCTATTGTGTAGAGTTGACATGAAAAACATGCACTAATTGTAAGCTGATGACAACTCAACGAAGGGGGGCACACACTACTGTGCCACAGCAGGCTGCTGCTGCTGCTGCTGGGCCTTGGGTGGCTTGTCTTGCAACCGCTTGTAGCCCAGGCCAGAGTACTCCTTGCCCTTGGCTTGCAGCGCTCCCTGGTCTGGCCAGTAGCACAGCTCCAGTGGATGCCACCTGCTCTCCCCAATGCGCTGCATGTTCAGCGCTGCATTGCAGGCCCTGTCTACCCACCTGCCTGGCTGTGGTGGGGGCTTGGCTTTAGTAGCCTTGCCCTGGGTCTTGCCTTTGCCCTTGGTGGGCTGGGTAGGTCTTAATCCGCCATTGGATGCCATGCGTATGCCACATGCATGCCATGTGCATGGGAACTCAACCAGACAAAAGCACCGTTCTGTAGTGGTCCGCACTCAGTGTTCCTCGGCAATGAAGGCTCTAGGGTGAAGGGCCAAGGTGCTGAAGGGAAGTTTTTCAAAAATCCAACAATCATTTTTATGTCATATTCGCAGTTCACAACACATACGCCAACACAACAAAGCGTTGGTGAAATAGTGCCAAAAATGATTGTGTTGTCTGCCCAGCTGTAGCCCTACAATGTCAGGTGATCACGGAAGGCCATCGGGGCAGCATCAACACACACGCAGCACACAAAAACTTGGTAGTTCCTTTGGAGCTCCAACGCACCCACTACTATGATGGCGTTGTTTCTAAACGTCCGTGCACAAGTGGCATGGACATGTTCATTTGCGCTTATGTGGCATGCATGAGTGACAACTTTCTTTCAGGCTTGCTTGCTGCAGCCATGGCACACGCTCGCAGGTTGCGCTCTGTGGGAAGATATGGACGTCTGGAACCTGGACCCAAGTGCAATGCACGCCCCACAGCCCACCCAAACCTCGCTGGTTCATAACGAGCCTCTCTATTTCACGAAATCCCCAACTGGTGCAAGTGGCAACTCAACTAGGCCACATCAAGTGTGTGTAATATGCAGGGGCACGCCCTGGGAGCACCAAAATCCCCTACCTGCTTGCCAGGCTGCCAAAACTTGACCCACCCTAGCTTGACCCACCGCCCATGGAAACTGGCTCCACCCAAACAAACTGGTGGGGCTGGATATATATCCTGATGAGGCCATGCAGCAGCGGCAGCAACAGCAGCAGCGGGTGCAGCACGGCCATGCCTAACCAAACAGCAGTCGGGTCAGCACAAAGGGGCCAGTGTGTGAGGCCAGCATTGCGCACTGTAAGGCAGGTGAGGGAGGAGTGAGGTGGAGGGTGCAGGCTTCACCACCTACTCCCCTCCGCCCGCCTCACAGGTGAACAGCAGAAAGCGGGCCAGGTGCTGCACTGCTTCGTACACCTGCAGCCAGGCACAAGGGGGCAAGAGGCAGGAGTGAGCACCCGGCCACCACACCAACGCCCCTAACCATATTGAGCCTGGCACCACGATGAGTGAGTTAACAGTTATGACCGTCCCTGCCTGACCCCCACCCCACCATGCCCTGCACCTTGGCATAGCTGCTTGCCTGCAGGCCCCACAGCCTCTGCCCTGCCCTGCTGCCCCCAGCCCAGCCTCTTACCCGCAGGCAGTGGCCCAGAGGCAAGCCCCCCAGCCTGGCCACCTGCTCCGGCTCCATGGCCAGCAGCTGGTACAAGTGTACGCCTTGTTGCTGGAAGGCAGGCGCAAAGGCCGACAGCCCCAGAGCACTGCAGCGGCAAGGGCAAGGGCACGGGGTGTGGCAAGGTAGGGGGTAGAGAAGGTAAAAGGGGGTGAGGGCAGGAGTCGTAACTTATGCCCACTTGGGGTGGGGCAGGGGGCAGGGTGAAGGGCAAAGGGTAGGGCAGGGGGCAGGGTGAAGGGCAAAGGGTAGGGCAGGGGTGAGGGTGGAGGCAGGGGCTGCAGCACTGGCACGTGGAGGCAGGAGCCCGCAGCCCACCTCAGCAGGTGCTGCAGAGTCAGCATGTCGCCCTGCCTCAGCCCGCGCAGCAGCATCCTCCTCCCTACAAGGCCCACCCCCTGCAGGTCTGCTAGGCCGCCGGCAGAGAGGTAAGCAGGCAGGCTGGCCGCCAGCAGCAGCCGCAGTGGGCCCATGTCCCCTGCATGCTCCTCAACACTGCCGAGGCCCATGTTGACCAGCTGTGCCGCAGCAGTAGGAGCAGGAGCAGCAGGGCCAGGCAGGCAGGGGGCTGTGGAGGGAGGCAGCGAGGTGGGGAGGGTGGAGCAAGAGGCTTGAGGGGCAGCTGCAGCAGCTGGTGTGGAAGGGACAGGGGCAGGGAGGGTGCAGGAGCTCTGGTCAGTCCTTGTGGCGGCTGGCCCTGCTGCTTTGTTCCTGCTGGCAGCAGTGGCCAAGCCGGCCATCAGGCAACGGGCTGCCGCAGCCGCCCCCGCAGCTGAACGCGCCTTGGCCGCCGCTGCCGCAGTCGACGTAGCAGCTGCAGCACCCACTGTGGCGGTGTGGCTGTCAGAGGACCAGCCAGCTGCGCCTGGGCCACCTCCCACAACCTGGCCCGCCGTGCCTGCCCCCTCCGGCCCCTCACCCTCCTGCTCCTCTAGCTCCAGGTGGCCGGCCTCATAGCTGGGGCGCACAGGCTGGGTCGTGTGGGAGGGCGTCGCAATGGCCTCCCTGCTGCTGCTGGTGCTGCTGGTGCCACTGGTGGGACCTAGTGGCAGTGTGGTGGTGGGCTGTGGTGGTGGTGGGGCCTGAGGGGTGAAGGTGCAGGGCGGACCGGACAGCCCCTTCATCAGCTCCTGTACCGCTGCTGGCCAGTGGTCAGTGCCCGAGACCAGGGCTGAGAGCGCGGTGGGGTCAGACATGCCTGCTTGAAGGCTGGGCCACTGCTGCTGGCTGGGCGGGGTTGCTCGCATGTCATCCAGGCCGGGCTGAGCTGGGCTGGTGAGCTGGGCAGGTTGGCTGCTGCCCTCCCCACCCTTCCCTGCCTTGCTCTTAGCCTTAGCCTTGGCTTTGCTCTTGCTGCTCTTCAGGTTGAGCTGGGCCAGCAAGGGGCCAAAAATGCCAAAAGGCTGCGATTTGCCAGCCGGAGGCGCAGCACCTCCAAACATGTTCTCCTGCTGCTGCTGCTGCTGCACTGGCAGTTGAGTCGCTGCTGCTGCTTGAGGTGCAGGTGAGAAGTTGAAGAGGGGCGACGTGGCCACGGTCCGCTTCCCCAGCAGCTGGTCCTTCTGGGTTGCCTGTGGTGCCGCTGGAGCTGGCGAGGGGGGCGGTGCAGCTGCAGCTGCAGGCAGATGGTGTCCTGCCAGGCTGTTGCAAAATGCCAGGCTCAAGACCAGATCTTGAGTTGACAGAAGAGCAGGCTGCGGTGGCGTGAAGCAGCTGTTAGCAGGCACACTGGGTGACGTGACATTTGAGATGTGGGGGGTGAAGTCAAGGGGGTGGGCTGCGCCAGAGGGGGTGGCGGCAACAGTCATGGGGCTAGACTGGAAGGTGGAGGAAGCTGGCGGGGCGGGGGAGAAGGGGTGGTTGGGCAAGGGAGTGCGGCTGAGCAAGCACTTGAGCAGCAGCAGCTTAGCTGAGGCCTCCACTGCCAGCTGGCGCTGAGCTGCAGCATCCGCCTGGGCCACAGCACACTGCGAGCCGGAGGAGGAGGCAGGCAGCAGGCAGCACAGCAGCAGTAGCAGCAGCCCCAAAGAGCAGCAGCAGCAGGAGGGGGACATGCACAGCTTGAAGCAGCAGTGGCTGTAGCTGACTGCATATTACAGGGCCGGGGCAGTCAGTGGTGTGCTGCCCTCAAAGCCACCCTGTCTTACAGGCAGCACAAGCCATAGGCACAGGCAGCACAAGCCATAAGCACAGGCAGCACAAGCCATAGGCACAGGCAGCACAAGCCATAGGCAGCATCGGCACGCATCCCCTCTTGCCAGCACACCAACCTGCTGCTGCTCCGAGACCAGGCGGGCGCTGAGTGCCACCACCTGCTGCTGCAGCTGGTCGGCCCCCTGCCGCTCCCCCTCACCACGCAGGTCACGGGCAGCAGAGGGGCTGCTCAGTGGCACAGCAGTTGGGGTGGGGGGTGGCAGGGGAGCCTGGCCAGCCAGCGAGGCTGGAGGGATGGGTAGGGGGGCAGCACATGCAGCACATTGGGAGGCTGGGCAGGAGAAAGCTGGTGCCTGGTGGCTGGTCCCTTTCCCACCCCCTGGAGAACCCAAGGCCCCCCAGCTACTTGCAGCTGCTGGCTGTGTCCCCTGATGGCTGCTTGCACCCTGTAGCTCATGCTTCTGATGCTGAGGCTGCACATAAGGTGTGCTGGCGGTTGGGTTGGTTATGGTGGTTGGGGCGGCAGCGGCTCCAATGTGTTGTGTGCTGGGTGGGAAGGGCAGAGCCACCTCATAGCTGGGGTGACCAAACGACGACGCCCAACCCAGACTGGCGCCCATCCCGCCAACCAAGCCAGTCGTGCCGCCGTCGGTGGCATGCGATCCGAGATCCCGCATGCAGCTCGCACCGGCGCCGCGGACCGGAGAATCGTCTCGGGCGTCTGACAGGAAGTCGTGAGTTCGAGACCCCAAAGGTGCGGTTCCGTCAGTCTCTGCGTTTCTAGTGTCACTTGCGAGCAGTTGAGAGAAGGGCGTGGCCTTGAGGTTGTCTGCGCGGCACGGGCTGCGGACCACTGGGGTGTCCATGGGAGAGAAGGCAGCATTGTTTGCCATCAAGAAATCCAAGCCGCGTGTCACTCCCTCCGCAGCCTGGGAGGCTGCAACAGCCAGGGGGGCGTGGACTGGGACCCCCCCCTCCCCCTCCCTTCCTTCGGCGGGTGTGGCCGTGTCGAAGCCATGCGTGTCACGATGCTGCCACCCCCCCACAGCTTCTCTGGCTCCCACTAGCTGCTGTTGTGTTAACAGTGGCACCTGCTGTTGCTGCTTCTCGTGTTGTGCAGCTGACTGCTTCTGCACAGCGGCCTCTGCTGCAGCTCGCTGGGTCAGGGTGTCCACGGCAGCCTGCCACTCCCCATGCTTCAGCAGATAGGTGGTCATCACCCCCTTGCCCTTCACCTCACGGTCACCTGGCAAGGTGGAGATGGTGGAGCAGGAGCAAGGGCCAGTCAGGTCCAGGGTGAAGGCCCATGGCCACGACTGGGTCCAGGGTGGAGGCCAAGGATGAGGCCACGGCATCAATGCAGAAGCACAGCATGTTATGTGGACATAAGCAATACACTAGTGAACAACATGCGCATCAGATGCTGCTGCTGCTGCAGCAGAGGGAGCTTTGATGCCGCACGGCAGCAAGTGTACAAAGACCTCACTGAGTAGCTGCCATAGCTCTAGCTATTTGTCTGTAGCGGCGTAAGCTGCCATACTGCTGTGTAGGGTGCTGCCCCTGCCGCCATTGCCATCATTGCCGCCACTGTCGCCCCTGCTGCCCCCTGCCATGTTGGCAAGTTCTGACAAAGGGCCAAGCAACAGGATGCCAGCAAGTGTAGGGTAGCATTGGTCAACCCACAGTGTTGCAGCTGACGCCAGGGTGGGCTGCAGCTGTAGCTCAGCAGAGGCTAATGCGCCGCCCTCACCTGCATGGACCAGCTGGTGCGGGGCCTGCTCCCAGGCGGCGGCCAGGCTGCTGCTGACCTGGCACACCATGGGGAAGCTGGTGGACTCCATTCTGCACCACAAGGCCAGGCACCACACATGTCTGCTCTCCATGCTGCCTGTACTGAACGAACCCCTGCCCTGGTACCCAGCCGTGCATTCCCTGGTCATGGGCTTGGACCAGATTGAGCTGGCCGATGCCTGCCTCCTGGAGCTGCAGCCCGCTGCAGCACTGTAGTGTGTGGCCACCCCTTTGTTGAGCTGTCATCAGCTTACAATTCGTGCATGTTTGTTGGTTGCACCGCAACCTTGGCCCTTTGTGTGTGTGTGTGTGTGTGTGTGTGTGTGTGCTTGCTCATGGGCTGCTTAGGGTGGTGTTGGTAAGGTCAGCGTGACAGGGAAAACCAGCATAGTCTGAGCAGTGGGCTAGCCTGGGCACTGCCAGACAGCTGCAACACCCCAAGGAGCATCACAAGTTTGGTCGCTGAGCTGCAGTCATATAGTAGCCAACCCAGGGCACACCTGCTGGCGGTGTTGACCGTGTCGCCCAGGAAGCAGTAGCGCGGGCACTTGCTGCCAATGACGCCGGCAAAGGCTGGGCCACAATGCACGCCCTGGACCACAGGGGCAGCACACATTAGGGTCAGGGTTGGGGTCAGGGTTCGGGGTCAGGGTTAGCCAGTGCTCATGCTCTCATGTGGTCATGGTGATATGTGATAATGATGGGTACAGCTATCACGGCAGTAGTGTTGCTAGGGACACGCAGCTGAGCCAAGGCCACCTAGCTAGGGTGCCCAGGCCAGCTGGGCCACACCCACAATGCGTATGCGCAGCCGGTCTCCATTAGGTGCCGTGATGTTGCGCACCACATCGATCATGGCCTTGGCCATAGCTATGACCCTGCACGCCGGTGGCCACAAAACAGTGAGCTGAACACCAGCTTTCGCGCGGCCCAGGGGAAGGCTGCTCATACGTAAAGTGAGGGGGAGGCACTGGATGATAGACCCTGCTCAAGCCGTGCGCTCACTTGCCGCCATCACTGCCTTACTCCCAACACACTTCCCTAGCCTCCCTCAGTCCTCAGCCACCACTGCGGTTACTTTGCCTCCACCATATAACCATGCCCAGCCACCTTCCCCCCAAAGCTGACACCCCCTCTGCCAGCTGTTGTTACAGATGATGCAGTTGCCCCTTTCAACCAGTGTGCTGGCAAGCTTGGCCTGCGAGTCACCTGCGAGCAGGCCAGCCTGAAGGAGCTCATCCCTGTGGGACGCCCATGACCTACACCGAGCCGTTAAGAACCCCCTAGCTCCTAGAGCAGCCAGGGATGAAGGAGCCCACTGCATCACCAAACCCCCAGCGCCTCACTTGCCTCAACCGGCCCACTGCCCCTCACAGCACCCTGGGCCTCACCTGTCTATGGGGGTGCCGCGCTGCGCCTTCACCGGGTCCTCATCATGCCCCGCAGCCACCATGTAGGCGTCCCCTGCAGCAGGCAGTGGGTGGGCACCATCCCACAGACTATCTTGGAGTGTTGCTGCCACTGTGACAAGCATGAGATCTGGACTGATTGAGGCCAAAACCAGGGTACGACATGGTGTTGGAGGGACCCTAGACTATGGCAGATCAGGGCCCCCTGCTGCTCCTCCATTGCTGCCATTGGGTGGAGGGGGCCGTAAGGGTTCCCTGTGGTCCTTGACATATGAGGGTGCAACATAGGCTCTTGCATGCTCTGTCCACAAGCACATAAGGCCCTGGACTCGGCTGGTGATTGCCTGCAAAGTGCTGCTGTTGGTCAGCAACAGTCCTGGCTGAAGAGTAAGGTGGCTGCAGGACATGCAGGCTGGGCACAGCCCTGTACATTCCCTGCAGCCAAGGTTCGAAGTGCGAGGGCTTGGGGAATAGCCACGCACCAATGGTTTCCACCTGCAGCCACAAGGAGCAGCAGCCGTAGCAATAGTCAGCTGCAGCATCTGTAGCATTGCGACTGAGACACAGCAGCAGCATGGGCTGAGGTCAAGAAAAGCTGTTGCACCAACCCCCTCAGCCCACCCACCCACCAGCATGTCCTCCCCATCCACCCTGCTGCCCCACCTGCTGCCCCACCTTCAAATCCTTCGCACCCCCACCCCTGGCCCCTTCCCCTGCCCTTCTCCTGCCCTTCCCCGCCCTGCCATACCTTGTACACCATGAAGCGGTCAGTGAGCTTGTCAAAGGCGGAGAACATGTTGGACAGCATGAGGAAGATCTCTGCTGTGGGCAGCTTAGAGGAGAGGTTGGTGAAGCCCACAATGTCTGGACAGGCAGCAGCAGAGGGGCAGCGGCACAAAGCAGCACACGGCTTGCGCAGGATCAAGGGCAATGATCTCTGAGTGCTACTGACTAGGTGCCTTATACCGCCGCAATGCTATCAAGCCTGCGAGAGGTGCTACGTGCGCAGTGTCAGGGGCAGAAATGCCTAGGTGCTACACAGAAAGGTTCCTAATTTGGCTAGGCCTATATTGGTCGTTCTCCCATTTCCGCTCTTCAACACGCATGCCTCCTTTCATACACGGTCGTTAGAGGTTATGAGGACGTTGTGAGTCGGTTTGCGGCGGACTATCGCGTTTTGTCGGCTGAGATGAGGCTGCCGCCGGTTACGCCAATTTGAACCCTACCGGTCGTTAAGGTCCCGTGTGCACTAGCGCGACGAAATACCCATGCGAGCGCGGCCCTCTTAGACACCTTGGTGGGTACACGATGTAGCGCAGTTGGTGCGCTTTGGTTTATTGCTACCCTTTGGCCGCGGTCTTGCGTTGAAAATGTTCTCTCTCAGCTCTCATGTCATTATTTCGGCCTCATGCGCCCAAGTCCTACCGCACACCACCAGCCCTTATGGCCAAGCTGACCACTGGTGCTTCTCGACAGTCCAGCTTGGCTCAAGACAGCACAGGCGAAAGAGCCAAAAGGCTCTTGGCAGCTGCTAATGCATACTTGAAGGTCAAGAGGGGCCAGCCACAGCCATCCATGGCAGCTGTGGCCCGGGAACATTGCGTTCCATATGCCACCCTCCACAGAGTCATCAAGCGGGGTGGGGTGATCGCAAAACGTGGGCGCCCAACAGCTTTGTCAGCTGTGACAGAGGAGCAGCTGCGGGACTTGGTAGTGAGGGGCCAGCGGCAGGGTGTGGGGGTCACCAAGACAGCATTGCTTGCAGCTGTGAGGACGACGCAGCGGGTCATGGAGCGCAAGGGCAAAGTGGACCCCTTCAAGGGGAAGGCCCCTGGCAACAAATGGCGCCAGGGGTTTATGCGGCGGCAGGGCCTGTCACTGCGCAAGGCCACTCCTGTTACCAAGAGAAGGCGCATGGCTGCTAGGGACATCAGTGGATTTACCTGAAATATTTATAATAAAATTCCGATAACATTACATGTCGGGCGGCATTTGAGAAGAGCGTGCACTTGAGAAATGGCTTTCACCCCCCAGACAAGGATAACATGCTAGCAGCAGCAGCAGCCAGCAAGGAGGGTGGCAAGCAGCAACCAGCCTTCAAACCCTGGGTACCCTTGACAGTCGACGCCGCAATGTTGCGTGTTGCAGCTCAGCGATCAGCCCAACCGCAGCCCAGCTTACGTTTTCCAGCAGAGGATAGGTTCTATATCAAGCATGAGGTGGTTGCTGAGGCAGCCAAGAAAGCTGCAAAGGCCAGCAAGCGATCTTGCAAGTAGCATGCTTGCATGTGCATGTGCGCAACTTTGAGTGCCTCTAGACTGCCACGTGATCATGTTTTTGACAAGCTGCTAGTTTTGATAGGGGCATTGGGATGGGTAGGAGCCTCTACAAAAGTTGTGGTGCCAATCTTCAAGTAGGTGGACAAAAGCAACGACATGCTCACATTAGGGGACTTTCAATGTAAAACTGTTTTTCTGGAGGTATGGTACTAAAACATGTCATATCTTTGCTGCTGATGGGCATAAGGATACAATCAAGGGCACTGTGGAGAGATGTTATGAAGGGTTGCACGGCTATGTGCTTGGGTTTCACATTAGTACCAATATGAAGCAGCAATGGGCTTGAGACGCCAAAAGTTAATCAGATTATGAACCTTTCTGTGTACTGTCGCCTCACAGCGACGCAATGCTGTCAAACCGGCAGTGGGGCACTGTAGCAAGAGCAGTAGCCATGTGCTTAAATAACAGCTATTCCTCCCAGCCAGCCATGTTCTGCCTGCCTGCATTCTCTCTGCCAACAACTGACAGCTGAAGCCAAGCCTTTCTCTATATCCGTCTAGATGCTGATGTTCACATAGGCTGGTGCGCAACGCTCTCACCAGAAAAGAGGATGACAACGTGTTGGTGTGAGTCTGCCACAAACTTCTGGCCTGACTGCATGCGCTGAATGATGGACTCTGGCAAGATGTTCTTCAGCAGCTTCATGCTCTCTGTCTCACGCCCATCCTGTGGGGAGAAGCAGCAGCAGGCAGGCAGGCAGGCCAAGCGTGGATGCAGGCAAGGGGCAGGAGTGGAGCAAGGTAGAGAGGGGAGGCAGGCAGATGATGGGAGGCATGCGAGCAAGGGGCAAGAGACCAACAGCGGTGGGCAGGTATGAGCTACTGGCACTTAGAAGGACGATTGTAGCAGCTATGAGCATGCTGCTCAGCCAGCCTGCCTGACGTTGAGGCAACTAGTCCAGCGCTCTACTTGTGCATGGTGCCCCAATTCACACCTGGTTGTTGACCAGCTCAGCCAACCACCAACTGTCGCTCTTCAGCCGCAGCTGCGTCTCTATACGCGCCTGTGATGGCAGCGGAACTGAGCAGAGTGAGCAGGGGCTGATGGGTGAGGGCAGGCGAGGGCAGGTCAGGTTGGGTGGTGGAGGAGGGCTGAGGCCAGGCGCTATGAAGTAAACATGGATTGTATCATCCATGATCTCCTTCCCTCGTCCCTGCTCCCAGCAATGGTGTTTCTGGGTCTGGCGCAGGTCAAGGCAGCACACCTGTGCAAGTGCCGTCCTGTGACCTCACGCCTCACACAATCTCCCCCTGGCTGCTCCCAACCACCCACCAGCAGCTCATCTCGGCAGAATGGTTTGCGCACAAAGTCGTTGGAGCCGGACCTCAAGCCCTCCACGATGTTCTCCTCATCAGACTTGGCCGACACCATGATGACTGGCAGCACTGACCCAGGGATGACCTTGGCAAGAAGAAGCACAGCGTACAGATCAAAGTGAGTGCTGCAATAAGATACCTCACAGTACTGGCATTCTTCTCCTACCAGCAACGCCATCAGCTCTGCATGGCAGCTTGCCCATGCCTTGTGCTTTGGCCCTTATAATTCCCACAATGTTTCCCTTGCCCCCTCACCTGAGCTGCCCTGCTGTCCCCCCTTACCTTCCTCAGCGTGGCACAGAACTCGTGTCCACTCATCACGGGCATCATGCAGTCCAGCATGACCAGGTCAGGCAACGTCTCCTGCTCTGCCAGCCACTGCAGCGCCTCACGGCCGTCCATGGCCCTGAGCAAGCAAGCATGCATGTGGGTATCAATACGGAGGGAAGGAAGGACGGCCGGCTGGGAGGTATATGGCAACACATCATGGCCGTAGCAGGAGGCACATCTCACCCACATCCTAAACCACATCTTAAATTACACCACAACGAAGGAAGGTGCAGACCAGACTGAAGCTGTCAAGGGGTAGAGCGGGCCGACAGCAAGAGTCGCCGCAGGACATTGGGTCTGTGACTCCCACCTTGCATACTTATAGCCAGCTGAGGTCAAGATCTCCTCTGCCACAATTTGGTTGACCTCCTCGTCATCAACAGACAAGATGAGAGGGGTGCCGTACCTGAATGCAATGAAAGGGGATACAGAGTTCGGCAGCAGTGGACGAGAGCTGGATGCGCAGGCGGTGGAGAGGGAAGTAGAGCACACGGAGGGGGTGGGAATGCAAGCGGGAAGGGACGGGATGGGAGTGTGGTAGGCGGGAGGGTCATGGGTGTGGGCAATAGTCTGCTGGCATCACCCACGCACATTGCGCTGTAGGCCAACTTGTCCATGGACAGGCCAAGGATGGGTGGTCCATTCACAGCTATCTCACTGGTTTCTCCCTGCGGGCTGTTACAGGCGGAGTGGTGCACCGGGCCCTGCACATGCCAAGGGCAGGAACAGGATAGAGGAGGGAAGTGGGCGGGGGGGCTGGAGATGACTGGTCAGGACAGACTGGTCAGGCAGGGTAAGATCCGGCACGTCAGGGCAAGCACTTACATAGCTGGCTGCTTGGTGGCATGTCAGGGCACTCACATACTTGGCTGGACGGCAGTCAGGCACTCACATAGCTGGCTGACTGGCGGGTCATGGACCCGGAGAGCGCATGCCTGGTGTACATGGCAGATGACAGGCTCATGCGGCTGGGGCCACCTAGCAGCCCCGCCTGGGCTCTGGAGGGCGACAGGGCGCCCCAGCTTCCCGGTAGCTGCGCTGCGGAGCTTGTCATTGAGCCCTGGGTGGCGCTGGCAAAGCTGAGGTGCGCAGGCCTCGGGCCCTGGCCCTGCCTGAAGCCACAGGAGGGCTCGCTGCTGTAGCTGGCCCTGGCCACATCCTCAATGCCACAAGGGGGCAGCAGTGCGGGGGGTGGGTTGCGGCGGAGGTTGTCCGTGGCCTTGACTGTGGCACTGGCATAGCCAGAAGAGGAGGCCACCCAGCGGGGTGGGGGGAAGGCGGTGGGGAGGGACAGCTGCTCTGAAGTCACGGCTTGGTAGGTAGCAGAGTGTGGCGAGGGGCTCAGCGCTCCCCCTGCTGACTTGGGCTGCCAGGCAGGACCGCGGCGCACTTCCCTCTGCCCCTCCGGGTGAGTTGAGATTTCTTCATCCAGTCCATCCATGCTAAGGTCACTGCTCTGCCACCTGACGGTGCTGCCCTGGGCGGGCCCTGCAGCTGCTGGAGTGGCCCCCGCATGGGTAGTGAGCTTGAGGGCACTGGGCTTGCGGGAAGACAGTGGCCTCGCTGCTGCTGCTGCTGCCCCTTCCACCTCACTCCCCGGCCTCCCACCACCTGCAGCCGTGCCCATCAGGCCACCCACCACTCCGCTCAGCACCGGGGTAAGCAGGGACAGCAAGCCTCCGAGGCGGCTGGGTGTCTTTTGGGGTGGCCCTTGGTTGCGGGAGAGTGGGGAGGGGCAGGAAGGAAAGGTGGTGAAGGAAGGGAAGGGTGGCACAGCTGGAGCGGGAGGTAGCCAGGTGCCGCGGGTGCCGCCCCTGGGCTCGGCAAGCTGGAGGGGCGAGGGGTGAGAGGGACTCAGGGCTGTTGCTGGGGAAGTGTGGAGTTGAAAGCTGGTAGCGGCTGCAGGAAGGTCAAAGGTGGTGTAGGAAGGGGCCTCGAGAGCGATTCCTTGGTTGATGGAGAGGCTAGAGGAGAAAGACAAGGGGCCAGTGGTGGGGGGGTCCGATCCCTGGGCCCCAGGGAGGGGGGCCTGACCAGGGGAGGGTGGGGTAAGCGGTGGGTTGGGGCCAGCCGCCAGGGCCAGGGGGGCCGGTGGCAGGGCAGGGGGCGTCTCCAAGGCGTCAGCTGGTGCTGAGGAGGTGGGTTGGTGGGTTGAGGAGGGCAGCACCTTCAGGTCAGGGTTGCTGCTGCTCTGATACAAAGAGCTGGTAGACTGCACGTCAGGCAGCTGGGAATGGGTTGCCAGACGGGTAGAAGAGTCCCACACGCCTGTGGTAGTGGCAGCCGTGGGGGTCCCCTGCCCCGGTACCCAGCCTTGCATTCCCTGGTCATGGGCTTGCGCCAGGCTAAGCCGGGATCGTACAGCCTGGTCCTGGCTTGCACGGGGTGGGAGCATGCCCCCCTGACTCATCCTGCCCAACTCTTGGGCCTGCCCCTGCTGCTGGCGCCAGGCCTGCCGGGTGTTGGCCTCCTGCTGCAGGGAGCGGTTGTGGGCGGTGCGGCGGGCCAGGTCACCCAGCATCACCTCGTGCTCCAGTTCCTGCACACAGCCGCAACAGAGGTAGGCAGCTCACATGACGGCAGGACATGCTTGCAAACAATTGAGCAGTCAAGGTCAGGTCAGGTCAGGTCAGGCCAGGCCAGGCCAGGCCAGGCCAGGCCAGGTCAGGTCAGGCCAAGTCAGGGCAGACCAGGTCATAGGTCAGGGCAGACCAGGGCAGAGGTCAGGGCAGACCAGGTCAGAGGTCAGGTGAGGTCAGTAGCTCTTCTGCCCACCATGGTGCGCTTCTTCAGCAGCCGCTCCTGACCATCCATGTCAATGCTGCTGCAGCGGCTGGCCATGCCTGCTGCCAAGGTGTGGCCAGAAGTGGAGCGCAGCATCATGGACATCTCAGTCATGGGGCTGAGGCGGCGTCTGGGGTATTCCCTCAGGGGCCCCGCCCCCCCTGCTGCTCCTGGCACCCAGGTCCCTCCCCCCACCAGCAGTGAGCTCTGGGCACTACTCCTGTTCACCATGCTGCTCCTCTCACACGGCAATGAAGGCTCTAGGTTGAGGGCGAAGGTGCTGCTCCTCTCACCCCCCGCGTCATCCTTTGCGCTTGGGACAGTTACAGGCAAGGAGTGACCTTGAGTGTCATCACACCCAGGGAGGCCATGGGAAGGGGTTACTGGCAGTGCGGGGCAGGGGTACTGCTGCTTATCATTGGTGATGCTCCTGGAGCTGCTGTGGCGTCTGCCTCTGCTGCCTGCTGATGCCCGGTCACAACTCTTGCCAGACCCCTCATCATGGCTGGCTGCTCGTTTGGGGCTGCTGGAGGGCAGGTGGGCAGGGTGGGGCACTGCTGTTGATAGGGATTGATCGGGGGACCCCTGGGCGCCTCTCCTGACAATCGACGGTTCTCCTGACAGCCGGCTGCAGTGGACAGGGCGGGCAGGTCTGTTGGTTTGTGCTGTGGAGTCTGGGACTACGCCCTGACCCCGACCAGGCACCTGAGCCTGCTTCTCTCCGAACCGCTGCAGTTCTGTGGCTCTGCAATCACTGGAGAATAGGTAGGGCGACATGCGGCGGTAGGAAGCTGCCAGGAAGTCAACCGCAGAGGAGACAGCACGGGCCAGGGGGTCAATAGGGAGGGGCTGCTGCTGCTGCTGATGTCGAGGCTGCAGCGAGCTGTATAGAGCACGCAGCAGGGGGGCGTGAGGGGGGCCAGGGTGGGGTGCGGTGTTGGCCCGTGTGAAGCTCAGGTCAGAGCTAACGCAGCGGGAGCTGTGTAGGGAGGGGGCGTGGGAGGAGGGGAGGGAGTGGGTGGCAAGGCTGCCACGGTGCAGTGTGTCCCAGTTGTAGCCCTGGGCCTCCACTGCATTCCGCACCTGAGGGGGTGGCAGTGAGGGCAGGAGGGCAGGCAAGTGGCAGGCAGACAGACAGGCAGATGAGCAGGCCTTAGCAGACAGATGGTGGGCAGAGCATCTCTTACCAGCTGCCTGGAAGCTGCAGCCAGGCAAGGTTGAGAGCGCCCACATGCTGGGGCGAGGTGAGCAAGTGGTGAGAGAAGGTGAGGGGAGAGGGTGGGAGCGGTAAGGGGAGGTGAGGGTTAAAGTGAGAGGGTGAGATTTGTGGCTCACCTGCCCCTCCAGGGATTCCCTCATGCTGGTTTGCAGGGTGGGCAGCAGTATGGTGAATGTGGCGCCCTGCCCCTCTTGGCTTGCGCAGGTGATGGTGCCGTGATGGCTGGACACCAGCTGCTTCACAATGTTCAGGCCTAGGCCAGTGCCACCAAACTTACGGGTCACACTCATGTCCACCTGCGATGGTGCAAGGCAGGCTCAGTCCAGTTGACTTCAATTCAATTCTGCCCAGGTTGGGCCTGGCAGGCTAGACAATGCTGAGTAGATGGAGGTGCGTAGCAAGTGTGACCAAGGGCAGGAAGTGCAGCCTCCTGCAGCTTGAAGGCTGTGGAATGGAGCTTATGTTGGGTCAGAGGTATGACCCCACACCCTTCCCAACATTGCAAGCTGGTGGGCAGTGGTGTGGGGTCATCACAAGGCTTGGACCCTTCACCTGCTCAAAGGCGCCCCATATCGACCCCATCTTGTCTGCCGGGATGCCAATGCCTGTGTCCTCCACCGTAATGAGCACAGAACAGCCTGTGGGGTTGGCTGGGCCCACGCTTACACGCACATACCCTGACTTTGTGAACTTCAAAGAGTTGCCCAGCTGCAAGGGCAGCATAAGCATCAGCACCATCATCATCATCAGCAGCAGCGGCAGCAGGCATTGAGCCAGGGGCAGGACTGTTGGCAGGGCAGCGAAGTCAGACAAGGCCTGTTGGCAGGGGTAGGGGCATCGGCATGTTACCGTACTGATACACCCTGTTGGTGATATGCTGATTTGGTGAAACCCGAGAAAACGGTCCCAAACGCCCTATTGGCACATATTTGGTGACAGCGCCTGGCTCAAACATTGAAGTGATACATGTTTGGTGTACTCCCTATTCTTAATAGATCTACGAAGCCAGAGGCTGCCAAGTGCAACACCTAACAATAGCACATTGTCCACATATGTATTTGTTCACTAGTGGGGCAGCCGTCTTTGAGCACTGAAGCGTGTGGCTGCTTCCATCACAGCCTCATCATCCTCACTATCACTCTCGCTATTAGAGCTGCTGCTGGCTGAGCTGCTGGCACTGCTGCTGTCGCTTCCATCAGCCTCCACCGTGGCAGCAGCCCTCAAAGCTTGTGTGACGATGTCGTCCTCATCACTATCAGAAAGAGGTTGCATGCCCCTGCCCCTGCCCCTGCCACGGCCAGTTCGCAGCATCTATAGGCTGAAGGATCGAGGTCAGCAGGCTCTGTTTCAGCTTTTGCGCCATATACCATAGAGTTATGGTGAACTCGAGGGTGCTGCTACAAATTTGGTGACAGCCGCATCTCGAACAAATGGTGATACAATTTGGTGACGATTTGATTTGGTGAAATCACCAACAGGGCGTATCAGTACGGTACACAACAAGCAGTTGGGGGAAAGCCGGTACAGTGTGGGGAGGGATTGAGACAGCTGAAGAATGAGAGCCAGGGAGCTCCTACCCCCCACTAAGCTGCCCACTCACCCCCCACACCTTCATGTCCCTACACCCTGCCTTGCTGGCGACTCACCAGGTTGTACATGATCTGCACCATGCGGGAGAAGTCCGCCACTACCATGGGGGTGCGGGGGTCAAACACCCGCTCAATTGATACCTGCACGCCGCGCCCAACAGTCTAGGCTCGTGTGGGCAAGGCAAGGCGTGACTGTGACGAGGCACTGTGGAGTGCTGCCAGGGGCAACTGAAGCATGCTGCACAGGGCAGTGTGTATACACCTGGCAATATATATGTAAACATCCAATGCCTGCCTCCTGGAGGTGCGAGAGTGATGTTGCGGAGTGACACACTGGTACGAGCAGGTGGTGAGGTGCAAATGCCTTGGCTTGAGCAAGGTGGGTACATGACAATGGTGGGCAGCTGGCAGGAAGCTGGCGAGAAGCTGATTTTATTTGGCATGAGACCGGTCTAAACAGAGCATGTGGGGTTGCTCACCTCCTTCTTGGCCAGGGGCGCCACAATGTCTACCACGTGGTCAATGGCTCGGGACAGGTCCACCAGCTCGTGCTTGATGTGCAGCTTGCCCTCCTGCAGCCAGGGGCATGCACATGTGTGACCCACATGCTGGGGCCCATGATGTTCAAACTGGGCGAACTACCATCCCTGAGAAGACTGTCCCCCAGCACACTGCTGGGAGCAGCAGCTGACAAAAAGGGGCTGTTGTCTGCGCTGGTGGGTCCAACAGACTTGAAGGCTGGCAATTGATATTAAGCAGCCGAAGGTTACAGTAGCTTGCCCTTGTGGGCTTTAAGCTCTGGAGGGCATGTGACCAGGACAGGCACGTGACCAGGACAGGCACCTGAAGGCATAGCAGAACTCAATGAATTCCACCTCGACCACACCTTCAGGGCCGCAACATCAAGGATGTCGTTGATGATGTTGAGCAGGTGGTTGCTGCTGTTCTTGATGGTCTGCATGAAGTGGTTGCCCTTGGGGTTCATGGAACCACCTGCACACCAGTTTTTTTTTGCGCTAGCTATACCTTCCGCTATGAAACGCTATGTTTTGAAAGGTTGTTTTGCGCATTTGAAATGGCTGCTTCGTGAGCTGCACTACGGCACATCGTGCTATAAAAAGGACCTTCAACCTGCGATTTTGCGTGTTTTAGCAAAAATGTTGCTGATGTTCATCACCTGAACGTTGTTTTGAGCAAGGTCGTGCTACTCATGCATCACTTTGAGCTATAAATCATGCATCAGGGCGAAACTAAAATTAAAACACTGCTGCACACCATGCACGGCTGAGGCTGGGGTGACGGATGGTTGACAGCATGTACTAGTTGTTGTGAATGCAATGCAATGGTGCAATGCAGGACCTGTGCAACAATGGTGACACTGACAAGTAGGGCAGTGGGCAACAGACTGCACCAGTAAGTGGCACGGCCCTGTGCTGCCCTTGACCACTCTGGGCCTGGCTGCTATCCAGCGCCAAGGGCAGCTGACTGTGGTGGCACCTCCACCCTCCACAACAGGCTGAGCTGACTCATCCAACAGCCTAGCTACCTCTGCTAGCTGGGGCAGCTGGGGCAGCTGAAATAGCAGAAACGCCATACCCTACCCTGCCTTGCTTTTTACCTCCCCCACTCTGCCACCAAGACTGCCTGCATCCTCTTGCACTGCTTCATATCCCGTCAAACACACATACCCACCCTTGCCCTCCTCCTCCTCTGGCCTGCTTACTCGCCCTGCAGCCTTAGACCCTCCTTACCCAGCTCTGCGGAAACCCTACCCAGCCATCCTCCCACCTGCTCCCCTGCATAGGGCATCTGACAGCTGGATGATGCCGTTCAGGGGCGTACGCAGCTCATGGCTCATCAGGCTCATAAACTGCAGCACAGCAGCAGCACAACCCACCAGGCGTCAGCAGCGACATGTGACTGGACTTCAGTCTGGATGCAGGCGGGATGGCTGCACACGGGAGAAGACGCCAGATGGCTGACGGCCCAGCCTCAGACGACCCACCACTAGTGAAGCCAGATGATCCTAACCTGCTGTAGAGCTTGCACCACGTACTGCTTTAGCCCCTCATATGCTGGCAATTGTACTGACTGCTACACTATTTGCGGTGGCTGCTCCTTGCCCCCAGCTTCTACCCTAAACGCCCCCAGCTTCTTCCAGCCCCTTTCAGTGCTAGCATTACAACGTATAGCCTCTGTCTCTGCTGCCTTCAGCCCTGCCCTTCATCACCCCTCACCTGGTCCTTGCGAGTCACGGCCTCCTTTAAGTCATGCACCATCGTGATGCGTGCCTCGTTCTCAGCCAGCTGTGTGGCAATCAGCCGCCGCTGCATGCAAGCCAAGGCCGAGCCCATCAGCAGGCAGTGGGCAGGTGCAGGGGGCGGCTGGCAAAGATGCAGTCAGCGAGCATGACAGCCAATGCTTGTACCGGTGTGGAACACAACGGCAGTTTGCAAGGAAAAGCTACCCATTACCAACACATCACACAGCCCAGTATCAAAGTGCATTAGCCAAGGAAGTGAGCAGAAACACTTGCTGCAGCGCCTGATGGCATATGCCATGAGTTAGTGTTGCTGCATGTCTTGGAGGTCAGTCTGTGGACAGGGTCTGGTCTAGGGCCCCCTACCTGAGCAATGGTGTAGTAGTTCCCGTACATGATGCTGGAGCTGAACATGACCTTGGCAGTGAAGTTGGCAAACAGCACTAGCGCCTGCAGTAGCAGTGTAGCATACCAGGTAGGTGTGAGAGCAGCTTTGCAGTACTGTCTGTAACCCAGGTCATGTCAGAAGCCCAGCCCAAGAGCCTCTGGCGACCTCTAGGGCATGTTAGGGTTGGTTTCTGTCGCCAGGCTGTTAGCCTGTAAGCAATTAAGCTGTTAGTTTTGGTGGGGAGCCCAGTGGTCTGTCCCGGGAAAGTGCCATCTTCGTGGGGTTGGCAGTCATCAAGGGTGCGACCGAGGATGCTTCAATAACATTGTAGCGGAGTGAGATTACCCACAGCCCAACATGTTGTTCCTTGTTGAATAAGTTTTGTTGGTCTGTAACCCAGGTTACAACCCACCCACCCGCTCACCCACCCACCCACTCACCTAGCCACCCACCCACCCACCCACCCACCCACCCACCGCCAGGAACTAGGATGACCTGGCTGGGCCTCTTGACCTATGCCCAGCAGTTGGTTCAGGGTGTACAGCTGTGGTACTGTCAGGCTGAGACCTAACCTTGCAGCTACCCTGCCCCTCATCATACTGCCCTCACTCCCTCTATTACACCCACCTCACTGTACATCAGGTGCTGCGGCATGAATCGTGCCATGAGCCAAGCCACTGGAAACAGCGACCAGATGAGGAGGGTGCCTGCGCAGATGAACTGCAGGGAGCGGCGCACTGCGGGTGACTGGCTGGCGTCCGCCTCAATGGCACTGCCCACCATCGCCGCCATCTCTGTCATCACGTGCACGAACAGCAGGCTGCTGAGCAGGAAGGGTCCCCCTGCAGCCCAAAAGGTCAGGGCCTGAGAGGGAGCAACGGAGAGCCAGCATGTGACAGGGTGCAAAGCAGGAGCTGGGGCGGTAGGAGACACCAGCTCAAGAGTGGGGCTAGGAGCAGGGAGGCAACGAGGCAACAAGGGTCTTAGTAAAGCCTCGCAACGTACCATAGAAGCAGCAGCAGCAGCAGGAAGGGCGAGGGCAGTTCAGGCCAGTGCAGGCCTAACCTTCAAGGGTGTTGAAGGGGTCAGAGAGAACAGCAGGCCCCAAGGGTTGCATCATGCTACCCTCACGCCGGGGTACCCGCATAATCACACTCACATGCAAGCATGCCAGGCATCAAGTGCGACATGGCGCCCAAGAACACCATGAGAACATCTGCAGCTGCTGTTGCTGTGAGGCGCTGCCAGGAGAAGTCACTGATCTGAGACAGGATGAAGACCATGAGGGGGGTAGTCACTATCCACTGCACATAGCGCTGGGGAATGAACCTGCATCGCGGGGCAGCAGAGCAGGCTGCACAAGCTAACAGCGGTGCCGCATCCCCTGCCTCTCAGCCGCACTGTTCAAACAAACACATACAGAGGGTGCCGAGATGCTGCCTTCCAGCGCACTGCTAGTATCATTTCTGTGACGTCCAGGGTTGTTGGTGCAAGGATGTTCAGGGACCAGGGTGAGCTCACAGCTGCAGCTTGCTTACTGCTCCTTGGATGTACAGGTGTTCTGGGCAGAAATGTGCTAGTGGCCTGAGCTGCCAGAGTGGCCCATCCTGACCGCTGAGAGTGGGAGTACCCAGGTTTGGGTCCTGATCAGCTGGAATACTGCTTGGCCACAGGCTGAGCAGTGGCTGCAACAGGTCCAGCTGCGCCTAAAGCAGTGGCTGCGACAGGACTCTGCCCAGTCCAGCTGTACCGTCTCACACGAAAGGCGGCATCTCCTCACAGGCATACACACCAATGCTGGCTATCCAGCGGTCAGTCAAATCAGCAGTGGGTGCGTGGAAACAGGTGCGAGACAGGGACGTGGCAGGGCACAGTGTGACGGCTCCCTGCCACTCACAGTGAACCGCCAGAGTCGTACAGCACTGGGGTGGCATCGTACACAATCAGCAGGTCTGAGGAGCACGCTGCAGCCTTGACCACACATGACAGCAGGGCCAGGGTGCGCTTGGCTGCTGAGTCCTCAAACACAAGGGATGTCAGGTTTAGCACCAGGGCAGTGAAGAAGGCGCACGCACTCATCTGCATGGCATTGAAGGCACTCTTGTATGCCAGAGAAATCATGGTCTCATCCATGCGAGTTTGGCGAACAATGTGAGGACTGCAGAGAGCTTTCGTTGTGTGCACATGTGTGCGGTAGATTATCAGCTCCAGCGCTGCATCGAAGCCTTGGCGGCCCTGTTTCAAAACTTCGTGCCGAGCTGGCACTAATTTGGTATGCCAGCGCTGACCTGGTATAATATTGCAGGAGACTGGGATAGCAGGTGCTGCCTGGCCTCGTGGTCGTGACTACAGCAAGCCCCGACCAAGCCGCTAAGTACAACCAGTGCACATACGCTGGCCCTGCGTGTGGCACACTGCCCAAAGTAAGTCACTTGCAACGGTGCATTTCAGATGCACAGTGAACTTCCACTACATACAGGGCGACGAAGAGGGAGTTGCGGGAGCTCTGCTGGCTGGCCACTCCTATGTCCGCTGGGACTCTCGCTGGCATCAGTGTCTCTCTCGGCCGGTTGGCAACAGCAGCGCCCGAAAAGCGACGCATCCTCCTCGTGAAATCGTTTACTCCACAGCACGCTCAGAGTATGCTTGTGGGTTGGGCAGAGGCACTGGAGGCTTGAGGCTCGATGAGAGATATCGCTAAGGATCATGTTAGCTCCAAAGAGTCACCGCGAGTCATTCGGGCGATGGGTATAACGTGTGTAAGGCTAATGACCCGTGAACAGAACAGCGTGAACAGAAGCGGGCTGGCTTGCACACTGCACCCATGCATGCATTTTCACATTCTATGGCCAGGGAACGCCATGTCATGCAACTAAGCGGAGAAACCCTGTGTGTTTCCTTCCTTAGACTACAGAGCTTTTAAGGGGGGTGTTGAACAGATAGTGTGTAAAGCAGGGTGCAGGGCGCGGTGGGAGGTGGAGGGCAAATGGGGCAGCAGGAAGCCAGCAGGGGCGGTTAGGCAAGGGGCAGAGGGCAGGCGGCCGGGGGTGGGGAGGCCAGCGGTGTAGGGTGGGGTAAACAGGTAGAGTAGCATTTGACTATGTGACACAATCGTCAAGCCATCAGCAGCTCATCGCACCAACTGGCGACCTCATCCGTGCAGAAACGAGTTAGTTTGTATCTCTTTGGCCATGGGGGTGGGCCAACCGCGGGGGTGACCTAATCGTATGTCATTCCTGGTTTCATCCAAGGCATGCACGATGGACAATGACACGGCAACCACGCTCCACATACACCATACACAAGTGCCAAGCCATGTGCCAGAACTGTGGGGCGTGGCGTGCCTGCACCCAGCGCGCATGACGTCACTTTTGGTCTCGGATTATAGGATGTCTGTGTTGTAGTGATGGGCATGAGTGTCTGATGTGACCACCCCATGTGGTGGCTGACTGCTGAGCTGCTAGCCATCCACTGCGCCGCCCAGCTTGGCCCGGTGCGGCAGGCTGCGATACAGCAGCAGCGCGGCCTTGCAGTGGCCTAGCAAGGCCACGATGGGTCGGGGTATGCTGCGTCCCTCCGGGGGTAGCTGCAGGGCCAGCAGGTGTGCGCTACAGTCCACCACGCCCTCAGCTAAACAGGCCTCGGCTGGGCCCTCCATCTGCAGGGCATGGCAGTGTTGCAACAACACAGGTGTGCGGCACAGCAGCACTGGCATTGCTACATATAGCTGCCCTATAGCTGCCCTGCCAGCAGTGGCAGGCTGGCATGGTGGGAATGGATTTCGATCTGGACATGTTTGCCGGCCTGGAGTAGCTGCCTGACCTTGCCCACCAGCAGTCTGGGCAGCCTGGTGAAAGCTGAATGAGCACTGGTCAAGAACTGAGAGCTGGTGGCCACCTGCACTCCAGCTTGCAGGCAGGCAGGCAGGGCAGCACGGCAGGCTCTAGCCCACCTGCAAGCCCCTTCCTGGAGCAGTCGGCCCAGCCCCCCACTGACCTGAACTGGGTAGGCCGGGACGCCCTGGCCCTGCACCAGGTTGACGGCAGCCGTCATGTGCAGCCGGTATTGCGCCTGCTGCTGCTGCGTCAGGTGTGCAGCGTGCTTGACCTGCAGCGCAGCAGGCAGCGCAGCAGGCAAGGGCACACAGTGCATTGGGGACCCAGGCGGCGGGGCAGCAGACCGGGCAACAGTTAGGAAGCGAGGGACAAGTGCAGGGTGGGAAGTGAGCCTGGGCATCAAGAAGCTAACAAAACTCAGTGAGTGGAAAGTGTTGGCAAAAGAGGCAGGGAGGTGCCGGCAGGTGTGAGGCATGGCTCGTAAGTTGCAGCAGGCGGAGTAGTCATGGTCGCCTACACCCTGAGCCACACCACATGATATGGTGATGTCATGTGGCCTACCCATCGCCCCTGCTCACCAACCCTCCTTCCCACCTCCCCTGCTCTAGCTTGCACTGCCCAGTCCCCCTCTTGCTAAGCCATCAGTGTCAGCTGCTGCACGCCCTGACCTGTCCAAGGAACAGCTTGTCCGGGGTGCGGCTGTAGAGCAGGCGGTTAATCAGGTAGGGCAGGCTGCCTTGCATGGCGCCAGGCTCCACCACAGCCAGCGC
The DNA here is from genome assembly GCA_030144725.1 of Haematococcus lacustris. Taxonomy (NCBI): domain Eukaryota; kingdom Viridiplantae; phylum Chlorophyta; class Chlorophyceae; order Chlamydomonadales; family Haematococcaceae; genus Haematococcus; species Haematococcus lacustris. The sequence continues at coordinate 5,882,372 of JASKMD010000018.1, read as the reverse complement.
CCGCATGCCACGCTTGGCAGAGTACAGGGACTCAACGGCAGCAGCACAGGCAGGGGTCAGCACCACAGTGGGTACCTGGGAAGGCAGGCCAGGCAGGCAGGCAGGCAGGCAGGCAGGCAGGCTCATGTCTCCAGGCAGGCAGGCAGGCAGGCTTGCAATTGGGCGGCAGGGGAGGCTGGCAGCTCCCGTGCAGCTGTACCCTAGCTCTGAGCACATGCTGCTCAGTCTTCACGTGTTGTTCTAGATTGCCTCCCTGACCGGATATTGCTTCAGTTGCTCTAGCCCCTACTCTCCACAGCCTCCCACACCTCTCTCCAGCCCTGCCACTGTCTTGCCTTACCTCCCACACCCCCGCCCTCTTGCCCTGTGACTTCCATCTCTGCCCACCTCCCTCATTTATTCTGCCTCAACTCCCATGCTCTCGCTTCCCCAGCCAGCCCCGCCTACCTCCACACGCTTGATGATGGCCAGCGTCACACTTCCAATGACTGACAGCATGGAGTTGCTGGTGACGCGCTGTGAGGCGAGCACCATGAGGTCTGCGCCCAGCTCCAACACATGTCGCCGCATGCTGTCCAACAAGCCTGCTTCACCTTTCACCTGCCAGGGCGGTCAAGCAGGAGGCGACTGACCAGGCAGCAGAGCGAGAGTGGAGAGCACGATAGGCTGCCTGGTTGCAAGCAGGTCGAGCAGCAGGCAGGGGAGAGGCAGCCCAGGCAGCTGCAGTGTTGGACAGGGCCGCTGGTGTACAATTTATGTGCTGGAGAGCGAGCTATCATTCCTGCCATACCATTCAGTTTGCTCCAGCCAATGAGGCGAGGGGCAGGGGCAGCAAGAATGGAAGGAGGGCGAGTAGAAGGGCGAAAGAAGAGGAGGGGTAGGCATTCGCAAGGGGCCCCCCTAACCCTCTCCCACTCTGCCCTGCCCTGGTCCGTCCCTCCCTCCCTCCACCCCAGACACTCTTCAGCTCAGCCACGGGCAGCGGCTCTGCTGGCCAGCGTGGCCTGGCAGGCGCGCCACTGACCAGCACGTTGGTGCGCACGTCCACATGTGGCCGGTCATGCAGGCGCTTGAGATGTCCCTCCAGGCAGGCCTTGCCGGCTTCCACATCGATGCAGCGCGACACAAACATGGTCATCACCACAGTGTCCAGCTGGGGCCTGAGCAGGGGCAAGGGCAGGGGCAGGCAGGGAGGTGAACCCGTGGTGGCAGCATGGCAAGCAGGGGGGCCACTGCACCCTCACCCCCAGCCTCAGCCTCAGCCTCAGCCCCCTGTACTCATCACCGTCACTGTTATGTTGCTCACCTGGCCAGGGCCAGGGCCATCTTGGTGGCAAGCAGCCCGCTGTTGCCCTCCTCTATGAACACGACTGCGGGCACACAGCAGCAGCGCACTCTATGCCTGTGCTGGTGGCACAATGCCTACTGCTACAGAGAGGCGGGCAGGGAGGAGTGAGCAGGAGGTGCAGCAGGTAAGGCGTGCTGCTTGCCCTACTCTAGGAAGAACTGTGAATGCCCCTGCACTCCTCGTTCTTCCTCGTCCTTCCCCACTTGCATTCGTTACTGTAGCACAGCTTCCCTGCCCACCTCTGCCTCTTGTGGCATCCCTAGCCTCTACTAGGCCTGCCCTTGAACCTGCAAACCCTGCCCTGGTATGGCACCTTCAGCCTTCACCCTTGAACTGCCCCATGAGCCCCGCCCCATGCGCCCCGCCCCCGGGCGTCTCACTGCTTGCCTGTGACATTGGAATAGCCTGCAGGGCTGACGGCCGCTGCAGCCTGCTGCGCCCATGGGCCCCTGCCGATGGCCGCAGCAGTGTCAGGAGCAGGCAAGTCCTGACTTGGGGGCACGCGAGGGCCCTGCTGCAGGGCTCGTGAGAGGTGGCTGGGAGCGGAGGAGTGCAAGGAGGCAGCCAGGGCCTTGTCTCGGTCCTGGGCAGGAGGAGGTGGGTGGGTGGGTGGGTGGGTGGGCGGGCGGGCGGGCGGCGGGCGGGCGGGCGGGCGGGCGGGCGGGCGGGCGGGCGGGCGGGCGGGCGGGCGGGCGGGCGGGCGGGCGGGCGGGCGGGCGGGCGGGCGGGCGGGCGGGCGGGCGGGCGGGCGGCGGGCGGGCGGGCGGGCGGGCGGGCGGGCGGGCGGGCGGGCGGGCGGGCGGGCGGGCGGGCGGGCGGGCGGGCGGGTGGGTGGGTGGGTGGGTGGGTGGGTGGGTGGGTGGGTGGGTGGGTGGGTGGGTGGGTGGGTGGGTGGGTGGGTGGGTGGGTGGGTGGGTGGGTGGGTGGGTGGGTGGGTGGGTGGGTGGGTGGGTGGGTGGGTGAGGGAAAGCTGCGGGTGAGTGGGTAAGCGGGTACAGCGCCACTGGGTCATGCACTATGCTGGGCTGTGGCTGTTGCTGTCTTGAGATGGAGAAGAGGGGAAACTTGGGGTAAAGGAGCATGTAGGAAGGCGGAAGGGAGCAAAGAAGGGAAGAGGGAAGGGGGGCGCATGAAATATGGGATGGAGAAGGGAGGAAATGGAACGCATTGGAAGGAGAGGAGAGGAGGAGAGGAGGCGCACCATAGCCTGGCTGCAAATCATCAGGGTGTCCAAATCGGCGGTGCAGAGCAACAGCGGCAGTTTCGCTCCTGTGCCGGGGCTGTGAGGCGGGGCGACTGCAGGTGAGCATGTGTGCATGGGCATGTAAGCTAGTGGGCAGGCGTGTAGGCCGACCAGCAGGTGCCCAGACAGAGCTGCCTGGCTGGGGCCATGCAACGGGGAGAGCAGGCGGTGTGGGAGTGGGGGCTCTAGGCTCAGGGCTGTCAGTGCAGGGCATGAGGGGCGCGTGGTAGGACCATGGTTTGGCGAGGCAGAGACAAGGACACTCAGCTGCCAGAACATATATGAGGAGGTGTGAGGCGTGCAGGAGGGTGCAGAGGTGCTGCTGAGGCAGCTAAGGTGCAGGCCTAGGTGCAGGGGTGTCCAGGGGTCAGGATGTGGCTGTGGGTGGTGTGCTCCTCTGCTGGGTGGGGTAAGATGGTGGGGCCGGGAGGAGCAGGTTTTGTAGGCTGTTACCTGCACGGCTGGAGGCTGCTGCCATGCCCTGGGGGGGGCGGGGCGGCACCTCTACAGCAACGCAAGTGCGGCCAAAAATTGAGGTGAGGTCGCAGGCATCGAGGCAGACCTGCAGGCGCCAGCAGCAACAGCAGCAGCTGCTGGCAAGGGAAGAAACTGGTGCTGCAGCTTGCCGCGGATTGGTTCGTCAGTAGAGAGACCATGTGTGGCTCCTTGTCAGGGAGTCCATAAGATCCCAGGGGTTAGGGTTAGGCTTGGCTGGACCGCGGGACCTCACCATGTGCAAGGGTGGTGTGCAAGCAGCCATGTGCAAGGGTGGTGTGCAAGCAAAGAGGCCGTGTGAGGTTTCCTCAGTCGTAACACCCATAGACAAACCTCAGCCAATGAGTCCACAGCAGGGGCTAGGAGGGCAGAGGCACAAAGTAGGACAGGGATTTGACAAGTCCAGCAAGCACTTGCCTGCAGGGCGTCCTCCTTCACCCGCAGCTTGGGGCGCAGCCTGGCGTTGTGGCCAGACAGCACCTGGGGCCAGGGCAGGGCGCACCACTGCTCTGCAACAGACCCTGTCCTGGGCCTGCCCTCCATCACGGATGACGCCACCCCTAGTGGCCATGCAGCTCATGCTCCAGGAGCACATGCCTACTGATACCAGCCGGGCTGCAAGGCCCTTGGGGTCCCTGGCACACCCTGGCCCTGGCCTACAGACATGCACCTGCCTCCTGGCCCCTGCCCTCCTGCCCTCCTGCCCCTGCCCTCCTGCCCTCCTGCCCCTGCCCTCCTGCCCTCCTGCCCTCCTGCCCCTGCCCTCCTGCCCTCCTGCCCCTGCCCTCCTGCCCTCCCTGCCCCTGCCCTCCTGCCCTCCTGCCCTCCTGCCCCTGCCCCTCCCTGCCCTCCTGCCCCTGCCCTCCTGCCCTCCTGCCCTCCTGCCCCTGCCCTCCTGCCCCTGCCCTCCTGCCCCTGCCCTCCTGCCCCTGCCCTCCTGCCCCTGCCCTCCTGCCCTCCTGCCCTCCTGCCCTCCTGCCCTCCTGCCCCTGCCCTCCTGCCCCTGCCCTCCTGCCCCTGCCCTCCTGCCCCTGCCCTCCTGCCCCTGCCCTCCTGCCCCTGCCCTCCTGCCCTCCTGCCCCTGCCCTCCTGCCCTCCTGCCCTCCTGCCCCTGCCCTCCTGCCCCTGCCCTCCTGCCCCTGCCCTCCTGCCCCTGCCCTCCTGCCCCTGCCCTCCTGCCCCTGCCCTCAAGGCCCCTGCCCTCAAGGCCTTGGCACGACCACCCACTCCTAGCCAGCCTATGTTTCTGCAGTCACCTGTGCTACCCTCTCGCCCCTCTAGAGGCCCCTCCTAAGCTCCTCAGCAGTGCACCTTGCGCAAGGAGGGCAGGTGGTAGGCGTAGCGGCCCAGACCCACAGCATAGCGTGAGCGCAGCCCGGAGCGGCACCGCACCAGCACGTCACCCAGCTGAGGGGTGCACAGCTCTGCCTGCAGCCCAGCCCAGCCAATGCAATGCCATGCAGTCAAGGAGTGTAGTAGCCTGTCAGGGGTTCCTACTTCTATCCAGCGTCAGGGCTTTGTTCAACAGGAGCTGGGGTGGCGTGCGGAGGGCTGGGTCATGTTTGCAACATGCCATGCCATGCCGACACGCAGATGGACAGCTTGACAGGAACTGCCTGCCAGCTCTGCCTTGCAGTGCCTTAAGGGGCAGCACCATGACACACACCACTAAAGTGCATGCACTGCATGTGACGAGCATGCCCCTAGGGCTCAGCGTGCAATGCCCGGCACCAGGTGCTGCCACACTGCACGCACACATCTTGTACCCCCTTCCTCCCTCCTGCGGCCCCCATGACTGCAACAGACCCTACCCGGTACCCGACCAGCCAGCCCAGCCCATCCCTGCGCCAGCCCTGACTCACCAGCCTCATCTCAGTGCAAGCCCAGGAGCCACCAGCCTCGGAGTCGACCTGCTGCACCAGCCGGTCCACCATGCCGCTCAGGCTCTGCTTAGGGGCTCCTGCCGGCATCACCCAGGCCCCATGCAGCAGCCAGGCAGCCACACAGCCAACAGCCTCAGAGCCTGGGCCCAGCACTCCCCACCAGCCAAGCACAGCTTGCGCACCTTGCGGCTGAGCAGGCAGCTGAGCCAACCCAGCCCACCAGGGGCAATGGCCAAGGCAAGGGCAAGGCTGCCGATGCTAAAGCAGGATCACAGCCAGGCAGGTGGGTAGACAGGGACTGCAATGCAGCGCTGAGCAAGTGGCGCCCGCTGGAGCTGTGCTGGTGGCCTGAGGTGCCTGCGCTGCCAGCCATGGGCAAGGAATACCCATGACTGGGCTACAAGCAGCTGCGAGACCTACTTGCAGCCTGTGGCTCCTTAGAGCTGAACCCCTTCAGCTTACATCAGTGCATGCATGTCGTGCCAACCCTATGCTATAGGCCTGTAACAGGGGTCAGGCATGCCAGGTTGGCGGATGAGTAATGCATACAACAGCCCCTTCTTGCTGGATGCATACTCGTGTGTATGGACCCACTGAGCACCCCGCACTAACCCTTTGCCCTCTGCTGAGCCAGCATCATTTGCACATCACTTGCACAGCAACCAGCAACCAGATCCCATCAGCATGCTTGGCACACAGCAACCAGCATGCAAGCATGCAACCTCGTCAGGGGCCTTGGTGCACAGCAGTAGCGCCCCCCTTTCCCCCTACGTTTCCACCCTCCACTGCCGTCTTCTCCTGTTCCACTGTCCACCGATTTCTCAACCCTCCACTACCCACACCTGCCTAGCTTGGCACCCACCTGACACAGTGCCAGGAGGGGGGGCTGGGGGAGGGGACTTGGTGGCATGGGAGCGAACGCTGCTGGAGATGGTGATGCTGCTGGAGGTTTGGCTCCGCATGAGCAGGCGGCCAGGGGCGTGGTCGGTGGGTAGGCGGGGCTGAGCGCTCTGATTGCAGAGCAGCACACTGCGCGTAAGGGGCATAAGCACACACACATCCGAGGCAGCGGCCAGTGGGTAAGCTGGCTACCAAGCAGGTAGGTGCTGCAGTGACTGCAAGCATGCAAGCCTGACATGTAAGCACCATGCGGCCTAGCATGCAGCAAATGCGCCACATGGGAGCCAGCATGGAACAAAGCTCACATGCTTGCATGCACACTGATGTCCAGCCGCTGTACTCAACCACCAGGGGCCCTGACAAAGGACGGTGATCAGGCTCATGGGTTGTGGCTAGCCTACTAGCACCAAGGCCTACAGCCTGCACTGATGCCTTAGGCTGTAACAACGCTATGTGGTTACAGGTCATGTGCACACCACCCACACCAAGCCCGTGAGGCCTCCTGCCAGCCAGGTGTGGTGTGGTCGGGTGGTGAGGTTGGTGGGTGGGTGGGTAGCATTGGGTGGCTGCTGCACAGGTGCAGCACACGAGCTAGTGGCCTGTTAGGCCATCACCTGTCAGCCACCCGCGCCGTGGTCAGGGTGTCGGTCATCATGGCCTGGGTCACCATGTCTGCGCCATGCATGTCCCGCATGACCAGCGCATGCAGCAGCAGGCCAGAGGCACTGGAGGGGCCTCCACTCAGCAGGGCGTCCCTGGGCCCCAGGAGTGCAAGGTCCCGGGCCCGCCAGCTCAGCAGCCAGCTGCAGGCAGGTGCAGCGCAGCAGCTGGGGCCAACAGCAGCAAGCAGGGGTGCAGCACAGCGGCTGGGGCCACCAAACATGGGCAAGGCCAGCTCAATGACCTGTGTCTTGCATGGTGACGATGCCACTACACACCATGCACCGCATGGCATGGCAGCACCCATCTGCTCTCACAAGGGACAGGTTGTAGTGAGCCGGCAACTCATTCACGTCTATGAGTATGTATGCTGCGGGCAGCACCGCAGCCAGGCTTGCAGCAATGTCACATCCACGCCTGCTGCACACACCTATTGCCCACACACAACATAGTTCAGCCACATAGGTTGCTGGCTGCCAATGACTTGCACTGTTGCTGCTGGCCTGCAGCGCCCACCTGACGCCCCTGGCAGCCATGAGGTCCAGGGCGGTGCCCACCAAGGGGGTGGGCACGCCATCGGCACTGATGGTCACTGCACAGGGCGCCCAGCTCAGCTGCAGGGCGGCTAGACCAGTGCCGGCAGTCTGACCCGGGAGGCTGGTGTCCTGCGGGGCACACTTCTCACTCTGTTGGTAGCGTGAAGCTGTGAAATGCCGTGTCTCAGTGGTCGCCTTGCACTATGAAACGGTCTCCATCACACTGATGTCTAGCCGCTGTGCTCAACCACCTGCCGCAGTGGGGCAAGTGGCAAGTGTAGCAGCCATTGTCAGCACCTTCTTCATCGACAAAGCTAACATGCTGCTGGTGTTTGCCATATGCCTGCCCACACCACGCTGAGTCCACAACCAAAGAACCTAACCATGTACAAAGCCATGTAAGGCAGGCAGCTCTAAGGCAGCCCTTTGCAGGTGCTCTTTGAACCTTAGGTGCCCTTTGGAGGTGGCCCCTTTGGAGGTGCGGAGTGAGTGACGCACGGGTATGAGCAGGTGTGAGCTGGTATGAGCTGGTATGAGCCTAGTGGCGCAATGCCTCGAGGAAGGCCCCCCACAGGCCCCATGCAGCAGCCAGGCAGCCACACAGCCAACAGCCTCAGAGCCAGGGCCCAGCACTCCCCTGCCAGCCAAGCGCACCAAGACTGAGCAGGCAGCTGAGCCCACCCAGCCCACCAAGGCCAAAGGCAAGGCTTCTAAAGCCAAGCCCGCACCACAGCCAGGCAAGTGGGTAGACAGGGACTGCAATGCAGCGCTGAACATGCAGCACATTGGGGAGAGCAGGTGGCGCCTGCTGGAGCTGTGCTACTGGCCAGAGCAGGGGAAGCTGCCAACTAAGGGCAAGGAGTACCCTGGCCTGTACTACAAGCGGTTGTGAGACAAGCCACCCAAGGCCCAGCAGCGCAGCAGCAGCAGCACCGCAGCCTGCTGTGGCACAGTAGTGTGTGCCCGCCTTTGTTGAGCTGTCATCAGCTTACAATTAGTGCACGTTCTTCATGCCAACTCTACACAATAGCCCTCCAGGGTCAAGCAATATTGTAGGTGGTAGACGACCATGTTTGTGTGTATGCCATGCGTATGCCATGTCTATGCCCATGTACATGGGAACTCCACACAGACAAAAACGTCGTTTTGTATAGGTCCTATGTATGAAGGCTCTAGGTTGAGGGCCAAGGTGCTGTGAAATGGTCGCTTTGTGAACTGTGCTACTGCGCTATGAAAAGCGATTTTTGGATTGAGCTATTGCCCAGCTTTGGTTGACTTTGAGACCTGAGCTGTGGGCGCAGGCTGGGGCTGAGCTGTGAGCTCGAGGATATGAGTCACTTGGGGCATGTCAATTTGAGCTAGAAATCAGTTGGGCATGATCAGGCATGCGGGCAACTGAAAAAACTCGATGTGCACAGGAAGGATGGATGGCACACAGGCAGGTCAGGTTGGACCGGAGATACCTACAAGAGGCTGGTACAACGAGTTGATGTTTCTCTCAGGGGCACACTTTCCCATCACCCTCAAGCTCCAGAAACATTCCTTCCCTGTCTTCCAGCCACCACCATAGCTGCTACTGTGCTGTTCTTACTTGCTTGCCGGATGTCTCGCCTTGGCCTGTGTGCAGCAGGTAAATGCCTGGCCCCTCACCTGCTTCCACTGCAGGCTGCCTGGGTCCCATTTGTATGCGCTCTTCTTGGTTTGCGTGGTCAGCAGCACGTTGCTGCGCTGGAGCCCATAGAAGGAGTGCTCAGACAGGTCCCGCACACAGCCCTGCAGGCGGGCATGCGTGGAGGCTGCACTTGCATTGGTCGTCAGCATCTCTGGACAGAATGGCTTGCTGCACCCCTAACTCCTGCCTGCACCAGCCACAGTGGCGTGGCATCTGTACAGGCAACCGACCATCTTAATGAGCAAGGCCGGAGTTTTCCCAGGGGGGACACATTTGGCTCGTACCCACGACCTAATGATGATTAGAAACAGTTCATACCAACTGAGCACCAGCCCATCCAACCGGAGCATGACTAGTGTAGCACCAGCCCCACTGCAGAAATTGTCCAGCTGACCTAATACATTACCCTACCCCCTTTGGGCGCTGTGTGCACTGCTTCTCCCCTCAAATAGGCAAAAGCAGACCCCCCAGTGCTGAAGCCCAGTTGCACCTACCTCCAGCTGGTCTTCATTCACCGCCAGCACCACCAGCAGCTTGGCTGCGGCCTGGCTCCCGCCCAGCTCCTGGGCTGCCAGGGCCAGGGAGGCCAATGCTCGGCCCTGGAGACTCCAGCCCTTCACTACGGCTTGGTGGTGCAGCTGCAGGGGCAGAGACAGAGGCAGGGGCAGCTAGAGGCAGGGGCAGGGGCTGAGGAAGGGGCAGCTAGAGGCAGGGGCAGGGGCAGAGACAGAGGCAGGGGCGGCTAGAGGCAGGGGCTGAGGAAGGGGCAGGGGCAAAGGGAAGGGCAGGGAAGGGGCAGAGGCAGGGACGGCTGCAGAGGTGAGGGCAGGGGCTGAGAATGGAGAAGGTGCATGGGGTGCAGGGACAGGGGCAGCTGCTGGGAGAGGCAGTGGGTGGGAGAAGGCGTTGGGGCGGGGCAGGGTGTCGGGTGGGCTTGTTCCAGGGCATGTGGCTGTGCAGGCGGCTGTGCTGTGCTGTGACAATGACACTTCCGCTGCAGCTTCTGCAGGTCAGGATGTGATAGCCAGCCAGCAGCCCACCATGCCCGGTCGAGCCTGCGCAATGAGGTCATAGGGGTCAGACGACCAGAGGTCCAGGTCCTTCCCCTCGCCCTCGGCCTCGGCCTGCTTGCCATCGCAGCTGCTGCCTAGCAGCAGGCCTGCGCATGGTTGGCACAGGGTTGGTGGGCAGCCCAGTGATGCCGAGGGCTAGCTGAGCCTAGCTGCAGCAAGGGTGAGCTGGGCACCCTGCTTGCAGGCACAGTGGGCTCAGTGAGGTCAAAGGCTGGCGGGTGCACAGGGCGGGTGAGAGGTTTGACGTGAGAGGTGATGGTGTAGGTCCCGGGTGATGCCATGGGGCCTGGCGGGTACATGGGGCGCTGGTCGCACAGGAGACAGTGGCAAAGACATGCAGCACACAGGGGTGAGGAAGAGCAAGTCGCAGGCCACCTGCCAAGCAAGGGCATATCCCAGCAAGTGCTGAGCAAGTGCCAATCCACTGATGCTGCTCAACCTCCTATGCGCTGTGTCACACCCTATAGATGTCTAGGCAATGGTTTCATCTCTAGATGAGGTATGGGGTAAGAGGTAAGAGGTATGGGGTAGAGGTATGGGGTAAGGGGTAAGAGGGGGTAAGAGGTAAGAAGTATGAGGAAGAGGTAATGGTCTAGGTATTGGGTGATGCCAGCAGCAACACAATGATGTAAGGCTGGGCCAAGCGCAACGTACACACACAGCAGTGATACCACCTTGCCTTTGCCATGCCACACAATGCAAGCAATTGTTAAGTGGTTACGAGCCTGGCACCACCGGCAGGCTGTTGCAGGACCCCTACACCTTGGACAGCAGCAGGGGTGGCGCCAGGTGGCAGCTGGGGGTTGGGGGCAGTGCTAGCGGGCAGTAGCGCGTCCTCGCTGACGACAATCTGCACGGCAAGCTGGCCTTCGCGTACGATGGCAGCCGCAGCCTCGTGGTATGGCTTCAGGCCACCTTGCACTGCGGCCAGTCACAAGGCACTGGGCTGCAATGAAGTCAAGCCATAGGGCTCTGCACCCCAGTCAGGCGCTGCAACAAGGACTTGCAGCCGTGCGATGAAAGCTGCCACTGAGCTGTGCGGGGCTGAACAGCACTGGAGGCTGCCACAGTCAGTAGAGCTGCCCCAGTCATGTCGTACACCTTTGCCGCTAATCACAGCTGAGCAGTGCACCACAAGCTGACTCACTCAATAGAGCTGGCCATGTCATGCAGTAGGCAGTAGGAGCAGCATGCCCTGCCTGGCTTGGAGGCAACCGCAGCAGCGTGACCCCAGCAGCGTGACCCCAGGCATGTGATGTACTCGTGAAGGGATAGCGTGTGGTCCTGTAATGAACCTGGCTCCAGGCAGCCTCACTCCCTCATACTTCCTCACCCCTAACGGCTGCTGCACCACACACCCTCCTCAGCAATGCATGCCTGCCGCAGTGGGGCCAGTGGCAATTGAAGCAGCCATGCACACACACCTCCCCTCTGCCCTCCCTGCCTGCCGACCCTACACCTGCGTGTCATCTTCTGCCCCCTGGACCCGGCATGGCCCTCGCCTGGGGCTGCTGAGTTGCTGACGCTGTGCCTCAGCACGCCTGGGCCTGAGCCTTCAGCCATGCTGAAGCCAAGCCAAGCCTCAGCATGTCTGTGCCGCTGCGTGTGAGGTGGCCTTTGGCCTGAAGCTTGCATACCCTGTGCCTATGCCTGTGCCGCACCTGTTGCAATGGCCCTGGCCATTATGTGGCTATCTAGGGAGAGGCGTGTCAGAGCACCCAGCAACTAGCCAATGCTGTACTGTGCTGGCTTTGACATGTTGCAAGCATGGGTCAACTCCATTGATGTGCAGCAACCATACATCACCACGTGAGTGCATAGTCAATATGCAGGGTCTGCCACTGCCAGCAATGCTGCAGCATGCAGCTCACAATGATTACCGTTGTCAGCATCTTCTTCATCAACATAAGCACGGCAGCAATACTCATGGGGGCTGCTGGTGTTTACCATATGATGTAGCGTGGTGTCAGGCCACTGGGCACCACCTGCCTGCCCACACCACGCTGAGTCTACATGTGTATGCCATGTGTATGCCATGTGCATGGGAACTCCACACAGACAAAAACACCGTTTTGTAGAGGTCCACACTCAGTGTTCCACTGCAATGAACGCTCTAGGTTGAGGGCCAAGGTGCTGAGCCCACAGAAACCCACTGAAGAGGGGGGCCATGATCGTGGCCTTGACTTGCCTGCCCACTTGTGCTGCTCAGGGAGCTCCCACACCCATGGCGCTGCCCACTGCTGCGCCTCAGCCCATTGGGAGTTGCAGCGGTTGATGTACATGGACAGCAGCATGACGGCCCGCTGCAGCCTGGCCATGTGTTGTGCCAGCTGCAGTGACCCGCAGCCCAGGCAGGCAGGGTGGCACACACTCCCTGAACCCAAGGTTTAATGTGTTGCAGGGCTATGAAAACATGTCTTCAGGTGATTATGCAATACATGTATATATATATATATATATATATATATATATATATATATATATATATATATATATATATATATATATATATATATATATATGTATGCATGCACAGCGCCGTCATGTGTGGGAGGGACAGTTGCCTGGACCCACACTCTGCTCTGAGCAGCATGCGAACTGTCACACCCGCCACCCACCTTCTGTGCAACTGCTGCTGGGTCGACAGCCTCTGCGGCTGTGCCATTGCCTGCTTTGGCACCCTCCTTGGCTCCCTGCCCACCCCTGCCCTTCTCCGCTGCCTCACCCTGAGGCACACCTCCTGGACCATGTGCCAGCAGCCTTGCTCGCAGGTTTGATAAGGGTGTGCCCCCTGCCCCACCAACCCCAACTGCTCCATCTGCCCGCCTGCCTAGCAGCCCACAACCAGGCAGCCCCTGACCTGGCAACGCGCCTGCAGGAGGGTGAGGGGCTAGGGGGCTGCCAGGGGCTGAGGGCCAGGGTTGCTGGGCCTGGCCCTCCCCCTCCCCTCTGCCTTCCGCTGCCCATCCCCCTGAGAGCGCATGGTGCAGGCGGCGGGGCTTGCCAGGAGGCAGCAGGGGGCTGGTAGGGGTGGTCGGTCGCTCCAACACAGCAGCGGTGGCAGGGCGGATGGCGGCCTGCGGCCCGCCAGAGGTGCTGCCACGAGGGGAGCGACCCAATGCAGGGGTGGCCAGGCGCAGCGGGGAAGAGGGGGAGAGCTGGCTCTGAGTGGTGCCGGAGGTCAGGGAGGGGCCGAAGATGGATACTGGGTGGGAGATGCCCTGCCGGCTGTTGTAGGAGTTGGACCAGAGTGGTGGGTCACAGGGGGCTTCGCGAGTCTGAGGGGCAGGCCATGGTAAGGGTGGGGCAGCCCAGGGTCAGGGCAAGGAGCAGGGAAAGGCTGAGCCGCTGGGCTAGGGCAGGAGTTGTGGGCTGTCATGCACAGGATACCTATGTGGATTATTTTTTGTATTTTGCTCGTATGCGCTTCCGTCAGCACTCATGAAATACCTGAACGTCTGCTTATCTATTGAATGAGATCCCACCACCCCAGAGCAGCTTGCCCACAGGCCCAGGCAGGAGTCCCACAACAGCCGCAAGACAGGGTGCAACAGCCTAGCCTAAGCCCACTACCCACTACCCACTCGCCTTGGTGACATCTGGCACGCACCCCTTGGCACCAAACTGGTAACAGACAAGATGACTGTGTTACAGCGCCCTGCTGTTTCCCCTGGTCTAGCCCCTCCTCTCCCGCCCTTCCGCCCTGCCCCTCTACACCGCACACCTGTGGACGGTTCAGTCTCCGCCCATTGCTGCTCTGAGAAGGTGTGACCGCCCTGCGCAGGCCCCCTGGCGGGTCAGGAAGTTGGGCTGGTGGCAGCTCCAACCTTTTGTCGTGTGTATCGTTTGAGTCCTTCAGATACTGCGACAGACTGCTAGCAGCCTTGGCTGCGACCACTGGCGACACTGAGGCAGGGCCGTTCGTCATCTGCTCTCGTTCCAAGGCCACCGATGCCAGTGCCGATGCCGCATTCATGGCGTGGCCCCGGTCGGCGGAGAATTTGGCGGATTGTGCGGAAGCGCTCAAGCCCAGCTGAATCAGCTCGCACTCCCCTGTTAACGAGGCTCGTGGGTGCCCATATGACGGGCGGGATTTTGAGCGGCGATTGAAACGGTTATAGGTCATGTCCGGGTCGCTATCGTCGCCAGTGCCGGTGTGCCGGCGCTCCCCATTGCCCGTTCCATAGCCCGGGGGCGAGCGCAGCCCTGAGGCTCTATGAACTGCCAGGGTGGATGCGAGGCTCCGACCCGGGCTCATGTTCAGGCGGTGCGTCGCATCCGCTAGACGCATGCTGGGGGATAGGCTGGTCGACGGCCGGTCTCCGGCAATCCGGCGCGCAGACAAGGCGACGGACCCGGGAAGACTGCTGCGAATTGCGCGAGTGGGGACCAGAGGTCGCCCGGCTGATTGCAACGCTTGCGTGACCGCGCCGGTGCTGCTCAGCACGTCACACTGGCCCAGCAGCTCCATCGCGGCATCATCGCCTGTGGCGTGGATGCCGGTTGTTGGGGCTCGTGGGCGCTCAAGGGCCCGGCTCAATGGCTGGTCAACAGCACCAGTGCCGCCCAGCACCGCAGCCACCTCCGCCTCCATCGCTGCTGCCCGGGCAAGGTCGAGCACTGAGTGTGAGATCGGGCTGGCTGGCGTGGAGCTACGCAAGCCTGGGTTCCTGAGCATGATGTTGAGGGAGGTAGAGGAGGGGTCAGCAACCAGCCTGCTATTGCCAGGCATATCACCGCTGCCCTCACCAGCCTCCCCCTGCCCTTCCCTCACCCTCTCTCCATCTTCAGTGCCCCCGCTGCCAGCCCCGTCACATGAGGCAGCCTGGCCACCCCCAAGGGCATCAGCTGCAGTGTCCACCCTTGCAGCAACAGTCACCCACGCCCCCACCACCCCGGCAGCAGAGGCAGCTGTGGGAGGTGGGCAGGGGAGGGAGGCAGGGCGCGGGAGGTCCGCCGCCGGGTCAATGCCAGGGTCCAAGGTGGTGGGCGCAGCAGTGGTGGCTGTGGGCAGCAGACCCAGCCTTGGGCTGAGACAAGGGGTGAGGGGAGGCAGGCTGCTGTCTAATGGCCCTGAGCCTGGTGGTCTGCATGGCAGCTGCACCTGCTGGCCTGGCTCCCTGCTATGGCTGGCAGCAGGGTCAGGGTCAGGGACAGCAAGCGGGGCGCTGCCACCCGCCCCCGGCCTGCCCTCCACGCCAGCTGCACTGCCAGCAATATGGCCAGAGTGCGTGTCGGCAGCAGGCAGGTCTGCTGTGAGGGAGATGGGAGGGGGCCGGGGCCTAGGGGTGGCGGCAGGTGCCCAGCTTGCGCGCTGCTTCTGCCCCAAGCTGCTTAGCCCAGGGCTTTTGGATGAGGATGGATCTGAAGCCTGCTCAGGGGCTTGATGGCTGGTAAATCGAGTGCTGGAGTGGCTGAGGCGAGAAGGTGCGGTGGTGGCCAGGTCAGGAGGTGGACTGGGCAACAGGGCAGGAGGTGACTGGGATATGGGGATGCTTTCTGCACCGCTGCCTGGGTCAGGCATAGGGGCAGTGGGTATGGGGCTGGGGGCGGCGGGGGCTGAGTCAATGGAGGCGGGGGGGAGGGGGCCATGTGGGGCATCAGCGGGAGGGGAGGGGAGGCCGACGATGTCGTGGAGCTGTTGCAGCAAGGATGGGGTCCGAGGGGGGTCAGGGGCTGTGCTGCTCTCGCCGTGCGATGGCAGGAGAGGGGTGCAGGTCAGGCTGGCCCCCTGCAAGGCAGAGCACCAGGCAGCACCAGCAGTGAGACTCCAGGGGCAGGTGAAGGAGCAGCACTCAGCTTCGCCACCTGGGACACAGTGCGCCGCCAGCTGTGCCTCTTGCTCGGCAACTGTAGCTCTTACCTGCAGCTCCTGAGCATGCCTTGTGCACCTAACTATGAGCTGGGCTTAGGCTGTGCAAAGCATGAGTAGCATGCACTAGTGGGGGGGTTTTCGTCTCGCCCTGATGCATGATTTATAGCTCAAAGTGACATGGCATAGGTTCATACCCTGGACTTTTAGCTCGACCTTACTTCAAAACATCGCTCAGCTGAGCAACTCAGCAAAACTAACGCTACATTACGCAAAATCGCAGGTTAAGGTCCTTGTTTTATAGCGCAGTGCAAGATAGTGCAGCTCGCAAAGCGACTATTTCATAGCGCCAAACGACCCCTGGCATATGGCATTTCATAGTATAAGCTATGTATAGAGCGCAGAACAACACTGGCATGCACCCCTCCTCGTGCCGGCACCCATGTTAGCTGCATGCTGAACAGGGATGGCATTGCTGTGTGTGTGCCGCTGGCCAGCTGGCAGCTGAGCGACTGGTCAGCGGCTGCTGGGCCTACAAGGTCGGCTTCTCCTCATGTGCTGCATCACCCCATCACCGTATGTTGTGACCAGCCACCCCCTCAGTGCAGGTCCTGTGCCACTTCAACGTTTGACACGCTGCGGCCTACAGCCCCTGCCTCACAAGCCTCACAAGCCCCAGCCACCCACTGCCCCTGCTGAGCTGACTGGCCCCTGCCCTGCACGCGCAGCACAGGGCCCTTGTGTCTCCCCCTAGGTAGCAGTGACCGCCCTGGCCTTCCCTGCCCAGCCAACTTAGCCTGCATTGATCAGGGCTGAGCTGTGCCAGTGCACATCAGGCCATGCGCAGCGGTACTTGTACGTGCATGTCAGGCAGAATGTCAGCACATGTACGCTCCATGCACATGTACGTTCCATGCAAATGCACGCTCCATGCAGGGTGATGCGGGTACGGGTAGCCATGGGAGGTGGTGCCCTGATGCGGGTGGCCATGGGATGGGCCCTGATGCGGGTGCCTGCTGTGATGTGGGTGCCTGCTGTGATGGGCCCTGATGAGGTGGGCCCTGATGCGAGTGGCCATGAGAGGAGGTGCAGTGAGGGTGCTGGGCAGGCTGCTTACCAGCACAGCAGCCAGGTCCACGCCCTCCTTGGCCTCCAGGTAGGCGCGCTGCTCCTCACACACCTTGGGCATCACTGGGCCCAGCACCTGCCAGGCGGGTGCATGCCGCAGCCACGTGCATGAGAAGAAGCAATGTGCATGAGAAATGCACGCTTTATGCTCCCATGCCGGAGTATTCTTTTCATGCCACAGCCACTGCCGCCTACCTATTTTCTTCCCTTTCCCTCAGCTTCCCCTCAGGCTCTCACCCTTGCACCCTGGGTGGCCAGCTTGTCGCCACCCCAGCCCTCCCTCCTCAATGCCACAACTACTACAACCGAGAGTGCCCAAACCCTCAGACCAGGGGTGGGTGGGTGCCAGGGGCCAAACCCAGGGGCCACCCAGACCAAGCTTCCAGGCAGCAGAGGAAAGGGCAGACAGGGTCAGGACACACTGGTGCTGCCACTGGCCACATGCATGCCGCATGGACATTTTGTTGCTGGGCCATGGCCGCGACCGATACACCACACTGGCCTGCCTGGCCTGACTTGTGCTGGGCGTTGTGCAGGCGCCAGGCAGTCACCTGGGGGATGAAGAGGCCGAAAGAGTCGATGCGGTGAAGGCGGGTGGGTTGCTTGAGGCCGCCCCTGCAGCCAGCCATCAGGGGAGCGCAGCAGAGGTGTGGTGCAATGCTCACTGAGGTATCAGGGCCTGACATAGCACAGCTGTGGCAGCCGAGGCCTTTGTGCCCTTGATGGCCTGTTTAGGCAACCATCCCATGCAGGGAAATAGCTCACCCTAAGCGCAGCATGGCTCGGACAGTGAGCATGGCCCGGCGGCGAGCCATGTGCACTGCCAGGCGCCAAGGCGCCACCACAGGGCCCTGCTCTGATGCAGGGGACACCTCCCTGCCTGCAGCCAACGCAGCAGCCAGGCCTGAGCAGGTGAGAGAGGGAAGAGGGGGTGGAATGGTACGATGTGGCGCAAGCCATGCACCCATGGCCGCTGGGCTGCTTACTACAGATGGTGCTGAGGGTGAGGCATGACAAGGTGTGTATACCGTGCTGGGGTTTGTGATCATGGCAGAGCACAGGTGCCAGTGCAGCAGGGAGAGGGGCACTCAGCGGGTGGCAGGGCAGCAGGGCAGCAGAGGGTGGGGATGAGGCACTGAGATGTTCAGTGTCAAGGTCCTAGCCCCTTGGCCGGTGCACAGGGATTGAGTGACATTACTGACTTACACGCTCAAAAGTCACTCTACCTCACTGCACCTGCCCTCAGGGCTATGAAGTGACCAGCCCCTAACCAGCCCACCCACCCAGGCCACCCAATGCCCACCCACCCAGGCCACCGGGTGTGCCAGGTCTGAGCACACGGCCGCCCATGCCCCGCCGGCTGCCCTGTAGCAGTGCACTGGATGCTGGGGTGATGGGCCGGCTTGGAGGGCCACAGCTGGGGGGCTGCGGCTGCGGTTGCGGCGTGGATGGCGAGCTGCGAGGTTGGCAGGGCAGCAGGAGAGGGCAGGGTGTGCATCGCCCAAGACCAGGAGGAACAGGGGCTGTGGCTGGAATGGCTGTGGTGGAGGGCAGCTAGCTCAGAGCTCACTAGTGCTGTCAGCCCCCTCCCACGGCCTCAGCCAGTATGCCCAGACACAGATGTCGACCAGACTCTATTCCTCGTCTATGCCCATGTGAGTGAGGGTCGGGGGGGTTGTCATGAAAGTGGCAGGTGCGGCGCCATGGCAGTGTGCCATACTAGCCCGACTGGCCTGCCTCTGACTGGGGCTTGCTCACAGCTCTCTCTACCACCCCTGCTGCTGCGCCTGCTGCACCCATATGCATGGAGTACAGGGGTCAGGCATTAGTGTAGGTGGAAGGCGCCCATGCCATGTGCATGGGGACACAGCCCCATGCAGACAAAACACCACCCCTAGTGAGGGGACCTGATGTTGCCTTTGCATGTTGCTTGTTGCCCGCTGGGCCGTTGAGGGAGGTGCTGGTCTGCCTCACTGCTTAGGCACTACTGTGACCCCTTGCTCGCCGCTGGTGCTATGCAGCTGCAGCCGCGCAGCCATGTGTGCCACAGCTGCTCCGACCTGATGTCTGTCTCCGCAGAAGGCTTGCGCAGGAGCGTGCCGTCCGTGTTGTATGTCGTCCCATCCGTATGCACTCGCTTTTGAAGCCTGTCCTCCCACAGCTGTGCCTGATCATGGACTGCATCCTGCGCATGGAGTGCTTGCAAGGCTGCGCAATGCAAGGAGGCAGCTGCATGCGGGAACAGCACGTGAGTTGCAGCCCCACCCACGGGTGCGCATGACCTGGCACTGCACAGCCCAGGCATCAGTGCAGGCTGGAGGCCTTGGTGCCAACCAGTGGCTAGCCATGTGTTATAACTGTGAGGCATGGCGTGCCCGCATCCAGCAAGCATGACCACATGTTGTGTCTCTGAGTATTGGACGCATATGTGTTTCAGCAACGCCGACAAGCGAATGCCATGTGATGATGGTCATCCTCACCCCCAGGAGATTGAGTGATGCATCGAAGCTGCTACCACGTGCGACTGGTCGACGAAGCAACCCTGTAAAGGTGCAGGTACAGTCAAGCTGCTAATGAAGGGCAGGGAGGCTGACTTCTGGAGTCATGAAATAGTGTAGTATAGAAGCAATGCATGTCAGGTCACACGATGGAGTTCAGCACTCTGTCAGAATTAAAAAGAAAGCTGCCTGTTTGGTGCCTTAAAGAACACAACAATACATTAAAGTTATATTAATTGAAGCTCACGCTGAAGCCAAATGGCCTCACCTCCGCGGCGATCGAGGTCAATTGTGCGGGTGCTGCGCCATGGCTGCTCCACATAAGTTTGCCACCATGCCAATTGTACGTCCCGAGGTGCCTCAAGTGGTGGGATGTCCCATATCGGGCGCGAACTTGCCGAGCCCCCCATCTAAGTTATGATGTTCCAGGCCCGGCGAGCCCGGATGCCTCGGCTTTATTCTAAGTATAGCATGACATGTCCAACTCAAATGGTTGGTGTTTCTGCAGGTTTTTGTGCATCGTGCGTAGACGGCCGTTGTATGTGTAATGGCGCTTGGATGGTCATCCCAAGGATCCACTGTCCATGACGATGTCCCGGCTGATGGATGGACTCCAGTCAGGATGTCCCAACATGGGGTTGGTAATCTTCATGCAAATACTATTTCGATAGCGTTTATCACTCTGGCAGCTGCGAGTTAGTGCGCGTCTACTGGCAAGCGGCGCGTTAGTTCTAGTGTTTATGGCCATGCCGGCGCAAGCGATCACGGACACACCTCAGCTGCTCCCTATCGATTGTTCTAGCGGTGAGTAGCGGCACCAATGAGCGAACTGCGCTTGGCATCGAGCCGGAAGTACAATCACATTTCAGCCCGCCAGGCTCGCTCCGCGAGCCTCTTATTGGTGCAGGCGGTGTTGGAGGGCCATCGTTGGGCAAGTTACTTATCGACATTGTTGCATACGCGGGAAACGTGCGTCTCTCTATCAGGAATGGAGACCCCCATCCACAAAATGGCATGTTGTGAGCTGACCACTGTGACTCTCCAGACTTTCGATTAATAACTCTGTTCCTTACTCAACGTCACAACTCCGACTGAAGAAAGCATGGCAATTAGATGATCAGGACTGCTCCAAATGACTTTGGCGTGACCCTACTTCAGCTGTGACACGCCCTGAGAAAATTTCAAATTTTGACGAACGGAGCCCATAGGCCACGGAAAGCAGTTGCGCCTGCTGCATTGCAATCGTACTTTTGCGCTGTATCCTGCTGATGGTTGTGCCTGGCCTGAAGCCTGTGGCGCCCTCCACTTAAAATGTGCTTGAGACGCAAGCTTGCTATTGGGTGCTAGCTGTTGTAAAGTCGTACGGGTCAGAATGCCTATCGCAACACCGTGCAGCATCACGTGACGGTCCAGTCGAGCGCGACGGTGGCGGGAGGTGCATCCATAGTCCTAGTTATATCTAGTAAGTGGCGCATCACCATCAAAAGCGGCATGCCCCATGCCTCGACTAACCGGAATTCGGTGTTCCTGTGACTGGCGCCAGGCACTAGCCAGGGCTCCATCCGCGACCGTTGGCACACACATGTGTCCGTGACAAACCCATCTACACAACAGGTAAGGTTGCTGCAACATGCAAGTGAGGTGTGAGTGACAACATGGGCTTTGGGGCTTGGGGGTTTTGTTTGTGGTGGTGGACAGCTGCAACGCCAACGTCGGCATCCACAACAGCGTTGCGACCCACTTGTCCAACATGCTTCAAGGCGAGGGCATCCAGGATCACCCCGTCTATGCCATCCACTGTCTCTGTCACATCCTGCACAACACAGCCAAGCACGCCTTTGAATCAGCGGGACAGAGTCAGCTGTATCAACGGACAGGCTACAACACAGCTCTGTTCTGGGTGCTTGACCGCATCAGTGCAGAGCTGCGCAAGGCCTACCAGAAGGACGGCACATGTCACCTGTCACCAACTAGACCCATGCTTGCCATCACACACCTCAACAGAGACACCTTGGCATGCGTTCCTGCAGCCGAATAGGATGGCACATGGTGGTAGTGAGAGGACATGAGGTTGTGGGGTTGCATACCCATGTTAGTGCTGAACGCATCGTCAGCGCCACATGAAACTTGGGCTGTAGTTTCATATGGGTGCAAACAGGCCACTAGCTAAGAGGCATACCATTTTATTAGTTGCCATGGCTGTGGCATGGCTGGGCGTGCCATGGGCTTGTTGTGATGTTGTCACTCACACCTCACTTGCATGTTGCAGCAACCTTACCTGTTGTGTAGATGGGTTTGCCACGGACACATATGTGTGCCAACGGTCGCGGATGGAGCCCTGGCTAGTGCCTGGCGCCAGTCAGAGAAACACCGAATTCTGGTCAGTCAAGGCATGGGGCATGCCGCTTTTGATGGTGCTGCGCCACTTACTAGATATAACTAGGACTATAGATGCACCTCCGGCTCCTGTTGCGCTCGACTGGACCGTCACGTGATTTTGCAACGCGTCGCTGGAACAATTTGTGCGATGCCTAGTGATAGAGACCACTATTACAAGCTCATCCGCGAGGGAACATGTTCGCCCACCACCATCGCGGCCGTACTTGAGGCCAGCGACACAGACACGGCTTGAGCTATAGAGCGGGACGGTGCAAACGCGATGTCCTGGGGTGGCCTGTGTGACCCAAATTGACCCATGCGAACATTTTATCAGGCGTGTCCCAGCTGACCCTACTTGCCTGCAGGAATGACTAGCCTGCTCCGACCGCCCGGATCGTGCCCCCTTGCACCCCCTTGCACGACCTTGCACCCCCACCCCCTCCCCAGCCCAGCATAGCCTTCCTACCTCCTCCTACCCCCTCCCAACCCCAGCCCCGCCCTCCCCCCCCCCCAACCCCTCCCAACCCCAGCCCCGTCCTCCCCTTGCACCGCCCCTGACCTGCCCCCCCCTCCTGCTGCACCCCCCTGGCAGCAGCTGGCAGCAGGTGCTAGTGCAGACCTCGGGTTGCTCACCCCTCCACTTGTTGCTGCACCTGAGGAGCAGCAGGGGACAACAACGGAGATGAGCACGAGCTCAACACGCAAGCGCAAGGCGGGCATGAGGGATCGGACCCAACCTACCCAGCAAGGTAACAGAGCAATGGGGCCTGTTCCCAAGTTTTGAGCAATTCAAATGCTCCATTTGCTCTCAACCGCTGCACTTTTTGGCCGTGTGCCAAACTGGCTGGCGCGATGCGCGGTCTGACCCCATACGATTCTCCTGCACCCCTGTAGATGCTTGGGGGGCGTCTCAGCAGCGCAAATGGACGACCCGTGGCAACCCAACCGTCGGACCCAACCGCCGAGCATTTCGAATTTGCTGACCCCTTTTTTAAAATTGAGAAATAGGTCTAGCAAATTTGAAATGCTGGGGGGTTCGGCGGTTGTGCTGGGAGAATCTGGCACTCGGGGGATGGACCCGCTGCTGGAGCAGGCCAAGGCCCTGGCAGCCCTCAGCCTCGCGACACAGGGCAGGCCCAGCTGGTTGTGTTTAAGTGTTGTGGCAGGGTGCTAGGTAAGGGTGCTATGCATCCATGGCTGGTAAGGCTGACCCCATACGGTCTGACCCCATACGGTCTGACCCCATACGATTCTCCTGCACACCTGTAAAAGTCAGACTGCGGGGGTGGTGGCGGGGGTGATGCTGGTAAGCATCGCAAGTGCAAGTGCGCGAAATGCGAGCTGCGGTCAGTAGGACCCTGCACAGGGCTAGTACTGGTGGGACCCTATACATGGTCGGTAGTTCTTCTATCAGGGCTCCTGGTGTCATCAAAGGTTGTCTAAGGATGACCCTACACAACTCTCAAGATGTCGGCTGAAGAAAACGAGCCAGTGAGGAGAAAAGCTGGTTGTAATTCCCTGTAATTACATGTAATTTACATGTAATTACATGTAAATTACATGTAATTACACGGCGTAAGTAAGTAAGTAACTTTGTAACTGTGTAATGCCGCATCACTGGGTGCAATGCAATCGTGCAAGTCAGGCTGCAAGTCAGACTCGCAAGTCAGACAGCTAGATGGACTAGGTCACCCCGGCCATTGGTCCCGCCAACCCGTGACAGGCCTGCGCATCGCACCACGCGCTATTAAAGGGTAGCTGAGGCTATCGCGGTAAGTCACGCGCGCTGAAACTCGCGTTTTGGACTGAAGCCTTGTCCCAGTACACCGCCCGCCATTCCCGCGGACTGTGAACATGGTCGCTCGCTGCAGCCTGGGGCTCAACGGGGTGCCACCGTACGTGGGTCGCAGGTCGAAGCGCAAGATTCCCTGGGTTGGGTCGGGACCCCTCATGGCCCGGGCCCTTCCTGACACCTGGCGCGAGACCTGCCTGACCCTGCCTCCAAGCATGCAGAGCATCTCACTGAGGTGTCAGCAGCACTGTGCGTGGACTTTGTTTCACTACCGTGCACTCTGCTGAAGCCTAGACCCCATCATTTCGGGGCTTCGTTCAAGTCCTTTAACTTTTCGGTCAGTGGTCCTATCCGCGTGCTTACACCTTTGTCGGACAGCTAGGCGAGTCTACATTCCGGGATGTACCCCCAGGCATGCTCCATCACCTAGTTTGGTACATACAATAACAAAATATGGCAGAGGGTGAATGTGGCATGGGGCAATCTCATTACAGTGAGCGATTGGCGGCGTCCTTGGGTGCATCCCCGACGGTGTGGACCCTGTGCTGCCCTTGGGCGCCCTCATCGTTGCATTTCTCGCACTGTGTCCTGTGAAATTTGCGATGGGCCGTCATGGACCCCGACGTCGCGCTGCACTGGCACACCATAAAGCGATACGTGCCAAGCTGGTAAGTAGTGGCAATGGCAGTGGCGGACACCTCCATTGTGGCGGAATCCACCATTGTGGCGGGAACCCATACCTTAACATCCTCCTCCTCCACCCTTCACCCTGCAGAGCCCTACCGAGCTGCCAGCCCTTGAAACAGCCCTTGCAACACCACAACAGTCAAGCAGGGGTGCCAGCACATGGGGCCATAAGCGCCCACGCACCTGCCTTGGCCACCCGTATATCAGTAACTTACCCCGTATAGTCACAGCCCTGTGTATGCCACGTGCATTGGAACTCCACACAGCCAGGCGCCCCTAACATGGGGTTATTAATATGCATCTTGTGCATGTGCGATCAATGAAAGTAATCCCCTCATACCGAGCCTTCTCCACCCCATAACCGTTGTTGCCTAAC
Source organism: Haematococcus lacustris (assembly GCA_030144725.1). NCBI lineage: Eukaryota > Viridiplantae > Chlorophyta > Chlorophyceae > Chlamydomonadales > Haematococcaceae > Haematococcus > Haematococcus lacustris. The sequence goes on along the minus strand of JASKMD010000018.1, from coordinate 5,857,890 downwards.
CTGAACCTAGTCAAGCTCGTGCGGACCTCTGTAGACAGCTGTTTGTTTAGCAAGTGTGGTGCCATGTGATTAATGCCAATGCCGTCCCCATGCTTGAACCATATGTAACACTGAGCCGGCCGCGAGGGCACTAGGGCTGTGAGTGGTGGTGGGGCTGCAAGGGGGTGCGAGTCAGGTGTCCCCAACTAACAGAAAACCTACCCCTGGTAATCAAAACGACGCCGCGTCCCAGCCACGTGGTCTCTAATTATGCTACGCACATCCCTGGATAGAGCACTCTGTCAGCTATGCGGTGCAGCTTGTATCATCAAATACTGTGCAGTGTACTGGGTGCTATGGCGGCTCAAATCTTCACATTCAAATCCGTGCACTTTTTGCTCATGTGCATTGTGTTGAGCGCAGGGCTGTGACTATACGGGGTAAGTTACGGATATACGGGTGGTAACCCGTACGTATGTATATCCGTAAGTAATACGGGTCAAATCCGGATCCAACCGCCACCCGTATGTGTGAAGCACCCAGTGACGTTCAAGCCCCGCAGCAGAATTAGTGCGTCGCGACGAGCGCACATCGACTGTCATGGAGCTGGGGTCACCACGCGCCACTCAGCGTCTTCAGATGCAGACACTTCTGCGCCGGTCATCCATGGCCACTGCGATGTGCAGCAAATCCCGGGCGTCACTGGGCCACTCAGAAAGCGCAGCCGGACCGATCAGCCCACCATCAGCACACCGGTCTGGTATCAAAGACACTTCGGTGCAAATGGCGAAGGCTGCGCTAGCGACAGGCGCATGTGCAAGTTCTGCTCCTTTGCTGCAAAGGCCGCCCCTGGCAGCAACCCAAACCACCTCGGTGCACACCTGCTAACAGCGGCCTGCTCGTACCTTTCGAGTGCCGAGGCCATGGCTGACTCAGCCAACGTGCATGTCGTCCGTCAGCACCTAGAGGCCAGGCAGGGCCTGGCAGGCCCAAGCCAGGAGGTTGGCAACAATAATGTTGCCCGCTTGCTATTGGAGTGGCTACTGCGTGATGGCCTGCCTCTCACCATTGTGGAATCGGACGCCTTCTTGAAGTTTGTACGGGCTGTCAAGCCTGACTGGACACCCCCTTCTCGCTACTTGGTGAGAGACAGCCTATCTTGCCTCCTAATTGCCTGCCTGCCTGCCTGCCTGCCTGCCTGCCTGCCTGCCTGCCTGCCTGCCTGCCTGCCTGCCTGCCTGCCTGCCTGCCTGCCTGCCTGCCTGCCTGCCTGCCTGCCTGCCTGCCTGCCTGCCTGCCTGCCTGCCTGCCTGCCTGCCTGCCTGCCTGCCTGCCTGCCTGCCTGCCTGCCTGCCTGCCTGCCTGCCTGCCTGCCTGCCTGCCTGCCTGCCTGCCTGCCTGCCTGCCTGCCTGCCTGCCTGCCTGCCTGCCTGCCTGCCTGCCTGCCTGCCTGCCTGCCTGCCTGCCTGCCTGCCTGCCTGCCTGCCTGCCTGCCAGGTGTTGGGCAATGGTGGATGGCGGCGGTGGCGGCAGCACCACTGGCCTGGTGGGCCAGCAGCTGGGTGGCGGCAGCACCACTGGCCTGGTGGGCCAGCAGCTGGGTGGCGGCAGCACCACTGGCCTGGTGGGCACTCTGGCAGCAGCCTGATGTGGTGCTGTTCTCACACACCAGCTTGTCAGCCGTGTACTTCGCCCCTCAACTGACTACGGACCCTGTCCGCTGGTGGCGGCTGCACGGAGACTTCGCCCCGGAACTGCAGACAGTGGCTCAACGGGTGTTGTGCATCCCCGCCACAGCTGCTGCCAATGAGCGGGTCTTCAGTGCTTTCAGCCACGTGTGGAGTGACAAGCGCGCCAGCCTGATCCTGGGACGCATGTGGGTCATGGCCTACATCTACTTCAATAAGTAAGCACTGGCGGCACCGGCAGATCTAACCGTTGATTTAACACCGCGGCTGGTACCCTGCTACCTTGCTGCCTGCCTGCTGCTATTGCTGATGCTGCTGTGGCATGCTGCATGTGCATGCGTGCTGCATGTGCATGTAATTCGTTGTTTTTCACTCAGGAGAGTGTTGGAGCGCAAGCCGAAGACCTTGTCTCATGCAGACTGGGAGGAGTACGAGATGTGGATGCGCAAGACCCCGCAGGACCAGAGCTAGGACCAAGAGGTGAGCCAAAGAGGCATCTTTTTGCTTGTGCCACCTACTACTGTGCCATCTTTCTGCTTGTGACACCTACTACTACCCCCATGTCGTGCAGGTGCTGGAAGGCATCTGGCGCAATACTCACGTCAGTGGCGCACGCTACAAGGGCGCCAGTTCACTGCATGCATGACTTCATTGCATGGCTGAGATGGGGAGGGTTCAAGGTTCGGCAGCCTAGCAACCCAGCAGCTGCTGTGACAGTGCAGACCTGCTTAGGCACGAGGCTGAAGTTGATGTTGATGGCTGATGGTTGGGCTGCGAGAGGTTGGGATGAGTTAAGGTTGCAAACACACCAAGTAACAAAGTAAGCAAGTATTTTAGGTTTGCGGAACAAGGGAAAGCAGGGTTGGCGGAAGCAGGGAAGGCGGAAGGGGAAAGGCGAAAAAGATGCCCCGCATGCTTGCATGGGCCCCTTACGGCGGAACCCTTACGGATTGGTTAGGCGGAACCTTACGCGTGTGACCACGTATTACGGTAAGCACGTAAGCGGATCCGTATTCCGTAAGCCCGTATCCCACAGCCCTGGGCATACACATGGGCATGGTCGCCTACCACCTACAATACCCAGAGTGCTATGAATTATAGTCTATGATCAAGCGGCTTTTGTTTGGCGGTGCTCTTCCGCTTCTTCGGAGGCATATATCGGCGGTCCTCCCAGCTGCAGAGATTATGCTAACAACAGCTACTGGTGACGGCATGTGGGGCATCAGCGGGAGGGGAGGCCGCCAATGTCGTGCAACTGTTGCAACAAGGATGGGGTCCGAGTGGGGTGAGGGGCTGTGTTACTTTCGCCATGCGCTGGCACGAGAGGGGTGCAGGGCATCGCTTTGCTTGCAGCACCACAGATTCAGCGCTAGAGTGATCTGATACATGGCTGGTTCTGAAGGCTAGTTGTTGGGGTGCGATGTCCCTCACGCATGGCTGTGGAGCACAGGCGGGATGGCCACCCATAGCACACAACACAGTTGACAGTGCCTTTGGGGAGCTGCTCAATCTTGCGGGCCAATACCCAATTGAATGACGGTTGCGACAGCTGTGCAACGGCAGACAGCGGTGTAATCCAAGGATACAGAGTGTCCATGACAATGACCGCAATGCAGCCTGTCGAGGTCTGAGCTGAACTCACAATCCCCATATACAACCTCACTACACCCACAGCAACAAAGGAAGGCGGCCGGGTGCAACGGCACCTTCAGTCTAATAGTTGCAATGCTGATGCGCCGTCCTGCGGACCCCTGCCTGCAGTGGCCATCTTTGCCGAAACGCGACTGTTGGTATCATACATGTCATTGCCCAAGGACACCAATCCTAGAGCAAGAGTCGGTGAGCAGGCCCTGCTTGTCAGCAGAGCACAGATTTGTCAGCAGAGACAACCAAACCCAGCACCAGACAGCCTCTGTGCCCAGTGTCGGGAGTCTGTCTTACTGAGTAGGCACAGCAGGACATCAGCAAGGCGCCGAGGCCCCAAACTGCTCCGGCCAGCAGCGGTCTCCGACCCCTGACCACAGAAACAGTGCCGGCTGATCAATGGTGTCCTAAATGCCGCCGATCTTGCCGAAGTTTGTGAGCAGGTTGTTGTGCGTGGGGTCTGCCAGGTGGTCTGCCAGGTTCTGCAAAGGGCTCTTGCTGGTGATGACGGCCTGGGCTCCATAGCCCAGCATGGCCAACATGGCCTGTGTGCACAGCACAACACATGTGGCAGTCAGGCTGATGTGCCGCCTGCTGCCGGCACAGCCATGCTCCCATGGAGGCAGGTCCGACACATGTGGTCTTGGTAAGCAGGCACAAACAAGAGCGCTAAGCAGAACAGAGACAGACAAGGATGGCTGGCAGTGTGTGCGTGTGCGGTGGGGCAAGCAGATGAGCTGCCAACAGCATGCCGCAGGTCTCTGTTGGCGGCCACGTTCACGGCCCTAGCCCCAGATGCTGGCATAACACCCTGCCCCGCCTAGCCTGGGTGTGCTGGGTGATGCAAGAGCAACGCCATGCCAGGCAAGCTGGCAGGCAACAGGTGAGTTGGGCAACAGCAGGTGCCTGGCAGCTGTGCTGCCTGGACGGGAAGCAGGCAGCTAGGCAGCCAGTCAGGTAGACAGACAAGTTAACAGAGGGCTGCTACAGCTGCTGGGTGCAAACAGATGAGCCACATCCTCCCCTGCAGGCCTGGAGGGACCCAGAGGCCAGGACAAGGTGGGTAGGCCTGCTAGCATGGCTCCCACTCCCTGCTGCTGCACCCCCTGCTGGACTCACCAGCCGCCCGTTCTTGAGCTCCTTGGTCTTCAGCTCCTTCATGGCGGCCTCAGTCTTGCCCAGGTTGAACAGGTTGAAGAAGGGACCGCCTGCACAGGCGTCACGGCAGGCCGTCACTGGGCGCCTAGCGTGCTGCCATGCAAGCGCCGTGTGCCAGGGAGCTCCCTGTCAGGCTAGCGTCACTGCAGCTGCATGACATGCACCTGGTGTTTTGCCAACATGCCCAGCTAAACAAGGCAGTGCTGTACCTGTACCGCTGCTGTGATGTGCTGGTGCCAAGATGCGTTGTGGCCTGGAGAGCTCTGTGGAGTGGTGCGATCATGCTTGTGGGCTTTGGGGCTGTGGTCTGTGGCAGTAGTCTGGGGTTGTGGACAGGGGCTGTGGTGGCAGCAGCAGGGCAGGCACTGACCAGGGTAGGCAGGGTCCCCGGAGCCTCCCAGCACCTTCTCCAGCCCCAGGAAGTACTGGCGGCCCTGAGACCCTGGGCTCCTGCAAACACCCCAGCAGGGCCAGCAGGGCGGCAGCAACTCAGCTACCCAGGCCGGGATAATAGCAGCAGCTCAGCAACCCAGGCAAACAGGGCGGCAGCAGTGTAGTGATCAAGGGCAACAGGGCGGCAGCAGCAGCTCGGCAATGCAGGGGAGCAGGGTGGCAGCTGATCGCCCTGGCACCCTGCAAGTTGACTCTGCCCTCCTCCGCAGACTCAGCTGTGCTCTCCCTCCCTGATCAGTAACCACGCTTCCCTTGTAGTGCTGCACGCTGTGAGTCAAACACTGCCTGCCTGCCTTGCCTGCTGCTGCACCTGCTGCAGCGCGCTGTTGCTGTCAGTGTGGCCCTGCGGCTGCAGCATCACAGGGCCAGTGCTGCCCACTGCTCCCAGAGCCACATCAAGTGGCCTCAAGCACACAGCTTAAGGAGCCCTGACTGACCCCCTGCACCAAGCTGGTTGCATCGCTTACCTTGCTGCGACACCCCTATGCTGTGGTCACATCGTGTTGTTAGCTGTCCCACACTGGCCTCCCCTCTGGCTGAGGGGCAGGGCTCAGGGCTGCTCACCTGTAGTCCTGCAGGCGCTTGAGCTCCGCAAACTGCATGAGCACCACCTCAATGAAGAACAGGGTGAAGGGGTCGGTCCAGTACTTGTCATACTGCCCAGCAGGCAGGATCACGCCGGAGCGGAACCATGCCACCCCCGTCTCAGGGGGGGCCACCCCGGCAGCGGCCAGGATCTCAGGAGCGATGCAGCCAGCAGCGCCCAGCATGGCCCAGCGTGCGTGGATCACCTACAGAGGACAGGACAGCAGAGGGAGAGGAGGCTGGGCGAAGAGGGCAGCAGAGGGGAGCAGGAGGGGGCAGGATAGGAGGGGGCAGATTGTAGCAGCCCAGGGGGTGGGGTTGGGTGGGGTGGGGTGAGCAGGTGCTTTAAGGGGTGGGGTGCAGTGAGCGGCAGCCCCCTCATGAAACACAGCCGGAGGCCTACTGGGCCGATCTGGGCCAGACACTGATGCCATGGCATGGAGCATGAGGGGTGCAGCCTTTGGCAGCACCACAAGTGGCATGGGAGTGTGGCATGCGGATGGACACAGGGGGCTGGGTGCATGGTAGTGGCCCACCCGGTGTTGCTGTATGTGTATGTGGGGGGGCCAGCTACACACCATGCCACTTCATGTGCATGGCGCCAGCCATTACCCCCTACCAGCTGGCTACCATAACCATGCCTGATCTGTGTATCATGTTCCTGCAATGCTCTCCAGCCAGCATCCTGTGGTGTCATTGGCCAGCAGTATAATGTAGGAGCAAGGAGGCCACAACAGTCCACAAACGTAATGGTCAAGCCGCATGCCTGTCTAAACTCTTGTCAATGGTGCAGCCACATCTGTGGCACTGCCCAGTTTGGGTTAGCTGTACAAGACAGCTCCTGCTCCTGTTGCCGCGTTCACCTCGGAGTATTGCAGCCACCTGGGGTTTACAAGGCCGCCGCTGTTTACGGGGTCGAGGAGGCCCAGGGGGTCAAACCCATAGTCGGCTGCGTATCCAAAGCATAGGCTATTTGAATTGGAGCTGCGACGATTGGGGCGCATTATTTTGCAGTCTTGCCAGACAAGCTGACAGACCTGGCAGGGTGCCATCAAGGTACTTCAACGCGTTGGCATCGGAGCCGATGTACAGGAAGTCCTTCGAGCGATCGACCTGGTCAAGGCGACCGGAAAGGTCAGGATTTGCGTGCTAGTTTGGATTACCCGATTGACCGCAACAAACCTTGGCAACTGCGCTCTCTTCGGCGCGGACCACCACAGACCTCTGGCTTATTGAGGCCTTGCGAAAGGTCCGGACGGAAGCCCCCTGTGCAACGAGGCACCGATGGCTTGCTATCAGTGGATGTTATGCATGCTGGCTACCTTGCGAAGCCCAGTGATGTGCACCTGGGTAACTGCGCTGCGCTGAGCGACGAGGCTGGCCATTGTGGATACTGGATAATTTGGCTCCGGCTGCAATGTCCAACGATGCTCAGCCCGTTGCAGATCGCAGGTCACACTGTTCAATTAGGGGAGGATCGATAGTCATTCATTAATTCCCGCCCGCCGCGATGCACGAGGCTGTTACGAGGCTACATGCCAATCTACCTGGAAGTCACCTTTGAGGATGAGCAGCCTCATCTATGTGTCCCAGTCCATCGTGTGGCGGTGGACTTAACCGGTAATGGCTGACTCGGGTAAATAATGGGTCGTAGGATTGAAAGCACGACTCCTGTAGCTACGAGGGCAGCAGGTGGAGCAACAGCATGAGCACCGTTCATCGAGCACTGCTCATTTAGAAGCATACCTAGTCCACACCCAAGTCAGGCAGCCCGCACAAGATCCCACCCAATGCAACACTGCATTCCGGCCCAGACAAGGGCCAAGCTAGGGTTGGGCTGCCCCTTGTGATGCAGGCCACCGTTGGCCGGGGTCAAACGCCGCTTTGTAGTGTTTACACCAAGTGGGACGCGAATCCGTACGTTGTCAATTTTGTTGCTCCAGCAATGGAACCGGCCGCAGCAATGGACTGGCAGGGGCTGCTTGCCGTACTAAATACATACATGTTGGCCATGTGGACGTCAACGCTAGCCGCAGCGATATAGGTGCCAGCATGATGCAGCGCTCCAGCTATGCAGCAGGCTGGCGGCATTTGCGCGATGCCTTACTCATCCATGGGTAGGTGTGACCGACATGCAACAACCGTGCACGACCGTCGCACCTTATTGCCTGAGGTGTCTGTACGTGCCGCTTTTCACCCGTTTGTCACCCTGGAGGACACAGCGCTGTTGATGAGCGAACCCGCTAGTAGGTATGCAGGACATGCTCGGGTTCCAAGCTGCGCCCCGCGCTGGTGAGTCTTTGGAGTGTGCAGGGAGGCTTAGAACAGGACGCTTGCAGCAGCCTGCACAGCTCTTGCGGACGTAGACAGTTCTGGGAGCCTTGCGGCTTCTCCTTAACATAACCACGCTGACCGCGCTGCGGCACAGGTCTGGATATGGGGTCCCTGGGGTCAAGGAAGGACCTGGCTGAGAAGCCGGCTAGTTCTGAGTGGAAGAAACTGGCAAAACTGTGTCCAAGCCCCGGCAAGAGAGCCGCGTACAAGTCCGCGGTGCGCAAGGGCGTGCCCCATGAGCTGCGGCCCCAGCTCTGGCTCGCCCTGTCGGGCGCCCTAGCCAAGCAAGCCAGCGCACTCCCGGGCTATTATTCAGGACTGACAGCAGCCGGGCAGCTGACAACCGGCGTGCCAGCGGATGTGGTGCGTCAAGTCGACACGGACACTCGGACCCTGCCTTCCAACTTCCGTGCCCATGCGTCATTTCTGCAGCCTGAAACCATCAGTGCCCACTCTCGTATCCTATTCGGTCTGCTGCGGCACAATACCCAACTGGTGTATGGACGGCCTTTGTGCCACATTGTGGCATTCAGCATGGTAGTTCTGGGTGGGTACAGCCAGGAGGAGTCAGCTTTCTGGCTGGTGGCAGCCCTGCTGGAGGACACCCTGTTTCCCTACTGCGGCGGCAAGGTACACACGCAGCCAGACAATCAGCTGCTTTCGTTTAGTAATACGGGGTTTAGTAATACGGGGTTACAGGTTCTGACATGTGTTGGCTGCCGATTGCGGGACAGCATCATTGCTACTGTTGCCTGCTGTCCTTCCTCTCATGCGGCTTGTTCCATACCCCTTCCTCTAACCTATCTCCTTGCAGAAGTTATTGACTAAACATGCCAAAATAATTGTGGCGCAGGCCACATCCATGAACGACCATTGAGCTGCTTGTTCCCTTGTTGCTTGCAGTGGCAGTGGGGAGTGCGGGTGGAGCAGGGTGTGCTGGAGCAGCTGGTGGCGCGCAAGCTGCCGCGCTTGGCCACGCACCTGGCTAGCCTGCGCTGCGATCTGGCCGCCATCACCGGCCACTGGCTGCCTAGCCTGCTGCTGGCGGCTTTGCCCCCCGCCACCTGTGTGCGGGTGTGGGACTGTGTGATGGTGGAAGGGCCAAAGGTGCTGTTGCGGGTGGGCTTGGCGCTGCTCAAGGTGTGTGCTGCGGGGGATGGTGGCCAGGCTGTGCAGTGCCCTCAAGACCCATTAGACTCTGCATCGTGGCATGGAGGCAGCAGAATGAGCTGAGGGTGGGCGCCAAGACCATCTGGGGCCATGCAGCACAGGGGCCTCAACAAACATAGCCTGGCTTGGTCCTAATCTGCACTGTAATAACTTTAAAAACCTAGACATAGTCATAAGCACACCAATGCCAATGCACTGCTCCTTGGCTTTGAGCACGTCATCAGCCTTGCTTATGCAGACATGGTGTCTGATCCACCCACCCCCCCCCTGCGCCCTATCCTGCTCCAGGTGTATGAGCTGACAGTGACGAGCGTGACATCCCCAGACGTGCTGCGCAAGGTCCTGGACCTGCGTGTGGCTCGCAGCAACGACGCTGAGGAGCTGCTGGCCACGGCCTTTCGCGGCATTGGCTCGTTGTCAGGCACCTTTGTATCGGGCCTGCGGGCTAGCGTCATCGCCAGCTTGACCCCACCCCCTGCCCACCCCACCAGCCTTGTGCCTGCCCCTGTGCCTGGTCTGCTGCCCAGCAGCCTGCTGGCGGCGCACACTCTGGGTGGCTTGCCGCACGCAGTCACACAGGTTTTGGCTGCGAGTAGCGCAGCGGCGGCAGCGGCAGCAGCAGCTACCCCTGTTCACCCCCCTGCTGCAGTGTCTGTGTCTGCTGGGGGTGCCAAGGTCACTGCCAGCAGTGTGGCAAGCAAGGCAACGGCTGCGGCCTCCAGCCCTGCAGCAGCCCCTGCAGTGGTCCACCACCCCGGCCCTGCAGTGGTGGTGAACCTGAAGGCCGCGCACCGGCCCCGCCCGCTGTCAGCCCCGCGTGTCATGCAGCACCGCCGCAGCCTGAGCCACACCAGCACTAGTGGCATGATGCGGGCTGGCAGGGACGGTGACCCACTGGCAGATGCCCTGGAGGCTAGCCCTGCTGGCCCTGCAGGGGATGGTGGCCGCCCCAGCTCGCCCTGCTCCACCTCCTCCAACTCCTCCTTCCCCTCACTGGCCTCGGCGCCTGGTCTAGGCCGGAGCAGCCAGGATGTCAGCTCCAGCTTTGGCGCCCTGCTGCAGGGCCAGCGTAGCGTGACGACAGCCTTCTCCACTGCAGCAAAGCGATCCAGCCAGGGGCTGAGGACTTCACAGCCGGTGGGGAGGCGAGATAGTGGGGTGCAGTCCAGTGCTGACTCAGTTTCCTCAGCTGCTCGAGACCTGCCGGAGGCAGGCAGTGCAGCCAGGCTGGGTTGGGAGGGTCTTGGGGCCCGGGTGGGAATTGATCCTGGGACCTCTGGCGCTGCCTTAGCGGTGGTGGGAAGGGTGCCAGTGGAGCAAGAGGTGGGCTTGCCCTCCGCAAGCAGAGTGCAGGAGCTGGGGCATGGTTTGGCTGCAGCGCCTCCACCTGCATTGGTGGCTCACTGACTAGTATGGAGTGGCTGGCCGCTGCTAAGCTAGGCATGTGCTTGGCACTGTTGTTGGCAGAAACGCTCATGAAGGGATCAGTCATGAAGGAACTGGTGGATAGTGGGTTCACACTCATTGACGGCAATACTAGGTGAAGTAGGTGTATTTTGCAAGGAATCAGCAAGCATAAAACAAGCGACCATATTGCACATTGCCTTGTGGCGACTGTAAAACAATTTCGGTGGCAAGCATCTCAGCACTGGTCGTAACGCTATGGGACAGGTAGTGCTGCATTTCTTACCGCAGCATCTGGGCTTACTCTTGCCATCGAGGCAGCGCCCGGGCATGCCTGACGTCGTTCTGCGACCGACTATTGTTAAATATAACGCTGCACCGAACTGCGCTTAGCACTAACCTGGAATGCGATGCTGCAAAAGCAATATCCGGCGGTTCTTCTGTTAACTGTTTTGAAATTTCGTGTACGGTGTTGTCCCGCCTTGTGCGGCCATAGCCCTGCAACGTACAATGGGCAAGTCAAAAGGCGGAAAGTATTTTAAACCTCCAAGGAAGCCGCGTCCTCCTGGTGCTGGAGCCGATGATGATGCTTCCAGCTCCGAGGAGGAGGATAAGAAGTTCCAACAGGGCAATAGAGGCCTTCGTGAGTAACTCATTTGATCTGAGCTCCGCCGCTGCTTCTGTGCATCACTGAATCATGGCTTAGCCATTGCGTAGGTGGTCAAACTGCTACCGCCGGCATGCTGCCGCCCAGCGGCAGTGACAGCGAGGACGAGCCCGCACCAGCAAAGCCCGCACCCAAGCCGGCACCAAAGCCGGCAGCCAAGAAGCCAGCAGACTCTGACAGCGATGAGAGCAGCAGCGAGGATGAAAGCAGCAGCAGCGAAGATGCACCAGTGAATGACTACCTGTCAGGCCCAAGAGTGCCCAAGAAGTAAATACCTTGTGCACAGCCTTGGGTACAGCTGCATGCTGCCTTTAGAGCTTTCTGACTCTTGCTGCATTGCCAACCCCTACAGGATACTAGCTGGTGGTTCCTTGCTGCTAAGCCTGTGAGTGCATGCTTGTGCCCCAGGGTTGCATCGACAACAGAGGAGCGTGACCCTGAGACCATACGCAAAGACCTGGAGCGGTTGGAGTTGATCCGGGCTAAGCGGTGCGTACAGCTACAGCTAGCAGGCTGCCCTCTTCCTCACTGGTCCCCCCTGGTTGGGAGAGATGGAGCAGGCAGGCTCATGTGATGGACACCAAGCAGCAGGTAGAAGGGATGAGGCTGTGCGCAGGCGGCATGGGAGACAGCAAGGAGCATAGAGCAGGGCAAGGCACCTGGCTGAAGTATGACCAGAGCGGCTGCCCCTGACGTCATGGGACCGCTGCGATGCCAGGCAGCTGGCTCAGGCAGCTGGCCGAGTAGGTGTAGCTGGTGCTGCCACTGGCATTCAGCGCTGTAGGCAGCACGAGTGGCTGGTTGTGCGGCGCAGGGAGCAGGATCGGGCGAAGCGCATCGCTGCGGAGGGCTGGGACCGCTTTGCACCTGTTTCTGACACCAACAGGTCAGGAGGTCAGGCAGGCAGGTCAGGCAGGCAGGGCAGGCCGCAGGGCAGGCAGGCAGGGCACGCTGCCTCCAACCATTCAGAGTCAGGCCCCATCTTCGCTGACCAGCCATATTACCAGCAAGCAAAGGACCTGCAGCTGGATGCACATTTTCACATGATGGTTGTGCAGTATCAACAGCAGCAGCAGCAGCAGGCCTTTCCTTATGCCTCAACCATCATGTGCATGGGTGTGTGCAGGCCGCCTGGCAGTGTACCTGCAAACCACCCTAGCCTGCAGCACAGCTGAGCTGGTGGGGGCAGGGCGGGCGAGCTGTGATTGCCACCCGCTGCTGCCGCTACTGGCAGCTGCAGCTGGCTGTTCTCAAAACAGCACCAGGTGCACAAGGCTAGGCAGCCTGGCCCCGGCTGCAGTGAGGCTCACAGCCACCAGACACTGGCAGCAGGCTTGCCGTGATGCCGCCTCCTGGACTGCCTGCACACCTCACTGACCTCTGTGGACAAGCTCGCCCCTGTCATTGCCATCACATGGCCATTGGCTCCCCATCAGGCTCAGGCTGGCGATGGTCCTCCTGGCTGGGTGCAGCGGCCTGGCAGCCCAGCGCCCACCCACCTCTTTGCTGCCACCATTTAGCCACTGGCAGTGAAAGGGATGCGCTGGTGGTGGTGCCTTGCGCTGGCAGCTGCTCACAGCACCATGGCGTGCAGCCTGAGCGCTGGCAGCTACACGGACAACCAGCCGCACATGACACCGCCAGTGGCTGCAGCCACTGCATAGCTGGCATGTTAGAAGAGCCAGGCGTGTGTTGCGCGGCAGCGGCAGGGCCGTAGTCCGAGTCAGGCACAGGCAGGCGAGCACTCTGTGTGTGAGGCCCCAGCCTCCAGGTCCAGGTGCCAAGGCCACCAGGCTCCTGCAGCTGCCAACCTGTGCGTAGCGGGTTTTGAGTGCCTTGCCTCTCTCTGGCCACTGTCTGGCAGCTTCAAAGGTTTTGGTAGGCAGCCGTGTGGCTTGAGGATGCGCCGCCACAGGAAGGGTGGTGGACCACATGGTGGAGCCATTGCCAGCAGCCGCTGCGGAGTTGCTCAGCCAGCTGGGCTACCTTGCAGCACATGGCAGCAGTGTGTTGGGCAAGGCTGCTAGCTGCTGGCAGTTGACAGCCCAGCACACCTGGCAGGGCAGGCCCCGTAGCTGAAGCGGCCTGGCCACAGCCCCCACCCAGCCAGCTGCCAGCCAGCTCCCCTGCCCAGCATGAGGGCGCATGTTTTTTAATGAGGGGTGGCGGTCATCTGGGGTTGATGGCACCATCCCAGGGCTGTGTGTGTGTGGGTTGGAGAGCATGTTTGGCAGTAGAGGGGCGCAAGGAAGGAAGGTGCGGGTTACAAGCACGCCCCTTTGATCAGGAAGTTGTAGCTGGCAAGAGTGGCTATGGATGTAGTGTGACTAATCTCCAACTCGATTGCCTGCATGGGGATTCTTGGGTGTGTAGGTGTGTTGAAATGACGGTGCTTTGTGGACGTCTCATGACATGTGACGATGTACTGACGTCATTTGTGAGGGTCAACCTCCCTGATGAACCGGTCATCTTTCTTCATCACAGCCACATACTGTTCATTTGTAAGCAATGGTTATGAGACTCTGCGAGCTTGGTTGCAGTGCAGCATTGACCACCTGTCACCCTACACCAGAAGTACATGAGTTAAACGATTGATTTAGGCGTTAAACTGCCTAAACTGCTTGGTGAACGACGACGTATTTAAGCTAGTTCAATTCTGAGTTAATCCCCTGGTTTAGGAATTAAACCAGGAGTTTAACTGAGTTAGGCCTTGGTTTACCGAGAGGCTCGTCAAACCAAGTTTAACCATGGCATCCGGTTTAACTCGTAACTTAGGAGAGGTGAACGACGACGTAATTGAACGAGTTACATTGCACGTTCAACCCGCTGTCACATGTTAAACCAGAAGGTAAACGACATGGTAAACTAGCATAAGCATCTCCCAGCCTACATTGCATGTGACAAGGCACAATCACAAGGCTACAGCAAACTCCTTTGTGTTGCAACGTGAGCAATGATGCACCCAGCTGCTCACAGCTGCTCAAAGCTGCCCTCCAACTGGCTGTTGCCCATGTGTGGCTGTTGCTGAGTAGCTCCAAAGCGGTGTTCAGTGACCTGACAACAGTAAGGGGGGCAAAGGGTCAGCAATGGCAGGGCAGCAGTCGGGGTGCACCGGGGCCGCAACCAAAGCCAGCATGGGGCATACGGCCGCCCCTCTCGCTCAGGATGTCCCAACATGGGGTTGGTAACCTTCATGCAAATACTCACTCAATACTGCACCGTTTGCGATAGCGTTGATAACATTGGCAGCTGCGAATTATAATGCATCTACTGGCAAGCGGCGCGTTAATCCTTGCATCAGAGTCCATGCCGGCGCAAGCGATCGCGGACACACCTCAGCTGCTCACCATCAATCGTACTAGTGGTATGTAGCGGCATCAACAAGTGAACTGCGCCTGGCATCGAGCCAGTAGTACAATCACATTTCAGCCCGCCAGGCTCGCTCCGCGAACTTTTCATTGGTACAGGCGGCGTCGGAGAACCATCGTTGGGCGCGTTGACACTCGACATTGCTGCAAACGCGACAAAGGTGCGTCTCTCTCTGGCCAGCCACACAGAAAAAGGGACCCCCTTGCACAAATCGGCATGTTGTGAGCTGACCACTCTGACTTTGCAAAACTTCGAGTGTCAACTTTGTTCGCAACGCAACGAAGCATCTGCTGGAGAAGAAAGCACTGCATTTAATCGATCAGGCCGATTGGAAATGACTTTGGCGTGACTCAACCTTGCCTTGCAGTAATGACTAGCCCACCCCGACCGCCCGGAACCTGCTCCCTCCCAGCCCCCTCCCAGCCCCAGCCCCGCCCTCCTACCCCCTCCCACCCCCTCCCACCCCCAGCCCCGCCCTCCTACCCCCTCCCACCCCCTCCCAGCCCCAGCCCCCCCCTCCTGCTGCACCCCCCTGGCAGCAGCAGGCAGCTGGTGCTGGTGCCGCCCCTGACCTGCCCCCCCCTCCTGCTGCACCCCCCTGGCAGCAGCAGGCAGCTGGTGTGGGTGCCGCCCCTGACCCTCCCCCCCCTCCTGCTGCACCCCCCTGGCAGCAGCAGGCAGCTGGTGCTGGTGCCGCCCCTGACCTGCCCCCCCCTCCTGCTGCACCCCCCTGGCAGCAGCAGGCAGCTGGTGTGGGTGCCGCCCCTGACCCTCCCCCCCCTCCTGCTGCACCCCCCTGGCAGCAGCAGGCAGCTGGTGCTGGTGCCGCCCCTGACCTGCCCCCCCCTCCTGCTGCCCCTCCCTGGCAGCAGCTGGCAGCTGGTGCTAGTGCAACTTCTGGCATGCTCACCCCTCCAGCTGAGCAGCAGGGGGTCAGGGCGGAGCTGGACACAAGCTGGACACGCAAGCGGAGGGCGGGCGGGAGGGATCGGACCCAACATGTCGAGCAAGGTAAGGTAGCAATGGCCTACACACCTTGAGTGGCCTTACCGAGTGGCCAGGTAGTAGGTACTACTCACGAAGAGGTCAAGCAATGCAGCAGCCTTGTATACTTCCGAGCATGGGTGGAGGGGCGTCGTTACATCGGTTTGGCGTGGCATGTGAATTGGTTTGACTGCGGCGACTGTCCCTGACTGTTTGCAGAGGCTACTGGGCCACGTCGGTCGCGGCGGTCGGTCACGGCGAGGCCCGCATGAGCAAAACTGGCATGAATTTGAATGTCAAGATTTGAGCCGCCATAGCACTCGGCACACTGCACAATATTTAATGTTACAAGCTGCACCGCATAGCTGGCGGAGTCCTCTATCCAGTGATGGGCTAAACATAAATAGAATCCACGTGGCTGAGACGCGGCGTCGTTTTGATTACCAGGGGTCGGTTTCCTATCATTTCCTGCCATTTTTTGCTAGTTGGGGTCGCCTGACTCTCGCCCTCATGACCGTGTAGGCAACGCGCAAGGGCAACGGGAACCATCGTGTCAGACTACATCAGGTTGATTACGAACATGGCAATTTCTGAACCCTACAGCCCTCATGCCACACCACAATAAAGCACGAGTTGTAATCAAATACAGGCTGCGAGATTGCTGTTGTAAAGGCCACTGCTACTGTGCCTCATGCCCATTTCAGCTCAGCCATTCTGGTGTGTGTGTGCTTGTAGCTAGAGCTCCCCTAGTAGCTCCAACTCATGAGCGTTACTGCCGACAGCGGTGCCAAGCACATGCCTAGCTTAGCAGCGACCAGCCACTCCATACAGTTCAGTGAGCCACCAATGCAGGTGGACGCGCTGCCATGGGGGGTGGGCCAAATGCAGGGGTGACCACATGCAGAGACCAGCTACATACCCCAAAGAAACAACCACACGCGAGCCGCCGCCTTCGGCAACCCTACTGCCTGAACTTGCTGCGCTTGCGGCCGGTGTACTTCGTGTCTTCAGGTATGCCGGCATAGCCGCGCTTGCGCATGCTATCTTTCTTCTTGTGCACTGCGCGACATATGCAGCATTAGCCAGAGCAGCATCAGCATCAGCAAATGCCAACATTCGTCCAGCCAGCAGTACTCACATCATAGCTAGCAAGTCTTGGTGGCTGCTTGTGGCTGCTTGTGGCTGCTTGTAGCAAGGCATGCACCCAAAGCCGAGCAAAATCTCCAGCACAGCAAACCAAAAGGTTCAAGCAAGGTGGTCTGCACACACTACCCAAGTGGGGGCAAGCAGCAGGTGTGAGGGGGCTGCTGGGTGTTGGGGATGCTACTGCTAAGGAAGGTGGGTAGGGCGAAGGAAGTGGTAGGGTGCCATGGCGTGCTTAGTCAAGTCATGCCTGGTGTAGAGCTCTTATGCAGCACCGCGCACAAGGCGAGGGTAGGGTGGTAGGGTGGCAAGGTAGGGTGGGGTAGGGTGGTAATGGTGATAGGGTAGGGCAGGGTAGGGTGGCAGGGTTGTGTTGGGCCTCAGCATAGGTAGTTCCAGCTTTGCTGCTGTCCACACAAGGTTAGGAGGCTGATGTGAATGTGGGCAAGGGGGAGGAGATAGGCAAGCAGGCGTGTGATGTGTCAGCGGCAGGGCGCTCACCCCAGGTCTTGCTGCCCTTGGCTGGCTTGGCCACCCCGCCCCGAGCAGGCTTGACTCCGCGAGGCAGGCCCACCTTGCGCAGCCCTTTGCCGCGCCGCCGCTCGCGACCTGACACCTGAAGACGGGGAAGATGAAGAGACGACTTCTTTAGTGAGGACCTCCTCACTGTGACAGAGGAGGAGGAGGAAGAAGAGCTGAATTGCATCAGGGAGGAGGAGGAAGAACAAGAAGACTAATCCAGCATGAGGATTTAGTGCATGGGAGAAGGAGCTTCCGCCTGAAGCGCGGCCTGCTCCTGCCACCTACCCTGGATGACAAAGGACACAGTGCCGAGGATTCCTCAGCTGGAGGGGTTCAGGCTGTCTGGACTGCCTTCAGAGGTGCAAGCATATGTTGCGTGCACCTGGCATCTGGCTTACCAGCACCGTGGCATGCCTTCTATCTCGCCCTGGCTGGGGATCAGACCAGTGCCACACGCTCTACCATCACCCACTACGATCTGTTGCACGATGTCCATGAAGGGTGCAGCTAGACTCGTCCATGCCATTGTCTTCAATACCATGTTTGCCTACCTGAACCCGTACCCTGACACTGTCCCTGAGCCTGACACTGTCCCTAAGCCTAAGCCTGAGCCTGAGCCTGTCACTGAGCCTGAGCCTGAGCCTGAGCCTGAGCCTGAGCTGAAGCCCTGGCATACAATGTCGCTCCATAAAGCAAGCTGAGTCGCACAGCGGTGTGGCACACATAGCACTGCCATGATTCTGCACAACCTGCACAAAGGCTGAGACTTGATGAGTGCCTCGCTGGCCTGCCATTGGCTGGGGTCTCATTCCAGGTGTGCCGGTCCTTAGCAGGGCAGGGCCCCACCTTGACCTCAGTTTGCTCCTCGCCTGCTGCTCCCTGCTCCCCCTCTGCGTCACTGCTGTCGCGCATCTCCACATCCCCCTCCTCCTCGTCCTGAGGCTCGCTGCCATCTAGGCCCTTGGCCGCAGGCAAGTAGCTGGTGGTGCCCACCTGGGCAGCAGGTGGCAGCGAGGGCGCAGATTTCAGTGCCGTTGCTAGGGCTGACCATGCTGGGGGTGAGGGCAGCAGGGGGGAGTGAGGTGTGAGGACGAGAGTGTAGCCTGCCTCATAGCCTTTGCCAAGCCAGGGGTCAAGCAGGTGCCTGAACTTTCCATCAGCGAATCTCTGCTGCCTGTCATGGCCTGCCTAGCAAGCCAGCTGGGGTAGCCGCCCTCCCCTCTGCCTGCTGCCTGGGTCAGGGTCAGAGTCAGGGTCAAGGTCAGGGTCAGGGTCAGCAGGCCTGCTCACTCCCCAGCAGCTCACCATGAGCACCAGGAAGTACTTCTTAGCGCGGGTGCTGTGCGGGAAGTCCACCACCAGGCCGCCACTGAAGCCGCACTGCACAGCAGCAGGTGGGCGCCATGGCCACGTACAGCTGCAACAGCACCTTGCTGACTAAGGGATTGAAAGGAGCTCATTCGCCTGTGACCCCTCCACCTTAAATGCCCACTGCGTCCCTTGGACCCGCTCCTCACCCCCCTCCCCTTGGATCTCTCCACAGGCTCACTGTGCATCCTCCTCATTGCAGCCTCCTCCCCCTCCCTACCCCTGCCACCTCTTCATCCTCCTCCCCAAAATGCCCCTCCCGCTCCTGACTGCACCTTAGCACCTTGCCAGCCCTTTCCCATCTCAATTAGGCAACACCACTGCACCCATGACCTGCAGGCCCACACACTGCAGCACCCACTCTGTACAGACTCGCCTCTGCCCCTGCCGCCCCTTTCGCCTCAATGCCCTGCTCACCAGCCGTGCCCTCATCACCCCTACCGCTCACCTTCATGGCAGCTGCCACCATCATCTCAGCCTGGGCAGGGCTCTCCGGGTACACTTGCAGCACCGCCCGGGCGCCTCGCACCAGGCTGGCATACAGCGTCTCAAAGAAGCGACGCAGCCGCCGCCTGCCGCAAGACACCCAGGCAGGAGTGTGAGGGCAGGTGCAGGTGCAGGTCATCGGGCTGCAGGGCGGTTGTGCAATGGGGCAGCAGACGGGGCAGGGCAGCAGGCTGGGGCAAGCCAAGGCCATAGCACCCTCGCCCACACACACACACCATCACCATCACCACCCTCACCACCAGGACCCCACCAGCACCATCACCCCCACCATCACCATCCCATGTGATCCTGGAATTGTAGAGCAGGCCACGCATTCCCTACATCCAACTGGGCGGCCTGTTCCTGCTGCCCCCCAGGGCTCTGGCCTCCACCTGGGGTCATGGCTGCTGCGGTCAGCATTGCACAGCCACTGCAGGGCACTGATGCTGATGGCGCCGTCAAAGCAGCCGGCCCTCAGGGGCAGGCCATGGCCCAGGTCACTCAGCAGCAGGTCGCCCTCACACTGCACAGCACGCCATGCAGCAGCCAGCGCGGCGGGAGGTGAGGGTAAAGGCAAGGAACACCCTTAGCAATGTGGCAAACTGTGCAATGCAGGATATGGGGAGACAGAGGCAGTAGCAGCAGCAGCAGTAGCAGCGGCAGCAGCAGCAGGCACAGCAGCAGTAAGGGTGTGAAGGCTCAGGGTCGCCCACCTCCCTGTCCACAGCCACGTCCAGCATGGCGGGAGAGATGTCGGCCCCCACCCAGACATGGCCCTGCAGGCCGCACCGCACAGCCCAAGCCACCTCAACTGGCAGCCAGCAGCAGCTTAGCCTGGCCCAGCCCCCTCAGCCCCCAGCCCACCCACCACAAGGGCAAAACGAGTCAGTCTTGGCCACCCCTCACTCACGTCACACACCTTGTCGCCACACCTCACTGTGCCACACACAGTGTGCTGCACAGGCCTGGAGGCCTGGCTGGCACTGCCCCGGCCGGCCCCTGGCTGCCATGTCTACACCCTGCAGCTTGCCGCCCCTGCCTGCCCCTCCCACCTGGCTGCTGGCACCACCACCGTCATGCCTGCCCACCCTCCCCCTGCACCCCCCACCCACCATGTCGCTCAGCTCCTGGCCGCTGAGGCCTGAGCCGCAGCCCAGGTCTAGCAGCAGGCGGGGCACGCCCGCGGTGGCTGCAGGCAGGGCCAGGAGCTCAACAGCCCGCCGGGTCAGCTGGGCCTGCGGGGCGACGCCACGGAGCAGGCAGCGCACACAACCAGCCACACAACCTTTACAAGCATTGAGCATGTCACATAGCCTCAACCACAACCTTAACCAGCCACACAACCTCAACACAGATGGGAGCATGTCACCGCGATGCCACTGATGCTATCAAAAGATGACGACAATGATTGCTCCTTGTCCTTGTGACAGGTCCATGTTTGGCCCTAGTGACCCCAAGATTGCAACTCTGAGTGCATCAGCCCCAGGCACGACTGTGCACTGCTGGAGTGCAGCGACGCCAGAGTGCAGCGCTATGTCAGGCGGTAGGGTACCGGCCACCCTGGCCCTGCCCTGCCTCGCCCCTGGAGCCTACATGGCACTGACTGCGCCACCCTGATCTTGAGAGTGGTGAATGCACCACCTGCTCGGCTCTAAGCTGTGGCCCTGTAGCATCCACTGTGTGAGACTTCTCTGCGCTGCCTGGTCCCAGCCTCGGTGTCACACCCCCTCACACCTGGATGGCAATGATGCGGGAGTTGTGCGTATACTTGTGCGCTTCATCCTCGTTGTAGAATACCTCTGGGGGTGCCTGATGCTCAGGCCGCTCCCCCTTCACCATGGCTGCTGCTGCTGCTGCTACTGCTGTTGAATGCCCCTGCTGCTGTGTACTAGTGCAGCTTCTGCGGGCCAAAGCTTATGGCAGCGAAGCCTGCTGCTGGGGCTGACAAGTGTCAACTGTCACCTAAGTATCTACCTGCTACACGAGTCTGCTGTGCTCAAGGAGCGTCAGTGGTTGCCGCCTGGGTAAAACTGCTGAGCAGTCTTGGGACCAGAGGTGGCAGCTGCTTGCTGCTGTTGCTGAAGCTCGGCAACTCGTGCCTGGTCGTCAAGACATGCACAGCTGGGTCAGGGTCATCCGCAAGCAATTGCATGCGGTCCTGACCACACCTCCATGTCCTCAAGCTTTTGCAGTGTTATTGACTTCAATGGCAGTATCTTCGGCTGCAAAGGTTGTGACGAAAGTGCGGGGTGATGAGCGCGGCGGCGGGTTCGACATCCTGCCATGCGTACTCACCTTGCACAACACCTCCGTCAAATTTCCTTTCTCTGACACAACAAGTCCGGCTTTGGGGAGGACCTCCTTGGGCTGCAGGTCCTTCTGCACGATGCAAGCCGTTGCAAGCATGAGGTGCGGCGACAACGGCAAGGACAGATCACCTTCAGCAGCAACCATTCGCACCTTCTGAGACATAGTTCAGTGCTGGCGCCCGCGACTTTCCTCGAAATTTCTCGAGAGTGATGCTATGAGATGCACTTGAGACAAAGCCCCTGCAAACACAGCAGCACTGTAGCAAGTAGTACTGAGCTTGTACAGGACACTTAGGAACATCAGACGAACCAATGGCGGATATGCTGGAGGACATGCCAGTTAACCCACAGGACTTTGAGCGCACACCCGCAGGTACCCGTAGAAATGTCCCTCGCAATCGCCCTAGCAGATCAAAACATCAGCCTAGGATCGACGCGATGCACGTAGAAATGGAGGAGGCGCTCGAGGACGATGACGGAGAGGACGTTACCTATGGCAGCGACGAGGTTGGCAAGGAGGTCAAGGTCACGCCGGTGAGCGGACCGCGCGTCTGGACGCTTCCAGAGCCGGCTGCCGGTGGCACTACGCACGGCACTTGGTCAGGCAGCATTCCTCTAGCTATGAGGGCAGCAGGAGCAGCAGCAGCATGAGCAGCAGGCCTAGTCCACGCCAGGCAGTCAAGACAGTTAAGGGTGGGGCCTGGCCTGCCACTGCTGCCCTCACCAACACATTTGACGTAGCACTGCAGTGCTACTTGACTTGCTCCAGCCCCCTCACAACATGGCCTACGGACTTGCACTTTGATAATCGTGAGCAGAACTAATGGACTGCAAGGTTGCATAAGCTGCACCCCTGGGCCTCCCATGGCTTGCAGGACGGTGGCATCGTGAAGAAGATCCTGGTCCAGGGCAGTGGCTGGGACAAGCCAGAGGCCCATGATGTCGTCACAGGTGTGTGCAGCTCTGGCACAGGTCACCCTTCCCTTCAGCCGTGCACATGGCCACACGACCTTGCGTTCAGCCCTCGTTCACAACCACACGACATTGTGGTACATTGTTGCTCCAGTCCTCGAGTCATCAGGTGTGCAGCAGGGATCGTTAGGGGATGCAGACCCTCTGCAGCCCAGACTGAATGGCACTGGCGTGGTGTTGCCGCAGTGCACTACGTGGGCACGCTGACAGATGGCACCACCTTTGACTCGTCACGCGATCGCAACGAGCCCTTCACCTTCACGCTGGGAGAGGGTGAGCTGCTGCAGGGCCGCGCCGCCATGCCTTGAACCAGCTGGCAGCGTCACACAGCTCAGCTCAGCAGGTGCTGAAGAGGCTGGCTGAGGTGCCCAACAGCGCTACAGGGCAGGAGCCCAACAGCAGTTACAGGGCAGGGGCAGCTGCAGGTGCCAGTGGCCCTTTCTGAGAACATGGTGTACGGCTAAGGCTAAGGCTAAGGCTAAGGCTAAGGCTAAGGCTAAGGCTAAGGCTAAGGCTAAGGCTAAGGCTAAGGCTAAGGCTAAGGCTAAGGCTAAGGCTAAGGCTAAGGCTAAGGCTAAGGCTAAGGCTAAGGCTAAGGCTAAGGCCTCAATCTAATGGATATGAGGGAGGTGTGCAAGCGGGGCTGAGGAGGATGACAGCAGCGGAGAGCTGTAGACCTCCAGGCCCCACCCAGCTGCTGCGCGGCGCTGGCTGCAGGCCGGGTCATCAAGGGCTGGGATCAGGGCGTGGCCACCATGAAGAAGGGCGAGAAGGCGGTGCTCACCTGCGCACCAGACTATGCATATGGCGAGTCAGGCAGCCCGCCTAAGATCCCGCCCAATGCAACACTGAACTTCGAGGTGGGCCATCAGCAAGGGTGGGCACAGCGGGGGCAGC
The DNA here is from genome assembly GCA_030144725.1 of Haematococcus lacustris. NCBI lineage: Eukaryota > Viridiplantae > Chlorophyta > Chlorophyceae > Chlamydomonadales > Haematococcaceae > Haematococcus > Haematococcus lacustris. Next base: position 5,834,758 of record JASKMD010000018.1, on the reverse strand, counting down.
TAGATACTGAAACAGGCGTTGCTGCTCCTGCCCATGCCCCTGCTGCTGCCCCTGCTGCTGCTCCTGCTCCCGCCGCTGCTGCTGCTGCTGTCACTGCTGCCACTGCCACCGCACTTCTGCTGCCACTGCCACCGCACTACTGCTGCCACTGCGGCCGCTACCCGTGCTGCTGCCACTGCAGGTGGAGCTGCTGAGCTGGCAGAGTGTGAAGGACATCATGGGTGACGGCGGTGTGATCAAGACCACCACAGTAGAGGGCAGCGGCTGGGAAAACCCAAATGACATGGACGAGGCGCTGGGTGGGTTGCCCTCCCTGCCAGTCCTTGCCCGTTTTTGCTTGGATGTCTTCAACCCTGCCACTTCGCCCGCCACTGCCTTCCCGTACTGGGAGCCCAGCGCACCTGCTTTGCAGCATCACAATGAAGCAGCATTGCTATGGATTGCCTGATGTTGACTTCTCCCTGCCCCTGCCCTGCCACTGGCCCTGCCCCTGTCCCTGCCTCCAATCCTGCTCCTGAGAAACCCACTGTCCAGCCTCTTGCTTCTGCTGTACAACATCCTCCCTGCAGTGAAGTTCAGCGCCCGGGTCTCAGGAGCAGGCGAGCCCTTTGCTCAATCCGGCGCTGAGCCCACCCAGTTTGTGGTGGGCCAGGGGCTGTTGGGCATGAAGGGCACCAGCGTGGCAGTGAAGAAGATGAAGAAGGGGGAGACGGCCAAGCTGCTGCTCAAGCCAGAATGTAGGTGTCAGGCCACAGAGGAGACCCAGCATGGGATGCTGCTGAGGGTAATCAGGGGCAGGGCCAAGGGGCAGGGGCAGGGACTGTGCCAAGGTCGTATGCCTGAGGTATGGGAATATGCAATGTGAAGTGCTGCTTGTGGATCCCCTGTTGATGTTCAGACCGAAGTCACTGGATGAACAGGTTCAGCACCACTGGCTGGCCTGGCCTGTCGTGGCCTGATCTAGCAACCCCTGGCCTCTTCAACCCCCCTGGGTTGCCTCATCAGGCCGTGACCAGCTTCCTGCCTGTCACCGTGCCGGCGGTGCTACTGCTGCTGCCATGCAGATGCGTTTGGGCCTGAAGGCCGGCCCGCCCTTGAGGGTCCAGACAGCAGCAGCGCTGTGCCGCCTGATGCGAATGTGGAGGTGGATCTGGAGCTGGTGGGGTGGCACAAGGTGAGCAGAGGTGGTTTTGGCAGCCCAGGCAGCAGTTGCACTCTTGGGGTGGTCGAGGTGGACGGTAGATAGTTCCTTGCATCACTTATGCATAGCAGTCTAACTGTCAGACAAAGGAAGATGGTGGTTTGCATAACGTGGGTAGGATCACCTGGGTGGCTTGGATGGCTGGGGTATGTGTGGCTCAGCCAATAATGATGGGGCATGCAGGGTATGGCATGGCTGGTTTGGCATGGCTGTTTTGATATTGCAAGCCTACAAGTTTTGCTATACTACATGAGTAGTGTTGCCATTATCATTGATATACCTATTGTTATAGGTAGCAGTACCCTTGAAAGGGTGCACCAGACGACCAACTGACCATGTGCTGCTGGTGTGCTCCCTATCCCAGCACCTGCCTGCGGCATCATGTGCGCTGCACTGTCTGCATTGTCTGCATACGTGCTCGGCGACCTTCCCAGGTTGAGAACGTGTCGGATGACGGCGGTGTGGTGAAGAAGACGCTGGTGGAAAGCTCTGAGTGGAAGCGGCCCAACGAGGGTGCCAAGGTCAGTGGGCTAAGCTGCACTGCATTGTGCCCAGTGCTGCATGACTGGGCCTCAGCGTACACACAACAAAGTGTGACCACATGCTTGCACGGATCGGCTTGGATTGGTAGCCAGGTCTAGGGAGGTGCAGGGTAGGTGTGCTTGAGGGTGCATCATAAGGGTAGGTGTTGGCTTCATCTGTTGTCCTCTGTCATCTAGGGTAGCAGGTGTCATCCAGGGTAGCAGGGTGGGATCAGGACACGCCCCAGGCAGAAGCTCCTCGTTTTTACTGCATGCTGGTTCTTATGCCGGAATAGTATTCTTCTTCCCTTTTTCCTCTTTCTCATCGTATGATCTTAGTGATGCCTACTTTTTACTCATAGCATCCTCTCCTCTTTCTTCTTCATTGTTGTCAGCTGCCCAGCAATCCAGCGGCCCGGTCCTTGCTGGTCCCTGCAGGTCACACTGCGGGGTGTGGGGCGGCTGGAGGACGGCACCGTGTTTGATGAGTGGGCCGAGGGCTCTGATCTGACCTTCACCACCGATGAGGGTGAGGGGCGGAGTGGGCTGGGCAGGGCCGCTGCTGTAGGGTAGGGCTACCTGCAAGTCCACAGTCTGGGCTGCAAGGCCGCATGCCACTCACGTCTCCCACCACTGCTGACCGCCACTGGCCTTACCCACACAGTCTCACCCTACCCCTACCCCTACCCCTGAACCCTAACCTTCACCCTAACATGTACCCAGGGCCTGACCCCAAGCAGCTGCTGCCTCCCTCCCCTCCCCTCCCTTACCCTGTGCCAGACTCCTGCTGCCCACCTGATGACCGTGCGGCCCGCCTGCCCTCCTGCCCCTCCCTGCCCCGGCCCTGTCCAGAGCAAGTGCCCTCGGGCCTGGACCTAGCGGTGCAGAAGATGAAGCAGGGGGAGAAGGCGCTGGTCTCCTGCTCCCCAGCATATGCGTATGGCTCCAAGGGCCATGCAGGGCGGCTGGCACAGGTGGGCAGCTGCAGCTGCAGCCAAGCCCTGCCCTGCAGCATTGCTCTGCCTTCCTGTTGCGGCCCTACCTTCCCACACTGACACCACGTGCCTACACATACCAGCAGGCACATACCCTGCCTGCATGCCCCTTGTCCCCTGCCCGCCTGCCCCCGGCCTCTTTTCCCCACCCGCCCTCCCCCTCCTCCCCCCTGGGCCATGCACACAAGTAGGACACCTAGCCTCCCTCCGTCCATCCTCCCCCTCCCTGCAAGCCCTGGGCGTGGGTCCATGTGGCTCGGATGTGCCTCAGGGCCTGCCATGCGGATGATTGCACCCCGCACTGGACAGGCGCATAGGACGCATATGACGCGTAGGCGCAGCAATGTGCTTAGCCTGCCCTTGGCCTTGCCCAGGTGCCCGCTGATGCCAGTGTGAGCTATGAGCTGGAGCTGGTGTCGTTTGAGAATGCAAAGGAGACCTGGGAGATGAGTGATGCAGACAAGGTGTGACCCCCTCCACCTCCACCTCCCTGCCACCGCTGCCCAAGCTGTTGCAACGCCCTTACACCCCTGTCTAGCCGTTACTGACCCAGCAATGCATTGACCGCTGCAGCGTGGGCACTCAAACACAGCCAGAACTCAGCGCTGGCACCCAAACCCAATGCTGGCACCCAAACAGGAGTGTGCCACGTTGCTGGTGTTTGCCTGCTGCTGGTGGACTGCTTGGCTGCCCCTAGGTAGCTGCAGCTGTGGTGCGCAAGGACAAGGGCAATGCCGCTTACAAGGCAGGCAACTTAGCAAGAGCCGTGCACCAATATGACAAGGTGGGAAGCCCCTGCCTGTATGCCACCCACAGTCGTAGCCACCCACTCGTCCCAAGTCAGTCAGCCATCCATCCCTGACCCAGCCCGCCTGCCCTTGCCCTGCTCTCAGCCCGCCAGCAGCACGCAGTCAGCCTGAACCCTAACCCTAACCCTAACCCTAACCCTGTAGCGGGTGCCCTGGTCCCTGCCTTGCGGCTGCCGTGTGCCCGCAGGCCGTGTCCCTCTTATCAGTGGACAAGAGCTTCCCTGAGGACATCAAGGCGCAGGCCAAGGAGGTAGCTGCACCCACCTCTCTTTCTCCTTGGCCTCTATACGCAGCTGCACCCACCTCTCTCATACCCACCCTGCCGTCACCCACCCCAGCCCTGATCACACTCGACAGCCTGGACGGCGTTGCCTAGCCCTAAACCTAACCCATCATCAAACAAACCCTTCACCACCCACCCACCCACCCACACCCCACACTTCCCCCCTTGCCCTCCCTTGCCCTGAACTCATTGGACAGCCCCCAGAAAGCCCTCAGCCCTGCCTCATACTCAATGCACGCTGCTGCTGGGCTCACAGCACCCTTCAGCAACCCTTGGTGCTCTCTGACCAGCTCCATTGCCCCATGGCCCTTGCCCCCTGCCCCCTGCCCCCTGCCCCATGGCCCCTGGCCCCTGCCCCCTGCCCCCAGGTGCGTAAGAGTGCCGCCCTGAACCTGGCCGCGGCTCACCTGAAGCAGCAGTCCTGGGCGGCTGCAGCCAAGGAGGCCAGCCGGGTGCTGGAGCAGGACAGCTTCAACGTCAAGGCGCTGTACAGACGAGCCCAGGTGCCCAGGACACTAGGCCAGGCAGGGGGGCTGGGGCAGGCAGGGGGAGTAGGGCAAGGGGATTAGGGCAGGGAGACTGGGGCAGGCAGGGGGTCAGCACCTGGGCAGGCAGGGGGTCATCACCTGGGCAGCCAGGGTGGTGTGGGCAGGGTGTGAGGTGCACATGTGTGGGTGTCGTGCCGCACCTTCATCTGTAGCCCATATGCCTGATGCAAGTCTCGAACTGACATCATAGCTCAGGTCAGGTGGTTAAAGCACAAGTCCCCATGCCTGATGCACAGCAAGCAACCTGGTGATGCTGATCGCAATAGCATTAGCTGTGCCCCTGAGCCCTGAGGCCAGGTCTGCTCAAGTGCGCTGGTTACATAGATGTGTTGGTATGGTGGCTGCATCCGCGTGATTTGGTGGCTTGTGGAGGCAGCCAGGCAGGGAGGGGAGGCCAGCCATGAGGGGCATGGTGTAGTGAGTGGTCTAGTCTGCGTGGTCACGGTGTAGGGCAGCCCTGAGGTACCTCGCCTTGCCATGTCAGTACCAATACTCATTGCTGTGCCGGTGTCATGCCAGTGCATGGAACAAGCTGAGTCGCTCAGTGTTGTGCCACATGCCCTACTCCATACCCCACCCCGGTCAACACGTCGATGTGGTGTAGTCTGCGTGGTCATAGCCCAGGTTGGCTCTGAGGTGGTCCTCAAGAGACCCTGCTTTGCTCATGGCCACATGCCATGCTCTGTGCTCGACACCTGTTGCTTGCCTGGCTGCAGGCCTACATTGGCACCGCCGACTTTGCGGAGGCCGAGGCCGACGTGAAGAAGGGGCTGAGTGCAGAGCCCGGCAACGCTGACCTGGCTGCGCTGCTGAAGAAGCTCAAGGTGAGGCAGGTGGTGGCTGAGGGAGAGTCAGGTGGCTGAGGGAGGATAAGGGCCACAGCTGCGCACCCTGCTTGGCAGAGGACTGGGCCAGGTGAGACCCATGTAGGCTGACGCGGACGCCCCAGCTCCAGCTCCAGCTCCAGCTCCACCGCCTCTGCAGACCCACCTGCTGGCCCCACCTCCACCGCCTCTGGAGAGCACACCACTCGCTGGGCAGCACCCACAGCATCGACCGCCTGCCGCTTGGAAAGGCAGCGACCTCCCCCCCAGCAATGTTTCCTCCCGCTGCTGCTAGCTGCCCTGCTGCTGCTGCTGCTGCTGCTGCTCTGGTGTTCTGGTGCTGCTGCGTGTAGGTATTGATGCGGGAGCAGAACAAGAAGGAGGCGGCCTTGTACAGCCGCATGTTCAAGTTCCCGGCCGCTGTGGCGCCCAAGACTGCGCCTGTGGTGGCAGCAGAGGCCGTGTCCACAGAACAGCTGGCACCAGAGGCAGCTCCTGAACAGGCAACAGCTGCTGAGGCTGACCTGCCCACCATGACTGCTACGGCCCCAGAGCCCGCCATGGTGGTGGAGGCCCACTGAGTTCAACCCTGCCATGCACATGGGCAACCCAGAGGAGGAACCAGCCAGCATGCACCTTTGCATGATGTAGCAGGCTCGCGCCATGCACGACCTTGCCAACAGACACCTGTTTAGTTGTAGTGACGCACTTGAGGAATGCACGGAAGCATGTCTCTTTGGAGTGGATGTTTCATCAGAGACAATGTGGTTCAATTCACAGGTTTGTTTTTGTAAAGTTCTGGTTTGCTGGGTGTCGGTAGCGACACGTACACGCAACACGTACAGAAGGACGGAGCAGCAACAAAATACCCTCAAGGGCGGCACGGGACTGTCAGGTGGTGCCGCTTCACTCTCACTGACACCATGCCCTTGAGCTGAGCCTCCAGGGCCTGCGATTTGCAGTATGCTGCTGCTGCTGGTGTCACCTGAAGCTGCTGCCACTGTAGGCTCGACGCTGTGGGCTCCGCTGGTAGCCACTGCTGGTGACAGCTGGTTACAGCTAGTGGCCAGTCCGACCCTGATTTTGGCAGAGCAGCCTGCCATGTCCTACCGGTCCTGACGGTCATAATGCGGGTTTTTCAAGGTATACACATGCATGAGGCGGACAGTAGTCAGGATCTTACACAACAACAGCGGGGATAGCATGCGCACCGCGCACATCCTTGTTCTCCTTCGGGGGCGCACAAGCGCGAGCGGCACCACGGGATAGACCACCGCCCGCGCTTCCCATGCCCGGACGTATACAAAAGGTCGCGAACAATCAGACTGGGCATCGCTCATCAGACGGCGCAGGACTCTCTTCAGCGCCCCCGACATGAGGTGAGGCTGCGCTGGCCCTAGCTCCCTGCACAGGAGCCGGGTCTGTTGCCTCCCAGCTCCCCGGCCAGCTTCCGGGCTGCAGCAGACCGGCCCGGCCTGCTACGCTGTGCGCAGGGCTGCTATGCGTACCGGAGCGCTGCTTACGCTGGCAATGGCCATGATGCTGAACGTGGCCGCGGCAACAGACTTTTCAGTGAGTGCGCCCTGCAGCCGCAGCGACACACACTACTCGCGCCACAGCGCGCAGCTGCAACCGCCTGGCAGCGCGATCAGACCGACATGGGCTATCGACCGCGGCTACCAGGGCTGAGTGTCAGCTGTTTCGATCCCGAAGCTTCCCTGACGCAATGTCGCGATGTACACGCCACACATCAACATGCGTGGCTGCAACATGCGCGGCACACACCCACTGTCTCTCCAAAGAGGCCAGATCAGAGCGGGGCCACAGCACTCACCCGGCCGCTGCTGGCACATGCAGGGGTTGCTGCCCGCCATCAACGGCTTCCTTGCTCAAGGGCAGCAGGATGATAAGGTGAGGGTTATTTGTCGTGTTTGTCGTGTTTATCGTGTTTGTCGTAGCTGTGAGGAGTTTTTGCAGATGGCTGGTGCCCTGTCTTTGATGCACTCATACTGCCATGCTAGCAGTCCTGGTGACTGCGTGTGGATAGTCCCACCATATGGACGATGTGTGGATAGTCCGACCATTCCGACCATATGCCTGCAGCCGCCTGTTCTCCTCACACCATTGGCTGGCTGTCTCATTGGAAGACCACGTGTGGCGTTTGCGGCCATAAGCCCAGTCAGGCAGTCTCCACCTGCTGATGTGCCCACTGCCCCCCTCTGCTGCTGGCTGTGTCTGCCGCCCGCATGGCTGTGCCGCCCTCACTGCTTGGGAGCAGCCGTGGCTGGTGCGTGCCTGAGGTTGCCCCGCTGCCTGCCTGCCTGCTCACAGGGCTCACCATCTCCCAGTGCTGACAGCAAAGGTAGGCCAAGTCAGCGCCTGCATGTCATGTCGGACGGTTTGACCTGCCATGCTGCTGGGGGGCAGAGGGAGGGGCAAGGCGCCCTACCAGACCTGAGACCAGGCTGCTGGCTACTGAGTACACCTGACTGCAAATACTGATAAAAACTCAGTTAGCAGCTGCATAAGCTGCACGGCTCAACCTGCCATGCTCCTGAGAGCACAGGGCAAAGGACTGTAGGCTATGAAGCCTACAGCTGTCTAGCCACAGCTTGCACACCTCGAGGAACCTGCCTTGCTGCTGGCTGCTGAGTCCACCTGACAGAGGGCAGGGGGCAGCGGGCAGGGGGCAGGGGGCAGGGGGCAGGGGGCAGGGGGCAGGGGGCAGGGGGCAGGGGGCAGGGGGCAGGGGGCAGGGGGCAGGGGGCAGGGGGCAGGGGACAGGGGTATGGGCAAGGCGCCCTGCCAGACCTGAGTGAGCTGGCTGCAGACCCGCTGGTGTTGGGCGCCCGGACGCTGCCCTTCTTCCAGCCCGTCAAGGTGCCTGGTGAGGGTGACGGGAAGGACGACTTCATCAACGACGACAAGGACGACTTCATCAATGGCGGCAAGGACAAGAACAAGGTCAGTGGTCATGCGCACACCCTGACCCTGAAGTTAGGGTAGGGGCTAGGAGGTAGGGTGAGGGGCTGAGGGTTAGGGGTTAAGGGGTTAGGGTGTTAGCAGTTAATGCTTGGAGTTATAAGCCAGTAAGCCTAACCCACCCTAACCCTACCCTGATCCTTAATGTTACTAGTACTAGTACTTCACATTGCATATCCTGGCGGGGGTGATCAGACCCTGTCCAGTTGGGGAGGTAGGGGCGGGGACAAGCACTGCTTGACCACTGCTGGTGCCTCATGACAACAACAGCTGTGCTGCTCCTGCAGCTGCTGGCATGAGTGGCTACCAGACTGGGCTGCTGCTGCTGCTGCTGCTGCTGCTGCCCCCCTACTGCTGCTGCTGCTGCTGTAGGTCTCGCCGTCACCACCATCACCTGGGCCAACCCCCCCCCGCCCCTTCACCACCACCACCTCGGCCCCCCCTCTCCCTCACCCCCACCATACCCACCCCCACCCTACCCACCCCCTCCATCACCTCGCCCACCCTCCCCTTCCCCTCCATCACCACGCCCCCCCTCTCCGGCCCCTCCCCCCTACCCCCCATCCCCACCACCACGCCCCCCCTCCCCCCCCCTCCCCCCCGCCTTCCCCCTCCCCCCCCCCCTTACCCCCCCTCTCCCCCCTCTCCCTGCCCCCCTCCCCCTCCCCCCAAGTTCATCTGCCCACCGCAAGATCCCTGCAAGTGCTCCTGCCGCTGCCCCACCGTGACCTGCCCCGCCCTGCGGACAAGCTCTGTGGAGGAGAGCAGCCTCTAGGACTTACAGGGCAGCAGCCCCTAGGTGGAGGGCGCTGCCAGCAAGTGACGGCCACCAGCTGCAGCAGAGGCCAGGCAGGGAGCTGGAGTGATTGGTGTGATGAGGAGCCATGTGACGAATGTGCTTCAAGCACAGCCGCTAAGCGCTGTGTACTGCCAGCCTGGCCCATGTTCCAGAATGCTGCTGCTGCCATTGCCTCTCATGTTGTGCCCGGTCCTGAATGTGCCCCACATGCCATTGAGGGTGCTGCTGCGTTCGAAGCATCATGCACTGTTCATGTCAGAACCAATGCATTGGATGGTAGGGTTGTCAGGTTGTCAGTTGAAGTGCAGTCAATGTCCAAACACTTGCTAAGCCGCATGCAGTCTCAGCAGCGTCACAGCCACATGGGCCACATGCCCTACTCAGTGATCCTTATAAACAAATTAGAGTGGTCTTTAGATGCATTGCATGCTTCCATGTATTGTTGTAATCCTTCGTCACAACTGTCGACATATACTAAGGATTTTCGTGTTTGTCACACACATATCCATGTATCTATCCACACATGTCTACACACATATGTACCTGAATGCTATGGCAACACCGGCAGCTGCGGCTCGGCGCGCACTGTGCGTAGCTTTAATAATGAGCTCGCACTCTGTGCTCAATTACAAGTCTTGCTTTATTTTGTGCGTGTGCTTGGATTCACGTAAACTAAAGCTAAACAATGCAGGCTGCTGCATTTCAATGACAATGCTGCACAGGCTGTTTTGCGGCCCAGCGATAAAAATGACAAATCGAGTTTATGAAATAAAGTGCTCTGTGTGACCAGGTTGCCCGGCCTCGGCCAAGTCAGTCTTACTATCGGTTTCTAATTCTGCAGCTAATGATGAGCAGCCAACTTTCCAGCTCTGCTGCCACGAATGGCACGCACAAGCTGCGCATACTGGCGCTACATTCGTTTCGCACTAGTGCCGCTATCATGAAGCTGCAGTTTGAGAAGGCGCAGATGGGCAGGCTGAGCGACATTGTTGAGCTGGTGGGCGGATTTGTCAGAAGTGCCCGAGCATCGCCTCGCAGCGTTGCGACGACTGCATTAAGAGTGCTGCGTCAGCTGATGTGCAGCAGCTGAGCTGCAGGTTGGCAAGTCGGTACATCTACACGGTTGTTCCCATGGGGGTACCTGGCAGCAGTTGGAGGAATAGTGTTGAAAGGTGCTGCCGCAGCAGCTGTGCGTCTTGTGCGGCGGTGCAGGTGTACCTGGACGCTCCCAACCTTGCCTCTGGCCCCATCCCCCGCGACGTGAAGCCGTTCTTTGAGGGCCCCTACCGGGAGTGGGTCACTGTCGAGGCCATGGTGGGGAGGCGGTGCAGGGCGCTGCTGGCGGTGCTGCTGGCGGTGCTGCTGGCATGGCAGGGGAAGGGGCGGGGGCAGGGGAAGGGGCGGGGGCGGGGGCGGGCGGGGGCGGGGGCGGGGGCGGGGGCGGGGGCGGGGGCGGGGGCGGGGGCGGGGGCGGGGGCAGGTAGCAGTCAAGCTTGCTGTGTTTGCTGGAATCGGGCTGCTGTGGTGGTGCTGTCTTGGGCGTATGGGGCTGGGGCTGCGCCCGGGCCATGGGTGGCCATGGGTCTCAGCTGGGCAGTGGGGAACAGCTCCACATTGCTGCTGACCTCCTCAGAGCATGGCCAGTGCTGCCTTCCTGCCCTCTGCTGCTTGGCATCCCTTGCCCCTCCCCCTCCTTCCCATCACGCACCTGGACAATTCAAGCCCCTCCCCCCCATCCTAATGCTGCTGCTGCTGGTGCTGCTGCTGCTGCCGCTGCTGCTGCTGCTGCTGCTGCTGCTGCTGCTGTCAGGGCGACAAGCTTGAGTTTGACAGTGAAAAGATGGAGCGCTCCATGGCTGCCATCACCACTGTGATGCAGGAGCAGGGGCCGTTTGATGGCGTGGTGGGTGAGGCGGGTGCGGGGTGTCCAGGCTGCCCTGCCGCTGCAGGGCAGGATGAGGAGGTGGATGAGGATGATTGCGCACCGTCTGCCAAAGAGACCCACAGCCTTGCCATGGCTGCTTGGCCAGCGCCAGGGTCAGGGCCAGCGTCAGGGTCAGGGTCGGGGTGAGGGTCAGGGTCAGAGCCTTCTTTCCATTGCCTAGACCAGCTACAACTCAAATCCACACTGGTCACACTGCTGCCTCCTTCCCTGCATCATGTGCAAAACACGGTTACCCTCCTGCCTGCCTGCCTGCCTGCCTGCCTGCCTGCCTGCCTGCCTGCCTGCCTGCCTGCCTGCCTGCCTGCCTGCCTGCCTGCCTGCCTGCCTGCCTGCCTGCCTGCCTGCCTGCCTGCCTGCCTGCCTGCCTGCCTGCCTGCCTGCCTGCCTGCCTGCCTGCCTGCCTGCCTGCCTGCCTGCCTGCCTGCCTGCCTGCCTGCCTGCCTGCCTGCCTGCCTGCCTGCCTGCCTGCCTGCCTGCCTGCCTGCCTGCCTGCCTGCCTGCCTGCCTGCCTGCCTGCCTGCCTGCCTGCCCGCCCGCCCGCCCGCTGCTGCAGGTAGGGTTCAGCCAGGGCGCCATCATGGCCGCTGCCGTGACGGGCCAGCAGGCAGCCGGCCTAGCCTTGCAGCACCTGCCCCGCCTCAAGTTCTGTGTGCTGTACGCAGGCATGCCGGTCAGTGGCCGGGCATAGGGGCAGAGGGCAGGGGTGGAGCCAGGGGGCAGTGTCTAGGCTGAGTGTTCAGGGCTGAGGCCTGAGTCAACCTCTACTGGTCCTCGCCATGATCCTGTTACAAGCCAATGGCTGTGTCTGAGGGGAGGGGGTGAGGGCATCCCACCACCGCCTGCCCCCACAGCAGAGTAGCAGTGTCCCGGCCTTGCCTGGAGCCAGCTGCAGCCTCAGGGGTCTCCACCTACAGCTGCTGTGGTGTTGGTGTGGGGTGTCCAGGTGCGCTACCCAGGCCACGTCCAGGCCTTTGCCTCCAAGGTGGCGGTCCCTTCCCTGCATGTCTATGGGGACAGGTGAGGGCACCAGCACCTAACCATCAGCAGCCCAGCAGGCAAAAAGCAGCACGCAAAGGCAAACCAGGCCCTTCACTGGCGGCGGTGTGTGGTCTGTATGTGGTGCCACCAGTGAATGGTTATGTTTGTACTGTGGGGTGCAAGTTGCCACTTGCTGCAAGCTATTGTGCCCAGTCAGCCCAGCAGACGGGCAGGCAGGCGAAAGGTGTTACGAGCTGCTCAGCGGGCGGGTGCAGTGCAGTGGCAGCAGGCAGGCTGGGGTCTTGGGTCAGGGCGGCTGGGCAGCAGCGCAGCAGGCGGGCAAGTAGGTGGGCGGCTGGGCGGGCAGGAGGGTGGGCGGGCGGGCGGGCAGGTGGTGTGGAGGCCAGGGTCCTAGGTGTTGTCGGGGTTCCTGCCTGGCCCTGCTGTCCAGGGACGACCTGAAGGTCCACTGCCAGGAGCTGGCGGACACCTTTGCCAACCCGGTGGTCATCAAGCACACACGAGGTGGGGGGTCTGGGGCAATGCAGGGAGAGGGGGACCAGGGCGGAGCGGGGCGGGGCGGGGCCGGGGGAGGGTGAGACGAAGTTGCAGTGCAAGTGCCTCTGGCTGGCTGGGATCCCTGCTGGCTGGGTACTGCGCCTGCCTGCCCCCACCCCAGCAGCCAGGGTCTTGGTGTGGCTGCAGCCCACTGGAGGTCATCTCTAACTTCAGCCAGCTGACCCTGGTGCCACCCTCCTCCCTGCGTCTCCCACTGAACTACCAGACTTGCTCCCACCACCCATCGGGTGTGACACGATTGGGTGTGACACCCCGTCACTCTGGCCTGACCCACCCCCTCCCTCCCGCCTCCCTCCCGCCTCCCTCCCGCCTCCCACCCCCTGCCGCCCCCTTGCCACCGTGCAGGCCACATCATCCCGGCTCTGAACGACTACCAGATGTCCGTGTTCCGCGCCTTCCTCTCCGCCTTCCTCACCACACCCACACCCAGCCTGGGCAGCGGCGGCAGCAGCTGGGTGGCGGCAGGTCAGGCCTCACCACCCCCTGCCGCCCCTCCCCTCCCACCCCCTGGTGCTCCCACACCCCAGCTGGAGCTGGCCGCTGCTGCTGCTCAGCCTGCATCTGTGCTGCCTCACGCTTGCACTGGGGCAGCCGGGGCGGGTGCTGAGGGAGCCACGTGGCAGGGCAGGGCAACAACCAGGGCACACAGCAGCAGTAGTGGGAGGGAGGGTGGCCTGGGGGGTCGTGGGAGGAGGGTGAGCAGCGGTGCGGGACGTGGCCTGCAGGCACCGGCTGACCCCCCTCGCCCTCAAGCCCTGGGCCAGCCGGCAGTGGCAGTGGCCCTGACACCTGGCGTGACTAGCAGCAGCAGCAGCAGCAGCAGCAGCAGCAGCAGCAGCTGGGGGCTGCCTGTGCCCCCCTTGTTCACCAGCCAAGCAAGCGCCGTGGCCAGCCTGCCTGGCCTAGCCGCCAGCAGCCGAGCAGCAGCTGCTGTGCCCCTGGTGGCCCAGCCCCTGGTGGCCCAGCCCCTGGTGGGGTGTGAGGGGGGCTGCCAGCAGGCCAGCAGGGGGGCGGGCGGGGGGGTGTTTGCCGGCCAGCTGCTAGGGGGGGGGGGCCAGGGCGGCATGCTGGCCCACTTAGGGGGTCAGGCCCCCCCCCTGCTGCTGCACTTCAGTGCCAGCGCTGAGGCGCAGGAGGCAGAGGCAGGAGGCAGCAGGGGGGCGGCCCCCAGGCCACGTCAGCCCTACCCGCGTCTGTGACCACTGGCCTGGGTCTATTAGCCCCCTGGCCCTGCCCCTGCCACCTATTATCTGCCCAGCAGGCCAAGACACCGCGCCCACTGCCCACTGCCCACTGGTACACCCAGGCCAGTGGTCGCAATTGCGGGTAGGGCTGACGTGGCCCCACTGCCCACCAGCTGGTGCTAGCAGGCCAGGCCAAGACACCGCGGCCACGCACCACCTGTGCGCAGAGCTCATAGCTGTTTGAGCCCAGAGTACCCCGCCCAGTTCAACCCAGCCAGCTTGTCCCTAACCCTTACCCTAACCCTGCACTGTGTGCCCGCACTACCTGGGCGCATAGCTCAGGGCACGTGGACCCTTACCCTAACGCTAACCCTCCCTAGCCTTAGCCCTTCAGCCTGTCACCCTCACCTCCACAGCAGTGCTGATGCAGAGCCTCCCCCCTCCCCCTCCCCTTGTCCTCGACAGCACCAGATGACAGCAGCAGTAGTAGAGGCATACGGGGAAGGGCAGCGCTTTCACTGCTCGTGATTATGGACACTGCCGACATTGCCCTCACTGACACCTTGATGCATAGGTCGGATTTGTGCACGCGTTGTCTCACAACCTTTTCTCCAGGACTCCAGCATGTAGTGTGCAGGTTTTATTGCGCAGCGGTAGTCAATGTGCCATTGTTAAGTAGATGACCAAACACTAGATAACTAACCCACGTGCACGACATGCTTGCAAGCTGCATGCAAACTTGCTGGGCGGAAACATCTTATTATAGGGAGTACAACGTCGAAAATCAGTTACTTGGTCAGCTGCTCAATTGCTCTCTACCCTGCCCCACGGCATTTGAGTCAAAAATATGCGTACGTCCTGTACTGCAATCTAATGAGAGCTGCGGCAACGCTGCTACACATGTTGAGCTCTTCTGCATCTTCTGTCGCGGTTACACTGTCGGGAGCAGACAACACATCTGCATCAACCCATGCCTCAATCACAAATGTCGCCAGCGTCGCTTGGCCTACAATCGTGGGCGCCCAAGGCGTAAGGACATGCTCAACCTCAACCCTGCAACCCTTAATCAGTAGTGCCTGTGTTGGGGGTACTGAGATGAGCAAGACTGTTGTTAGCCTCGGCCTGCATGCAAAACGTAGGTCAAGGACTGGACCTGACGACGTGCAAGCAGACCTAATCCCACTCTTACTATTTACAGGCTGCATCCAAAGCACTCAGCACAACAACAAGGTGCTGGCTGCAGGCCATCAGCATTGCCAAGTCCTGACCCAATCTGCACCCCAGCCATCTAACGGCGTGTGCAGGGTCATATGTGCAACTCCTCCCCGCTCCCTCCTCAAGGTCCCTCCTCCCTGCATCCCCTGTTCCATGCCCTGTGTGTGCATGCGCCCTTTCATGTCTGATGCGTCGCCAGGGCCCCTCCCTACCCTACCCCTTGCACGGGCCTGCTTTCCCACCCACCCATCCACCCACCCACTCACCTCGCCCCATGCCTGGCCGCCCTTACACCACCTGACTCTAGTGGGCCTCCTGGCCAGAGGGCTGCTCCCTACCACCCTGCATGCAGGAAACAGGGGCCGCCCACCAGCCCTGCACTGCGGCTGCTGCCACTGGAACCATGCTGGACCAGCCTGCCACGCTGCTGCTGCCACTTTGACGCTCAGCTGCTGCTGCTCCAACAACACCCTGCAGCTGCCGCCCAACCATCACCATCATCACCCACACCCAGGCCAGCAGTAGCAGCAGGACCTGGTGGCAAGCTGCGCACCTCAGCTGGAGCGGCACTCTTAGCTGCAGTGGGCTGACCGCCGCCCTGCGCCTCACCACGCTCCTCTGCATCACCACCACCAGGAGCAGGGCAGGGGCACACAGCAGCAGCGCACTGGAGTCAGGCTACAGGCAGAGCGCTGCGTCTCATCCACAATCCACCCACACCTCTGTCTACACCTAGTCTGCACTCAGCACCCTCCCTTCATGCCTCCTGCCTGCCGCCTGCTCACCGCCTGCACAGTCCTTCTCTCAGTCTTTCACCTTTGAGGTTGGCTTGTATGCACCAAGCCCTGCCTCCTTTGTGTAACATCTACTACTACCGCCTACTCACGGCTTGTGCCCTCTGGCTCACCGCGGAGATCTCACCTCCCACAACGCGCAAACATGATGCGCCCCGACAATCACTCTAGCAAGCACCTAATGATGCGATGTGCAACAACAATACGGGAGCTCTTGGTGAAGATGTCCCATCTGGCAGCCCTGCCACCGCCCTCACACCCACACTCCCTCACTTCCTCACTCCTCCCCTCTCCTCAAAACTGAACCCCTGTCCACCTCCCCACACAGCCCACCCCCTCGCTGTCCTGCTGCTGCTCACCTGCGGCGCCTGGTGTGCCCCCCGCCCCGCTGGCCCCCCCATACCCACTGGCTGGCCCCGCCTCAGTCCTGGCCGCCCCTGCCGCCGCCGGACCCGTGACCCCGCAGCCTGGAGCTCCTGGCGTCATGGGCGGCACGGAGTAAGGCCCCGCCTCCCCCTCCGCCCCCCTGGCTGCGCTGGCATGCAGCTGGTGGCCCCCCCCCTGCCGCCCACCCAGCCGCCAGCCTCCCAGCCCTGGCACTGCGGGTGCAAGGGGCAGCAGGCTGGGGTGCCTGCGTGAAGTGGTGGTGAAGGCGGTGGTGGTACTGAATTTGCGCTGGGGGTTGTCAGCGCTGAAGGGCCCGGTGGAGGCCTCTGACCCTGTGCCGACCGCAGCGGGGTCAGCAGCGGCGCCGGACAGGGCCACGCCGGGGGCGGAGGGGGCGGTGGGGTCAGAGGCAGGGGCTGCCACCCGGCTTCCCTCACTGGTGCCCGGGGCCTGGCGCTCCATGGCAGCAGTGGGGCCTGTGATGGACAGGGCAGAGGGTGAGGGCAGGGGTCCACCAGGGGTGGGGCAACACCAGGGGGGGGTGAGGATGTGGGAATGGGTTGGGGCAGCACCAGGGAGGGAGGTGGGGGCGCGGGCAGCAGTTGGTGAGGATGGCACAGGGCAGGGCAGGAACAGGCACAGCAAGGCGGCAGGCAATATGGCAGGCAGGGGCTCCTGTTGGCTTTAATCACTATAACCTGGCAGCATGGTGTGCGCCAGTAGCACAACAAGGGGCCAGAGGGAGGAGCAGCACGCACCAGCTCCTGCTCCCACACCCACAGGGCTGGCCCCCAGAGCGGCTGCACCGGCACCGGCAGGCCCTGCACGCAGTGCAGCATTGCAGCAGTGCAGCCGGTGCGTAGCAGCCACAGAGCTTCTGATCAACCGCCTTCGTGCCCAAATGTAGGCTGTGTGCTGCTGCGCGATATAGGTTAGGTGGCAGGCTACGGCCGGTGGGCCACACTGCGTCCCGGCTGCCGGGGACACACCTCCGTCAGAGCTGGAGCTTGCGGCGCCAGCACCGGCCAGCGCTTTCTTCAAAGTCTCGGCATCGCTGCCGCCCAGCGCATCGCGCGGCGCTGCAGAGATACAAACTCCTCGGACCTGTGATGCAAATGCGCCGTAGTACTCTCAGACTTCGCAGCCGCTAGCTGCCACGTAGGTTGGCCACCTGCGCCAGCCCCCTACTCTCCGTGCCACTAGTGCAAGCATGAGTTCAAGTACCTGTGACGCGACACGCGCCAAGCCGCGGCTTACGAAAGGCGACAACGCAACCATTTTTCTCCTGTACAGCAGTTCTCCGCAGTGTTACTTAACACCTAGCGCCTTGCTCCCTCACACGACTCCAGCTCACTTTATTCGCATCTCAACCGTTTTTCTCCCTATGCCTAGTCAATGGTGGGCGGTGGTAGGGCGGTGATGGTGTTGGTGGTGGTGGCTCATTGCTGCCAGGAAGGTCGCTGTGCTGCTTTAGTGAGCGCTGTAAGTACATCCGGCCCTCCGTTGAACTGCCCCGACCTGCTGGCCACCATGACCGCGGCTCCGCTTAGCTCCATCGTGGCATTCACCAACGCATCGTGTTGCGCGCACAGCGACACCCGCGCGCAGCGCTGTACAGCTGTATCGCGAAGGAACAAGTTTGGGTCACCCCTCCCATTGGGTCACCCCTCCCTCCCAACCCCCCTAACGATAAGGGACTACGGCTTTTCCGGACTCATTTCTGCACGATTTCACACGCGGATTGAAGCGTCGGAATTCGGCCGCGCAGAGCCACACGCTGAGCTGGTCGGACATGTTGCCGGGTATCCGACCCTACCGAGCCTGCGGACTTGATGTACGTTGACCCAGTACCTGCGAGCCCCTGTTTAACGCTATGGATAGTGCGCGATGTGCGAGGAGCCCGACCCCATGTCCAACATGATAACCAATGTTAACAGGCTCAGGGGCTCTGAAACTTGGAGTAGACCACAGTAGGAGCACAGCAGTGGCAGCTGCATCAATCCCTTGTTGATTAGGCTCGAAAAGGTGGGCAAACACTCCTCCATGCTGCCCACTGTGTTGATGTCTGTCTTACAACCATCGAAGTGAATCGAAGTCTCCAGCCCTGCGTCACTAGCTAGGGAACTCAATTGTGGACCCCCCGCCACAATTCTTGCTGAGGTTTGCTCATAGGGGTTTTTGCTTCTGACGTGTGCACATGCCTGCAACATGCTGATATCCAAGTATCACCCCTACAAAGGGAAGGGCGGGCATGCAGCTGTGTGAAGTCTATCCTAGCTAGTAGCACCGGCTGGGTGGAGATCCATGTGGAGGGGAAGGCAGCCGCCTACCGCTCCGGACAGGAGCTCACTTGAAGGGCTATAGTATTCTGAGGTATACATCGCAGATCAGGGCGTAGTCCATCTGCCCGGGAATCGATCGGACCCAGATTCAGAACACAATTCTCACAGTGGACTTTGAGACCTTTCCGATATTCTACTGTGCTAATCAGCGATGTTTCAGTCCTAACTAGCTTCTGATATTATATATATTGGCCTCTAATTTACAGGCCTCGAATGTTGCTCTGTAAGCCTTTAAAACTGCTCTGATTTAGCTCTGATTCAGCCATAATGGACCTCTAAAACACCCCTCATTAAGAGCCATTAGTGCTTAATCAGTACTGAACTGAAGCACCTCTGATTCGCCGCATATAAGCGGTCGCTGAAACAAGGCACAATTACAGCGCTCTGAAAAGGTGCTAAGTTGCGGGTCATGAGAGGTCCGAAACTCTCCGACGATGGTACAAATGCCACTTCCTGCATGGTACAAATGCCACTTCTTTGGTGAGAGCAAGCCGCATCTGAAGGGCGGGGCTCGCGCAGTCCGTGACGTTGAAAGGCGTCATCAGGCTGACCAGCGAAAGGCTCTTCACGACAACCCTCTCTGGACAGCAGCGGTGGCAACAGCAGCGGACCACCAGCAGGGACTTGTAGGCCGAGGTAGGTCCCTGGTCTATGCCGATGCATGTCTTACAGTACTGGAGGAGCTATGCATACTCCTTGTGTTCATCTAGGATGTATACGCCAGAGGATGTTCGACATGAAATCCATCAAGTCAAGCTGAAGATTACCAAGGTTGAGGCGAAGATTGAGCATCTGGAGCAGCTTGACCCTGCAAATCAACGGCTTCCTGCATTGGAGGAGCAGCTGGTGCAGCTGCTCAAGAATAAAAACCTCCTGGTGGAGCATTTGGCGGAGTTGCGCAAAGGTGCATTGCAAGCACCCAAGGGTCTTGCACGGGCATGGCATGGCATGGCATGCGCTTGATGTGGTGCGTGTGATAAGGGTAATGATAGAAAAGATGCTCACTTACACATGTGTACTTGCACATGAGTACTTGCCCTCGATGCCCATACATATGACTTCCCAGATGCAGCTTCCCACCTGTCAGCTTACATGGACGGATGGCAGGCCAGCAAGCACACTAGCAGCAGCACTGGCTAGCTACTCATGTCCTGAGCTGCAATACACCAATCATCTCCATCTAACCCTGGCAATAGGCTAAGATCTCCATATCACCATTGAGTAATAGACATAAACCCTTGACCCTGTGGGTCAAGGGCTTATAGCATGCAAACCTATGCTGTACGCACCTGTGCGGCTGCATGTGGGGCACGCACAAGGCACGCTGAAATAGAGCTTGGAATAGCAATCAAGTAAGAAAGCACAGGCAATGCAATGCGATTAGAACTCTGGCCCATCACATGTCGAACCCTTTGGTAGCATTAGATCAGGGATACAAGGCGCAGGTGCTACGGTGCCAGCTGAACCATGAGGGTGCCCATACTTGGAGTGTGCTTGGATGCAATGATGATTAGCAGGAGGTAAAGGGAGTGCAGAATCTTAGCTGGTCTTACAGTCGCCTTCACAGCAAGACAAACTCCATGCTCACGCACCTAGAGCCTTTGCCACCATGCGGCTGTTATGTACTTGAGGAGTGGGAGTGACTCGGGAATAGAAAGGCTGAGTAATAGCAGTACCATGCATCTCCATGTACTCACGGGGTTCTCTTGTATCCCTATGAACTCGACAGATCTGTGTCTCTAATCTATGGGCCACACATAGTAACATACACGGATGATAACATTTCCATTCTTACTGTGCACATGTTGTGACTGCCTGGCAGCTTGGCCCTGCAATAAGAAGCACACGACAGGTGCCTTGTTGCTCAAAGTGCATTGTGTGTGATTGCTGTCTCTTTTGCAGGTGACGATGTTAGTGGTGCGTCACAACCAGGTGAGAACCCAATTTGGGGGGACTACAACAGCTCGACAGCTTGTCCATAATACCGCACCACTGTATGTCCAGAGAGACAAACAAAATGTCCTTGGCTATCTTCCTGGCAGGGTTATCATAGATTAAGACACCTTCACCTTTGGGCGCACTCGTCATAAACAGTTTCAAACATAAGTAGCATTTCGCTCTGTCGTTCCATAGATCCTCAGATCCCATTTTTTCAAATCCTTCGATTCCATAGCTCTCATTATAGCTGTCGAGCACTGCAGTGCATATGCCACAGGCGTGCTCTTGGGCTGCAGGAGACACTAGTGTTTTGTTGCTGCACCGGCGCTGCAGAGCCCGCTCTTAACCTCCTGCATTGGGGCTACAAGAGCGCCTCCATCGACAGCAGCTCTAGCACAAGCCACAAGAGGTGGT
Source organism: Haematococcus lacustris (assembly GCA_030144725.1). Taxonomy (NCBI): domain Eukaryota; kingdom Viridiplantae; phylum Chlorophyta; class Chlorophyceae; order Chlamydomonadales; family Haematococcaceae; genus Haematococcus; species Haematococcus lacustris. The sequence goes on along the minus strand of JASKMD010000018.1, from coordinate 5,814,020 downwards.
ACAAAGGGGACTGTGAGCTGGTCAGGCTGGACCTGGGACGCTTTTGCAACATCGCCAAGGCAAAGCTGCATGCCGTGACAAGTAGTGTGACTATTCCAGCAAGGGAGGCTATGCGCATACGCAGGAATGCAGCAGGTATGACTCAGCTGGGGGTGCAGCACATGCTGCAACAATTGGCGCTGGTACCACCGACTGAAGGGAACTCATTCGCCAGACTACGCATTGCCTACTGCAGACCTTGAGGCAGAGGCGACTGGGAAAACGAGTGCACTCACAACAGAGGCTGAGCTTAATGTCAGGTAGGCTAACAAGGCTCTGTGTTGGCATTCCTGTGCTGGTGTTCCTCGTTAGTCAGCATCTTTGGTTGCATCAGAATGGATCAGTAAGTAGGTGCACATGCCATTATCATCTAGACTTACAAATGCATCAACATGGGCATGACTGTTTGAGTGCAGTATGGCCCTTCATGTTGCTACACTTGCCTCATCAGGCCAGAGTGTGTCAGTGTCACAGCACCTGCATGCTCCCCTAATAGCTGCATTGCTCTCACATGTTGTTCTGCAGGTTTTGTGGTGTTGTTGGCAAGGGAGTCACCAACGTGGTCAATGCCTGCATCCAGCAGAAACAGCCAACCTGGGGAAATCTGTCTTTCAAGCTTGAAAGCAGGCCAAGTGAAGGGTCAGGGCGGCCAGACTTTCTCATCAAACAGACCGGAGCTGCTAATGAAGTGGATGTGTGCGGGGGCGAGGGTAAGGCAAGTGACCCTTTGTGTTATCCTATGTACCGTTGTGCTGCAAGGCATCTTGGCGAGAAAAGAATGTGATGGTGAGTTGGGTTAGGGTGTGGGTGGGTTAGGGTACTTTACAGACAAACAAACTCATTCAACATGGAACAACTTGTTTGACTGTGGGTAATCTCACTCCGCTACAATCACGTTGAAGCATCCTCGGTCGCACCCTTTATGACTGCAGCCCCCACTCCGGTGGCACTCTTTCCCCCTAGACCACTGGGTACCTCACCAAAACCAACTTTACCCTCTGCACCATTGTGTAGCAAGGCAACTCGGCAGGGAAAGGTTGGGATAATGAAATGACTTAGGGTGTGGGTAAGAGTTTTACAAGTCATGGTGCTGGATCGATGAGGCATTGGGTGCATCTCCCTGCTGCCCTGTTGCTTCCCTCTCGTGCCATGTGGATCCCAATGCGCCTTTGTTTCAAGGTTTTGAGGGAAGGAAGCAGAGCAAGAGGAGCTTAGGAAAGGGGATGGTGCTTGTGACTGTCCTCGGTGATTGCCTTGCCTTGCTGCAGTTGCCCAATGTCATGGCCAAGCAATACATCAAGCTGGTCGAGATGAGTAGCGCAGTGGCCAATGCGCTCATGCAGGCATGCAGCTATTGCCAGGAAAAAGTGAGAGGGTGCTGCCTTGTCCAGCCAGCGGCTCGTCAGGTGCACGCGACCTATCACACACGCCTCTGGCACAAGCAGACATGCATGGTGAAGCGCTGGTCCTTTAACCCCTTATGCAGGGGTGGCGCTTCACCTTCATCACCTGCTATGAGTACACGTTCTTCGTGTGGCGGGTGGAGGAGGACAGATACGCTGTCACGGACGGCTTATTGCACGACATGGAGGCGCATGGTCTCCACACCCGAGAGGTCCTCGCCTGTGAGTTGCAAGGGCAGTGGACGAGTCACAGATGTAGTTATGCCTAGCAGCACTGCCAGGCTTGGTTACCAGTGGCAAGCCAGCAGCAAGCGGTAATGGGGGCTGCATGCAAGGACCCTGCCATGAAGTCGGTAGTGCTCAAGACATTGTGACATGAGCATGTGCCCAGCAGTAGGGTGCATCGCTGGGAGCTGATGCAAAATAAAGCAGGGAACAGGTACGAATGTGATGATCATTTGGTTGCAGGTTGCTTGCAGATGCGTGAATGGCTCTGTGAGTGAACACTGTAATCACGGGCCTCGCAGCACCCTCCTGGCGCCACCCCTGTTGATTCGCTGCAGACATCATGTGGATGTCGCTGGAGGCGCCCTGGGGTAGCCAGCTGGCACCTGGAGAGCTGCGTGACCTGGAGGTGCTGCTCCAGCAGCAGACGGCAGTGACGGTGCTGCGTGGCCAACCCAGGGTTCATCAGGGCCAGGCCCAGCAGGGCCAGGGGAGGGTGTGCACACGGTCCTCGACGAGGGGCAGCAAACAGCTCCAGCAAGATCAGAAGCCAACAGAAGCCCTGGATGCAGCACAGCAGAGAGACCAGCCACGTGCTTGGGCACCTGCTGAGGGTGCGCCAGAGTACCCCCTGACTGCCTTGAGATTCAGCGACATACGCTTGGGGGCGGGCCAGTGCGGGCCAGTCGTGCAAGGCTGGTAGGAGCTGGCCCCGGCCTGACAGGCCTGCTTAGGCCTGCTGCATAGTGCCTCACTAGTGCTGCACAAGGAGTCTGCCTGGACTGTTTGATGGTTATGATTACTGGCATGTAGGTAGGTCACAATTGCTGGTACTGGCACTGCAGGCATTCAGACCGCCAGACAGCCTCCTTGTTCTCTGCTGCTGCTTTTTGAATGGCCTTGCTGACATGGTCCATGCGCTGGTTCAGGCTTCAGGGAGTTCCCGTGGCGGTCAAGGCAACAGATGCCTGCAAGGCACCAGACATTGTGGAGCTGCTGTGGCATGAGGCGCAGATCTACGGTGTGTGTCTGCTCATCAAATGCAGCAGGCCACGGTGTTGGTTGCTTATCCCGGAGCTGAGTAAACACTTTGCCACACCACACACACGGTGCAGGAGGAGCATGTGTAGCAGTGGCAGAACCCCCTGCTGGCATGTGTGGTCAACCAGGCATGTGTGTGTCCCGTGCAACATGGGTGCTGAGCTAGTAGTGGTAGTAGTGGTACAGCTGCTGACCATGGCTGATCGCCGCTGCCTGTATACCAGCAAGGCACCAGGTGTCCCTATGGAGCTACGGGAGGCTGCAGGAGGCCCCTCCCTGCACGCATCATGCAACGCTTGAAGACACTTGTTATGATGTGCACAGCTGCTGCGGGACCTGCAAGGCACTTGTTGTGTGGGAGGAGTCACTCCCACACGCACCATGCAGCACTGGGTGGTGGTTTTCCTCCTGATGCGCAGAGGAGCTGCGGGACCTGCAAGGCCACGTGCTGCCAGTGATGCACGGCTGTGGCTATTGGGGCGGCCGCAACACCTTCTTCCTGGCCACCGCTGTGGTGCCTGGCCTGCCCATGAGCCCCTGTACAGATGTGGTTGCTGATCAAGACCTCGCACAAGCGGCCCGACAGGTGGATCTATGTTGCAGGTCACGGGCGGGGGTGGTCTGGGTCCATGTTGTGCCAAAGTTACAAAACGTAGGCAGCAGGGATAAGCAGCTCTTACAGCAACAGGTATGACACTGCGCAAACCTGTGTGATGTGTGGATTGCTGCATTTGGGAACCCTTACTTGTTCACACTTGCACAGCTCATGCACAACTCAAGCACAATTCGTGCATCATGGAATGTTTGCAGGCGCTGCAAGCCATTCACCAGCGTGGTGTGGCCCACGGTGACGTGCGAGCCGACAACATCCTGGTGCAGCACTGTGGCAACACACCCCAGGTGAATTCTGGGGCAGCAGTCAGTAACCACACACTGGCAGTGCTCAGCCTGAACCTGACTGCCCCCCTAAAGATGCACCTCACACAGGCAGTACTCATTGGCGGGGTTAGGGTCGCAGGTGCTGATGCATCGTCACTGTGCCGCTCACAGCTAGCAAGGTGGAAGAGTGTGGTGTATCCAAGGTCATGTTGTCTTCTATCTAGTATTCCAACAAGATTCAGGTGGGGCTAATGTGCTGCAAATGTCGGCGGTGGCCGATGTGACCTTCAATTGGCAAGTGCTAGATAATGATGACGATGGCTGCTGCTGCAGTTTTTTGCTGAAGAGCTGCCATGAAGTGGATATATGCACTGATGCACTGATGCTTGTGCAGGTGATCTTTATAGACTTTGGCCAGGCTTATCTACACCCAACGCCTGAGGAGTGTCAGCGCGAGCTGGCAGATCTTGAAGCGGAGCTAGACAAGCTGTGATAGCTGCATCGAATAGCGGGTGCTGTGGTGCGTGGCATGCTGATTCCTCCTAGAGGCAACCCTCCTGGGGTAGGCAGAGGCTATATGTTTGCCCTGGTGCCATGTGTGCCGTGTGAGTCGTTGCAGCCTGCAAAGGAGAAAAGCGTGCCAGGTCAAGGCGTGCATGTGCTGCAGAGTCCTGGACATATGATACACTCCCAATACATTACGGGAGAATACTTTATTGTTATATTGTCGTAATTGTTGATTTATACGGTGATGTTGAACAATTACAGCAATTACAAGCAATGTCTGCCGGTAAAAGTTTTACTTGTCGGCGCTCTACAGCCCTCGAACCATTGTATCATGAAATTATAGTAACCCTAGATAACGGCAACAGTTGCCAGAAGCTTCATCTTCAGAGCCTTGCCATCTGCTTCGTGGGCGTGGAAGTCAGCATTGGCTGCAAGCATCCAACTGCCAGAGGCATCGCCGCCAAGCCAGCTGCCAGGGGAACCGCCGCCTGGTGAACTGCCAGGGGCATCGCCGCCGGGCCAACTGCCAGGGGCACCGCCGCCAGGCCAGCAACAGCGGCAGCAGCCACCGGGCAGTGGCAGCAGCCGGGCAGCAGCAGCAGCCCGGCAGCAGCAGCAGCCCGGCAGCAGCAGCAGCCCGGCAGCAGCAGCAACAGCAGGGCAGCAACAACAGCAGCCAGGCGGCAGCAGCAGCCGGGCAGCAGCAGCAGCAGGGCGGCAGCAGCAGCAGCAGCAACAGCAGGGCAGCAGCAGCAGCAGGGCGGCAGCAGCCGGGCAGCAGCAGTAGCAGCCGGGCAGCAGCCGCAGGGCAGCGGAAGCAACAGCCGGGCAGCAGCAGCAGCAGCCGGGCAGCAACAGCAGCAGGGCGGAAGCAGCAACAGCCAGGCAGCAGCAGCAGCAGCAGGGAAGCAGCAGCAGCAGCAACAGGGCAGCACCAGCAGCAGGAGGGCAACAACAACAGCAGCAATGCAGCAGTAGTAGCAGGGGAGGGCAACAACAGGAGCAGGAGGGCAACAACAGCAGCAACAAGGCAGCAACAGCAGCAGGGTTTTGCTTGTTCACCACCTAAAGTATGAGGGTGGCGAAGGTGGGATAGCAATGACAAGGCATGCCGAATGACGAACAAGACAGATCCCAGCATGCTATAGCTGGTGTTCAGCTAACTCTTGTTTTTGATCATGGTTGCTGGTGCTGCCTTGCGGATTGCCCTGTCCACAATGTCAGGGGCTAAAAAAAACCTGCTAAGGATCTGCTCCGTTTTCTCGTTTGCAGCGGGCGCTGCGGGGCGGTGCAACACAATGGTTATGGCCCACGATATCACAATTGCAAGAGACGACGATACGACACTTGCAAGCCAACCTTGGACTTGCCTGCTTTGCCAGACAGGTTATCAGAGCCTCATATGCAATGGCCGGTTTGGGCTGCGCGACCACGCAATTTGCATCAGCCAAGCGAGCTCCTGCGACAGCTGCAACGGCGGTGTTAGGCTACCCAGCCACTTTGTTCTCCGGGGTTCTCTGCGCAAAGGACGTGGTGTTAATAGTCAAATGATGCAAGTCAAAAGGAGGTCAACGCTAAGGTCCGTCAACGCGTCTCACCGTCAGGCCTCGTAGCTGCAAAACGTGCTGCTGCGACCTCTAGCAAAGGCGGAAGAAGGTTATATGTTGGTATCTCGATGCTTTCACTGCTGACGGTAGTAGGTGCTGTCGGGTATCTTGGCTGGTGGGCAGGCTGGTATGGGCAGGCTGCGGCTGGAAGTTTGTGTAGGGTAAAGAGTGAAGAGGGGGTGACTTGCAAACAATTACAGGACTTGCGCACATTTACTGAAAAAGTGCACGACTTGCACACATTTACGGGAAAAGTGCAGACATTTACTGAAAAAGTGCACGGCTTGCGCACATTTACGGGGAAAGCGCAGACATTTACAGCAAAAGTGCACAACCACCAAGAAAGAGCGTGGTTTGCGCACTGGTTCTGCTGTCGTCTCCGACGCGTGGAGGACAGCCGCAATAGCAGCGAGGCTCCAAATCGTGTGCCCGTAATGTATTGGGATATCGCATAATGTCTCGGCCAGCGCTGTTCACGTCCAAATAACAGTCTCGGCCGTTATTTTCCCGTAACAGCTCGGCCTCCGACATTATACTATACGTATACGCCCCTCTATTTGTAGGTGTGATTAGGACCGTTTACTCGAAAAACCTAATGTTTTGGACCACAAGTGGTAGATAGTGGATGCGCGGGTACTTTTGTGTGATATAGAACCGCGAGGTCAAGGCGCCGGCGCTTGTGAGCCCGAGACCGGAGCCATCAGCCGGCCGCCCGCCTGCCCGCCCGCTTGCCTGTTGATGCATGTTGATCGTGTGTATAGCCCTGCCCCAGTTTGGTCCTGAGGCAATGGCTATGCTGAGCCAGGCGTGATGTGGACGTAACCAGAGACAAAGATGAAACCCACCCAGCTGAGATTCACCAAGCTGAGACCCACCCAGCCAGGCAAACAGCATCTCACCAACATCCTAGCCCTAGCCTTGCAAGACAAATGTGACGCAACCCAGCCAAGACAGCTTGGCGACCTTGGTGAAGCTTGGTGCACCCCCAACATGAGGGTGAGGTAGAGGCTGGACACATGCGCCTGGTCCATGTCCACTGCTCTGTCCACAGATGGAGAAGATGGTCATGGGCATCGTGGGCAGACCCAACCTCAACATGGAGACCTGGACCCAATATGACCTTGCGCTGGGTTAGGGCGGGGCGGGGACTGCTAGCTGCCACTCTTTGCTGCTAGCTCCTGGCTGCACTGAACTGCCATTCTTGGCTGCAGCTCCTGGCTGCCATTTGATGTCATTGCTCCATGCTACTGCACACGTAGCAGGGACATGTCAAGTTGCAAGGCATCATCAGCCTGCAACATTTGATGGACTGTACTTATGTCATACAATCATAACTTTCTTCCCCCATTCTCACATCCCTGAGAAAACGATATATACCACGTTTCAAGTCAAAACATTGCACTTTGTTCCCACCAGTTTATGCAAGTGTAGGGATGTATGGTTAGAGTGTTGGCACGCACATAAACACAACCATGTAAGCACCACTACGAAGAATGACCTGTGAGGAGTGGGATGCATCGTGCTTTGTGCAGGATCAACTACACAACAACACGGGGCTCCTTGTGCCGGTCACCTGTGGCTTAGTACCAAAGGTGCCTTTACTCAGTCAAACAAAACTCACTCAGCATGGAAGCATCAACACACACACACAAAGCATCAACACACACACGCTTTTGCACATATGTGTCAGCAGGTGCCTTTATTCACGCTCCGGGTCACTTCGTTCAAGAGCTGTATTTCACGCCCTAGTGAAGCACTACATTCTAGCATCCGCACAAATGCCGGTAAACCCTTCACTTCGGTGAGTGTAGGCTGGGCAAAAGTGAATAGTATGTTTTAAATCATGGAGCAGTGGCTGATAGGCGCAGGGCGCGACCCTGTGAAGGGAACCACGAACACCAACACAGCGACACCATAGCTTACACCCACGCCGGCATAGACCACACACATGACCATGTCGTTGCAGCAACAAGATGTGTCACCAACAGGACACTCGGATCACAATGCAAACACAATGTCAACAACCATAGCTTGTTTACGGCATGAACTAACACTTGCCAGGGGTACCTGGCCGCAAGCATGCCCCCAAGGGTGAGGCCAAGTCAATGCAACCCCTCCCTACTCCTCAGTGTGCCCCTTCCCCATGACCCTGCCCCTAACCCACCCACCCCTACCTACCTAGTCCAAATGCTGCAGCCCACAACAGCGTTGAAAGAACCATGTTCACACGTTGACCGGAACACCTTCAGAACAGCTTGTGGACTGCACCTTATCGTCATCAAGGGTCGTCCATTACAGGGTTGCCCTATTCTACAGCTTGCAGCAGATGTGGCAAGACAACTGCCGAGGTGCTGCTTGCTGTGCCTTCCATCCACTGCCCTGGTGGCTGTAGCTGGTCAGCTTGGTAGCCTGTGCATGCTGCCACAACACTCCCCACTTCCCCCCAGCCTTCCCACTCAGGGGCAAGGCTCCGTGCACCCCCCCAAGCACTAGCCCCTGGCGCCAGTCCAGGACCTGGAGCTGAGCACATCAACCCACTGGCCCCTGCCTGCTGCTGTCAGCTGCTGACAATCCGCCCCCTGGTGATGAGCTACTCCACAGCCTAGCCGCCCTGATCTGCAGGCCTGGCCCAGCAGCCTAGACCTGGAACTGGAAGTCAGTGGCCCAGCACCAGGGTCCCAAGTCGTGCTAGGTGTGGCAGCTGCTGTCCGCTGCTGCCCAAGCTCCACCAGTGTGACACCGGCACAGCCCCTTCAGCAGCGCTTGCCTCACGCGGCAGCGACTCGAGGCAGTTCCACGGACGTCCTGCTGCGCTTTTCTTCCAGCGCTTTGCGCAAGCGCACCACCTCCTCGGCCAGCATGCGAATCAAGTCTGAGTTCGTGCCACCGCCGGCCAAAGACATGTTGTCGAGGAGGGCGGTCACATCGCCTGCAGCCACCCCATCAAACCCATCATCAGGGATATGACCATGAGCCATGCGTTACAGCAGTGGTGATGGCATGATTAACAAGGCAAGAGAGGGTCAGGGTGTGACAGCCATTACCTGAGGCAGCAGCAGCTGGGGCCGCAGCCACTGGGGTGGCAGGAGCCGCCACTGGAGCTGGAGCAGCTGCAGGCTGCGGTTGTGCTGCGGGTTTTAGGCTGATGGCAGCGGCTGCATCAACCTGAGGGTACGTGGCTGCAGGGGAGGGCTGGCCAAAGGCTGGCAACTGGGTGGGTGGTGGCTGCAGTGGGAGTCCAGAGGGCTGCATGAGGCTGGCTCCAGGCATGGTCTGCCCCTGCAAGCCAGATGCTGAGTGCGGCAGGCGAGCAGGGGCCATGGCCAGGGAGGAGGCCAGGCCCATGCCCATCCCATTCACGCCCATCCCCATGCCGTGCATGCCGCCAAAGCCGGGTGTCATGCCCGCGATGCCCATGCCTGCCATGCCGAGGCCCATGCCTCCTGCTTCCATGCCGTTGCCCATGCCCAGCCCCATGCCGTTGCCCATGCCCATGGGTGCGCCCAAGCCCCCTCCCATGCTCATAGTCGGCATGCCATTCATACCGCCTGCAATGCATGCAAAGAAGCCATGAAGGCAGCAGTCTCAGCGGAGAGCTCTCTAGTGCTGGACATGCAGGTTCAATACACATCAGTGCAGAGCTGGGGCAAGGCAGGCGCATGCAGCTAGCGCCCTGTGCCCTGCTAGGTGCAGGCAGAGAGGACCTACCGAGCATCAGGCCGGCCATCAGGTTGCCGCCGCCTGCCATGAGGCCAGGCATGCCAAAGCCAGCCCCCATGAGGCCAGGGGCTGCTGGCAGCCCAGGCATGCCGCTCATCAGGCCGCCCATCCCCATCATGCCCATGCCTGCACCCGTCATGCTGCCCATGCCCAACATGCCGCCCATGCCGTCCTCCGCGCCTGTCCAGCCGCCGAGCGACCTGCGGCTAGTGGCAGAGCTTGCAGCGGCCAAGCCCGGCGTGGCTTCGCGGTCCAATGACTTGCGACGTGACGGCTCCGGCGCAGCTTTGTCGAGGGACTTGCGGCGCACAGCTGAAGCATCGGTGCTGGCGCCACGGGATGGGGGGTCCACTGACTTCCTGCATACCTTGCGCCAGTGCACACAGCGTGACTTGGGGATGGCGTGCCAGTGTACAGGCTGGTCCTTGTATCTCCATCTTTGCGGCACTGTTGGCGGATGTACTCCTGCCTCTGCTGAGTCTAGGCTGGCACAGACATAATGTGGCAGCAAGTGTGACTGCTGTAGCTCTTGTTGTGGTTATGCACTGGATTAGCCTTGCTGGCCAACAAGAGTGGAGCCTGCTGCCCACCTCACGTCTGACGACCTGCGGCCCTTGTCGCCCTTGGCCTTCCACTCCGCCGTCAGCTCGCCAGCTGCTACCTTCATCAGCATCTTGCCCACCCCCTCCGCGTCCTGCTGTTCCTGCACTCACAACGCCAGCCCCACCAGCAGCATGGGGAGGGCGGCATGAGAAGGGCAGCTGGGAGGTCTCAGGGCCTCATGCCACGGCACGGTCAAGCTGTTCCGCTGCCCCACCATGCAGCATGGGGGGTGGCTGTGGTATTGGAGACCCCAAGCCACCCTGATGGTGAAGCAGCTGTAGGGGGTCAGGCGCATGCCACGCACCAGGGTATGGTGGTAGTGCTTGCCGCGCTCGCCAGCCTTGTGTGTGTGGCCCCACACCACGATGGGCACAGTGGGGTACTTGTCCCGCAGCACCTTGCGCAGCGCGTCGCTGAATTCCTCCTTCCCAGGGGCTGTGAAGTGGTGGCTGAGCAATGCCACGTCGCACTTGCCTGTGGCCGCCACAGCTTTCTGTAGCACAGCCAGGGGCATCAGGGGTTGGGTGGTGATGCCTGAAATGTATGCTTGGCACAGCAACAGCTAGAAGCGTTGGCAGCAATAACACTTGGCAACGGTGGAGTGACTATGTGGTGGGGTCCTGACAGCCCTGCACATGCTGCACAGTCATGGAGATCACCAGGTCATCCAACAAGGGCGAACATGAGGATGGGCTGGGCTGTGCAACATGCGAAGTCGCTTTGAGTGGGAGAGCCTAGCAACTTCTGTGTACCTCAATGGCTGCATGCCACAAATAGATCAGTTCTTAACATCAAAGCCATACAAGCTTGTTTCGTGCTTACAAGTGATAGTACCTACAGTGCCAGTGGTGAGTGCCTGCTACGCAAACGTAAGCTGTACCAGTTGTGCTGACCCACGTGCACGCAAACTTGCAAGCCGTGAGACACAAAATCCCGACTGAGTCTCACTTGGATTTTGGCGACGGCATCAACAGCTTTCCAGGCAGGATACACTTTCACGGGGCCGACGAACCGTTTTGCCTCCGCGACAACGTCCTCGAAGCTGGCCAACTCCTTTTCATCCCCTACCAGCAATACCGTGAATCCCATTGTGCTCTGCGGACCAGCTGGTAGGATAGACAATGTCTGTGAATTGCCAGATTCAGGCACGCCCTGTATCGTCCTTCGAGAACTGCGGGGCGACAAGTCAGCCGCACGCACTTGCTGGCGTACGCCCTGTCACCCAGGAGCTGACTCTATGCGCCACTGTACTCCAGCGAAGGCTGCTCAACCGCAGCAACTGTAACACATGTCGAACTTGCATGCCATGTCGTGCGCTTGCATGTCTGACAATTGTCGCCAAAACTCTTAGTAAACAGTGTGCATCAGCAAAAACCATTGCTTTGGGCCAGGCTGTCCTGGGCCACGTCGCCGCTCCACGCACCACCTCCCCGCATAGTTTACTTGTTGCAGCAGCAGCAGCAGCAGCAGCAGCAGCAGCAGCAGCAGCATTGCCACGCTATCTCAGCAGTTGCATCTGGTCCGGGGTGTTTGCATTTCCGTAGCGCCGCACGATGGGGAGGGCAGCAGCGAGGCCGAGATTCTGTGCCATCACCGCAAGCATGCACCCGAGTACCTGTGACGCGACGGGCGCCATGCCACAGTTTACGGAAGCCAACAACGCGGCCAGTTTCACTCGCACAAACAATGCGACTCCGCGACTAAAGAACACACCGTCACACACTCTCTCTCGACTCGCAGCTCACTTAACTCGCTCCCGACCCGGGACTACTCCTCCTGTGCTGCATTTGTCCTTGCGACACAGTTCTCATTACTCCAGGAAGGCCGCAGAGCTGCTCCCGGGCGCCGCTGTCAGTGCGCCCGGCCCTCCGTTGAAGGGCCCCGGCCTACTGGCCACCATGACCGCGGCTCCGGTAAGCTCCATCGTGGCCGTCACCAACGCATCGTGCTGCGCGCACAGTGGCACCCAGTGGCACCCAGTGGCACGCAGTGGCGCGCACAGTGGCGCGCAGCGCTGCACATCTGTACCGCGCTAAAATAGGTGTTGATGCTTGCGTGCACTGCTAGCACACCTCCAATCCCTACCCCGCGAAAGTCTGGCCACGCAGGTCTCGCAGCTGTTGCAGGCCGTGTGAACACCATGCCGTGCTTGTCCGCCGCAGCCTGACCCGGCAGGTCGTGCAATCCCTTAAGGGGCTGTACGCCAGTCTGGCTGACCTGGCATAGGCAGCCTCCCTAGGGGGCCGCCAGCGTGTACCCTTGGCATGGTAATGGAAGAAAGACGAAAATAATGTGGGGTCACACCTGGGGCTGCATGGACGGGGAGTTGAAGAGGTCGGGCGGAGGGGCGCTGCCCCTTGCTGCGTAGTCGAGGTGCAGCTGGCGCAGAATGCTCAACATGTAGGCCAGGTAGGGGTCGTGCCTGCGCTTAACATGTCATGCAGTATGAGGGGGGGGTCCCAGAGCAGGAGGGGTGAAGGGGGAAAGTTCAAGGAGGGGTGGAAGGGGCAGGCGGTAAGGGGGGGTGGAAGGGGCAACAGCACAAGCAGGGGTTTTCAGGGCATGAGGGGTGGAAAGGGAAAGCTGGAGGGGCAGGGGCAGCATGGGGCAAGGGGTCAGTGGGGGCAGAGGGCAGGGAGGGCAAGGGGTTGGGCAGGAGACAGTGTTTGTCGTGCAGTAGGGGGGGGGGGGGGGGGGGCAGGGGTCAGCAGGGGGGTGAGGGGTCAGCAGGATTTCTTGCCTCCACTTCCCACCCTGGGACCTTCCCTCTTCCCCCTTCTCCCCTGCCGCCCCCTACCGCCTGCTGCTCCTGACCTGAACATCCTGAACAAGGTCACGCCCTGGCCCGCTGAGCGGCTGAGCAGCAGCACGGAGGCGGTGGCTGCGGCCAGGCAGTGCAGCTGCAGCTGAGGCACCCAGGCGGTGCGGGGCTGGCTCAGGGGGCCCCAGTCCTGCACTGAGCAGCAGCAGACAACAGGGTTGGTTGGTGGGTGGGTGGGTGGGTGGGTGGGTGGGTGGGTGGGTGGGTGGGTGGGTGGACGCTGCGCCACAGCAGTAGCTGTCTAGCCAGGGACTGGGTCAAACCGGCTGAGCTGCCCGCTGTGTGGCCCAGGGCCTGGCCTGGGTCCAGAGCTAGAGCTGAGGGGGGGTGCCGGGCCCTTGCGACCACCCTGGCAACGGCCTGGCACTATCTGCTGCGCAGGGAAGATGAGCAGTGGGGGCTGACCCCTGTGTGGCTGAGGGCTAGAGGTAGGGCAGGGGGGTTAGGGCTGGGGGGTGCTTGGCAGCGCTAGTCCTGGGCGTCGAGGGCAGGTGCTGGGCTGGGCTGGATCGGCAGTGCTGGTCAGGGCAGGTTGGGGTTTGCAGAACCTAATCAGCAAGGGGGTAGGGGGGGGAGGGGGAGGGTGCTGGGGGCGCCAGCTGCCTGCTGCTGCGCCAGCAGTGGGCAGTATGGGTGTAGGCAGGAAAGGCCTGACCCTAAGCCAAGGGTGGGAGGGGGGGGGCGGGGGGGGGGGCAGGGGGGGGCAGGGGACGCTGAGGGGGGTGGGGGTGGCCGGTGGAGGGGTGGAGGGGGGCCAGCTGGGTCAGGGGTGGAGGCTCCCCCCGGGTGCTGACCCTGACCTTGAGGTGGTAGGAGCAGGGGTCTGACTCGTCCCGCCTGCAGCCGGCAGGGAGGCGGCAGGGGGCAGCGCCTGACAGCAGCAGCAGCAGCAGCAGGCAGGGGCAGGCAGGGGCAGCAGCACTGCCAGCCTCCAGGAAGACATCTGTCTGCTGTACTTGACATAGGAGGGCGGGTGGCAGGGGGCAGGGGGCAGGGGGCGGGAGGCAGGGGGCAGGGGTGCCAAGCGCCAGCCGGCCATCATTAAGCCCGGCTGACCCACCTCCTGAAGGGGCAGCTGCTCTTCACCTCCACAGCCTCACGCCACACCAGCCAGGCACAGCCCTCAAGGTCCACCCAGGCCACGGCCCCCCCCCACCCCCCCTGACCCCACATACACCCCCCCTGCCCCTGCCCCTGTCCCAGCAGCAGCTGGCCACCCTCCCCCCCCCAGCCCTGCACCGAGCACTGGGACCCCCCCCTGGCCTGCCCTGCGGGGTGGGGGGGGGGGCAGCAGCAGGGGGGGTCACCGCGCCCCCCGCATCAAGGAAGGTGGAGCCAGAGCCGGCAACCACGGCAGCCAGCCAGGCCAGCGCTGCGGCATTGGAGTAGGTGAGGGGCGGGGCAGGGCCCAGGGCAGCAGCGGCGGCGGCGTGCTGCTGGGCTGAGGCGTGTCCAGGGCCTGGGGTTGAGGGGGGGGGCAGGGTGACAGGGGGGGTAGGGTGGGGGGCGGCAGCAGCAGGTGACAGGGCAGGCAGGCAGGAGGTGGGTGGGTGGGTGGGGTGGTTGTATGCTCATGTGACTGTTGTGTGACCAGGCTGGCTGCATGGGGGTGAGGGGGGAGGTGGTGGCAGCTGTGTCAGGGTGTGGGTGTGCAAGGGATGCCTGGAAGACCCCGGTGGAGGCGGGCAGGGGGGCAGGGGGCCAGGGGGGCAGGGGCGGAAAGAATGGGCTCTTGCTTGGCCTGCCAGCAATGGCTGCCCTGCCCCTGCCTGCCTCTGAAGCCGCCATGGCAGGCACAGCCTAGCTTCCTGCCAGCTTCCTGCCAGCTTCCTGCCAGCTTCCTGCCAGCTTCCTGCCAGCTTCCTGCCGGCTTCCTGCCAGCTCACCTGCAGCGGCAGTCAGGCTGGCCAGGGCCTCCTGCACCAGCTGCAGCGCCTGGGCCTCAGCCCCCAGGTGAGGGGGGGGTGTCAGGGAGCCAGGGGGGGGGCTGCTGGGGCAGGGGGGGCCGGGGGGGCTGCCTGGCAGATGCGCGCTGCTGGCCTGGCCGGGCGCCTCCCTCACCCGCTGCCTGGCCGCCTCCACCTGCCCTCACCAATGAAACACACACCACCAGTGAGGGCAGGGGGCAGGGGGCAGGGCTCAAAGGGCTTCCCCCCCCTCTCCTCCCCCTGCCTGCCCCCCTCCCCCCCTGCCCCACCCTCCCCCCCTTCCCCCCTCCCCCCCTGCCCCCCCTCCCCCCCTGCCCTTCTAGCCCCTGCCCCCCTCCCCCCCTGCCCTTCTGGCCCCTGCCCTCCCACCCCCCTGCCCCCTGCCCTCCTCCCGCCCACCTGCTTCCAGGTCAGCGGCAGCGCATGGCTGATGGTGGCGTCAGGGGAGGAGGCCAGGCCCGGCAGCTCAGCGCCCGTGAGGCCGCCCGGCAGCTGCCCCTCAGCCACTGCCAGCAGACCCACCTGGGGGGAGGCAGCAGCAGGGGGACAGCAGACCCACATGGGACAACACGGGGGGGGGGGCAGCAGCAGCATGGAGGCCAGGCCGCCCCTACCCTGATGCCTAGCCCCCCCCCCCCTCCCTCTACCCCTCAGCTTGGCTGGTGGGATATAGGCTGTGGCTCATGAGTCATGCCACCCCTAGTAATGGATTGGGGTAGTGATGAGCCCTACACGCCATTCCATTGAGGTTTCCATTGAGCTGCCTTGCGTGCTCCACTCCATTTGGCTTGGCTGCTGGTGTGGGGGCTGGGGGTCATGGGTCATGGGTGCCCCCCTGCCCCCCCTGCCCCCCTGCCCCCCCTGCCCCCCTGCCCCCCTGCCCCCCCTGCCCCCCCTGCCCCCCTGCCCCCCCTGCCCCCCTGCCCCCCCTGCCCCCCTGCCCCCCCTGCCCCCCTGCCCCCCTGCCCCCCCTGCCCCCCTGCCCCCCTGCCCCCCCTGCCCCCCCTGCCCCCCTGCCCCCCTGCCCCCCCTGCCCCCCTGCCCCCCTGCCCCCCTGCCCCCCTTCCCCCTGCGGCCCGCACCTCCTCCACCCAGCTGTGGGGGAACAGCTGGCCCAGGGCATGCAGCGCAGCGCCCTCCTGCACACTGCCCCACAACAGCCGGCAGGCGGTGCTGCCCTCAGCAGCGACCTGGGCAGGGCAGGGCAGGGCAGGGCGTCAGGGGTCAGGGGCCAGGGCCAGGGGGAGGGGTCAGGGGGTGTGGTTAAGGGGTGGGGTCAGGGGTGGGGGATGGGGGAGGCGGGTTCAGGGTCCTGACCTGCAGGCACAGCTGCCTCTGCCGCCTCTGCTCCGCCTCCCCCCACAGCCCTCCTTCAGGCAGCGCCTCCAGCCCCTGCTTGCTGCGGTGCGCCCTGGGCCAGGCAGGCGGCGGCAGCACTGGCCCCGGCCCCCACTGGCAGCAGTCAGCCCCGCTGCCCTCACTGCCCCACTGCCCGGCTGCCCGCCTCATCAGGGCCCATGACCTGCTCATGCTCATCAGGGCACACGACCTGCTCATGGGCTTTGAGGCCCCCTGCGCCTGCCAGCACCTGCCACCACCTGCCAGCACCTGATCATGGGCAATAGCTGCAGCCTGCTGACTGGCTGGTGGCGCACAGCACTGCCCACCAGGCAGCTGCCGTCCAGCTCACCAGGCAGCTGCCATCGGCCCACCCCGGGTGGGGGGGTGCAGGGGAGGGGAGGGAGGAAGGGCCAGGCAGGGGGGTGTCTGGCGATGGATGAATGGCAGTGTTGCTGCCCCCTGCTGCTGCTGCTGCTGCTGCGCCTGTGCCTGCACCTAACCTGCCTAGCCAACCTGCCTAGCCATGAACGCAGTCCTGCTGCAGTGCCTTGGCTCACACTGTTTGTGACTGCACAATGTGCGACCCCACAGTATCACACTCACGATGTGTGACCCCACTCTTACAGCATCACCTCCAGCAGGGTGACCCACCTGATGCGCTGCGCCTCATTGTGTGCCAGGTCAGCAGCGGCGTGAGGAGCAGCAGGGTCAGGCGCCATGTGGGGGGGGCTGGGCTGCAGCCGGCCCGGCCACCGGGGCAGCAGGCAGTGCCGCCAGGCCCGCTCCACTGCGCCGCTGTCCTGAACCGGGAAAAGGCCGGCAGCAGGGCAGTGGGACAGCGGGGCGAGCACCAGGGGAAGGCCAGGGTAGGGGGTTCAAGTCTGGGCCAGGGTTATGTTTCGAACATAACCCCCCCGCTGGCCCCCTGCTGCCCCCCCCTGCCCCCCCGCTGGCCCCCTGCTGCCCCCCGCTGCCCCCTGCTGCCCTATGTCCCCCCGCTGACCTTGAAGCCGCCCAGCAGCTGCACGGCCTGACTGCTCCTGAGGCCCAGGGCGTCCGGCAGCTTGCCGCTGGTGATGAGGCCAGCGTGCAGCTGCTCCCACAGCCGCTCCTCCTGCCGCACGTACCTGCACCCCCCATGCAGCCAGCCTGGTGCAGGCAGCAAGCCTCAGCCCTGACAGGCTGTTGGGGTTGCCCGCAGCGGCCGGCTGGCAAAGCTTGGCTAGGCCTAGGTGCGGTGTAGCTAGGTGTGTGACCGGAGGGGGGCGGGGCAGGTAGGTGTGTGACCGGAGGGTGGCAGGGGGGGCGGGTGCTGGCCAGTGTGGCGCTGCACCTGAACGTGTCGGGCTGATGGACCACCAGCTGCTCCAAGGGGGGCAGGCCGACAAAGTTGGCATGATACTGCGGCAGGCGGGTGCAAGGGAGAGGCCAGGGGGGGGGAGGGGGCAGGCGCTGCTGTGTGGGCCTGGAGCCTGCGCTGTGTGTCGGCCTTCTCCCCCACCCTCAACCCCCCCTCAGCTCCCTAAACTCGAAGGGCCTGACTACGCGGCTGCCTGGCTTTCGCCTCGTTGCTGCTCCTGGTGCACCTTGGCCGCTGACCTGGCGTAGCTGCTGGGTGGGGATGGCACCTAAGAACAGGTTCGGCGTCCTGGACGAGGTTGAGCCACCTCGCGACGTGCGGAAGCGGGGCATTGTAGCTCAAGCAGCAGGGAGGGGGAAGGGGGCGAGGGTTCAGGCGGGAAGGCCAAAAGTGTCCAGTGCGATTTAACGGGTGCGCGTGTGTTCGCGCTGCTGCGGCACGTCTTCCGCACTACTACCAGTGTGGAGGCACAAGAGCAACTTCCCCGTGAAAGACGCAGCATGTCGTTAGGATTCATGCCATTAAGTTGCTGATGGCCAATAAGTAGGGCGCGCCCATAGAATTCTATGTGGCTCGGATTCCTAGAACCTGAGCCTAGAAACCTAGAAATAGATTTCTAGGTTGGCCGTTCGCGCCCTACCAATAAGGTGACCTGAGCAGGCGCCCCAGGCTTACGGTTACAACGATCTGCAACCCCATCATCACCACCACCACGATCATCATCTCCATCACCACCACCACTACCACCACCACCATCATCACTGAGGCGTTCCCAACTACCTGAAAACCACCCCCCTGTGATACGAAGCCCGTATCTCCGCAGCCACTCAGTCAAAAATATATGTAAACAGTGCTTTGAACAGAGGAGAGCCATAGCTACGATATGGCAGACGCAGCAAAAACTATCTCGCTCTCAGCGGTGCTCAGTGCCTGTCCAAAGATACACATTTGAATTCATGCGATTTCGCCACATGCGAGGCGCGCCGCACTAGCACGCTTCGCCACGCTGTTGTGAGTGGCACCTGCAACACGCAGCAGCAGTCGGAACATGTTTTGCTTTTGGCATGTGGACGCGACGACGGCAGTCGTGACGACTGGATACCACTATGAGCTTTTGGAGCTGCTGCTGGCGCTAGTGCATTACCGGCTGCTCTACTACGCTTAAACAAGGTGCTAGGTGCAGTGGTGTTGTCTCACCTTGCTTTGCTGCCCTCGACTTGTTAGCTGCAGGTGCCCCACGCTTACGGGACGTGCTTGCCGCTGCCAGCTGTTGCTGCTGCTGAGGGGGTGCACCAGCAGGCACAGCCAGCTCAAGGGTGGTGCCTGCATGTGTCAGCTGCTGCTGAAGGGGAGCAGCTGCGGCAAGCTTCCCACGGATGTGGGTGCACACGTGGCTCTGTAGCTTGGGTACCCTCCAGCTCGTGTGTACCTCCTGCTTGTGAAACTGGAGGTATGACTGAAGCTGCTTTCCTGTCATCTTCATTGCCTCCTCGACAGTTGTGTGGCCAAAATCACGCCCCCCAAAGGCAAGGGCATGGGCCGCTGCAAGCCGCTCTTGGCACGCATGGTCACCCACATTTACCACCACCCTCCCGACCTTGTGCGCTGCATCTGTGATCTGGCGCTCTGCCTTTGCTGACCGCTGTGCTGCAGCTGCGGCATCCTCCTTACGCCGCACTTCAGCACGGAGCTGACCCATATGCTGCTGCAAATCATGAACATCCACAGTCTTCATGGCCTCCTTGCATGTGTGCAGGGACATCAACTGCAGCAGAGCTGGCAGCTCCATGTACCTGCCACCACCATGCTTCAGCAGCTGCAAGAAGGACTCCACTGGGGCATTGGAGATGGTGCTGGCAAGGTAGGACTCCACTGGGGCAACAAGGACTCCACTGGGGCATTGTAGGGTGCAGTCCTGGCTGCCGGCCTCCCCACAGGGCCCTCTTGAGTTGGAATGAAGATGTCTGTTGGTGAGGGTGCGAGGCCGGCTGGGCTGAGCTGCTCTGGCATGCTGCCCGTGGGCCGGCCATGGCCATCCAGCCATCCATAGCCAGCCTCTGCACACCGCCTCAACACCTCTACTGAGACAGGGTGCTGCTCCAAAACCAGCAGTTGCTGCCTCTGCTTGAAGGTGAATGGGGAGTGGTGGGGGTGGCGTTTGTGCCGGTAGATATGCACTTGCCCTTGCAGGCTGCGTCGAGCAGCCCGTAGGGAGTGATTGGTAGCTGCCGCTCTGGATGCCACCTGCTGCAAAGCCGTATGCTCATCCTGCAGGCGTTGGTGTGTTGCCTTCAGGTCGTCTAGGTCGCCCTGCAACCCATCCACGGTGCCCATCAGGGACTGCTCCACATCCCGTAGCCGCTGCACCTCAGCCTGCATGTCACGGTTTGTCGCTTGTGCCTTACTGGCTGCAGCCTTGATGTTGTTAGGGCAATGCCGATTGCCAGCCCTTGGCGAGTTGTTTAGTGCATTGAGCTGGGCACTGTGCGCCTTGCTCATTCTCTTCTTCATGGTCAGGGAATGAGAGGGGGTGGGTGAGTTGCTGAGCGGGGCTACGGGTGAAGGAGAGGTAGGGGAGAGTGGGTGGGGGAGGTAGGGGATGAGGCTGAGGTAGGGGAGGCTGAGGTAGGGGAGGTAGGGGAGGTAGGGGTGATGTAGGGGAGGTAGGGGAGGTAGGGGAGGGTAGGGGAGGCTGAGGTAGGGAATGTAACAGTCCAGACACTCAGCTAGGATGTATGGTAGGTTTGTGTTTCTTTTCTGCATGCAAGATTCTGTGAGATTTGATTTGCTCTTACTTATGACGAGATCTTGCGTTGCTTAGGGACTTTTCAGGGGACTTTTCAGGGACTTCTTGGACTTCTTAGAGGCTTGGTTCTTTGATGACGTTGCTTCTGGACAAAGACTACAATGCTTGCAATGACTACTCTTCTCTTGATGGATTAGTTCTTTACGACGTCTTCACGATGTAAGTACACTGCACTACCCACTGCGCGACTCGGAGGCTGTCGATAAGTATGTGGACAGCCGCAGCGGCAGCAATAGCCGCACAAGTCAGCATGCTCGACGGCTGCAAGCCGGCACTTATGCCTCAGCCGACCATGCATCCTGACCGCACAAACACGACTGTTACATCTGGTTTCCGCAATTGTTCGTTCATCGCGACCTTTGCGCAGTGACACCGGACCCAACTCAATTGAGGTGCCATTGGAGCCATCGGAGGTGCCATTGGAGCCGGAACTGATGGCCTCAGCTCCAGCGCTTGTCACTGTGCCTGCTGCTGCAGAGACTCCCGCTTCTAGAAGATGCTGTACAGCCTGTACCTGCTGTGCTTGCTGTGCTTGCACTGCTGTTTCGCAGATTGCCTTTGCCCGTTTACACGGAGATCCCGCTTAAGCGGAGCCTGCTGTCGTGCAGAGCCTGCATCTGCAGAGGCTTGTATTGCTGACTTGCTTTGCCCGTTCACACGGAGACTCCCGCTTGCGCGGAGCCTGCGGTTGCAGAGGATGCTTTGTCCCGCTCACGCGGAGGAATGCTTAGCTTGCCTTGCACAATGTCATGTGCGCTGCTTGCCACCTACATCCCCGCCACCACCCTAACTGATGTGAGCATAGCACCTAATCTTTTATCCTGCTGCCAAAACACATCCAGCGCCTTGCTGAGACCCTGCAGCATACTAGGCTGCACAACCTTACACCAACCTGATCCTTGCAGCGTTCCTACACGCCCTACCCTATGCAGAACCAATGCAGAATCAACACAACCAGCCTGCCCAAACAGAGAACACATAGCTGCACTCCTGCCCTAAGCAGAGACGCCTAACACCAGCAACAACACATACCTGGCCACCTCTAGGCACAGAGCACACCCAACATGTGACCACCAACAACATCACCCTGCTCAAGCAGAGAACAACGCCCTGCAGTGCACCAGCCTGCAGAGAGCCATAACACACTGTAAGTCTGAGTTCAACCTACCAGGCATCGTCTCAAGCTGACAGAAACGACAACCAGGGCAAAGTGGCATGGGGGCCAGCCCAGTAGTCATATCTCGACGTCTAAAGGCATGCACTCTCATCCCAGCGAGCAGTGCACCATTCGCCACCCTTCGCCGCTTCTCCAACCCACAGTTCTACTGTCGACATCGCTCTGGGACGACTTGGTCGACCATTTGCAGCTCAACTCTAACATTAGCGGAGCCCCACAGCGGAGAGCTCGGATGCCCTTCTACGCTTCTATGAGGAGAACACCTTGCACAGGTACAGTCGCGGTTGTTGCACCGTCGCATCCCGCTTCGAGCAAGACCTCCAGAGCCGCAGTCCCATTACACACCCTGTTGGCACCAGCCACAGGACGACACACCCTGCTTCATGCACCTCGCTTCATGCACCCTGCTGGCTTCAGCCACAGAGACCATCAGCTACAGCCTACACTCCTGCATTCCTTGCAGAGACTAGGGCAACATCATACACAACATGGCAGCAAAGCTATCCAGCCTAGCAGCCTGCCCACACAAACAAGCCGCATAGCTTCACAGCATGCGCACATCATGGCAGCCCAGGTAGCACCTGAGGAAGCTTACATACATCATGGCGGCAGAGCTACCCAGCCCAGCAGCCTGCCAGAACACTCAAGACGCATAGCACACGGCATGCGCACATCATGGCAGCCCAGGTAGCACCTGAGGTAGCACACGACAACGGCACGGGGCAAAGCGATCATGCATTTGCCTAGGGTTGCAGCCTCCTTGCTGCTTCTCTCATGTTCACTCATGCATGGGCCACACGCTATGCAGCCAGGCACACACACCTCTGCATCCAATCGATCGGGCACATACGCCTAGGCTCTTGAGCTTCGCACCTCAGTTGACCTTAAAGTGCACAGTACCAGCGTCTCACACGGCTGCACTGGCTGGCAAAGCATGCCAGTTCACAATCGCGGGCAATCTGTTGTTCCACACTGGCTGAGGGCTCCGCAGGTTTTCTATCCCTGTTGGCACAATGGCTCCAACCCAGGGTTCGACCCCCCGTACGGGGCCCGTACTTTTGACCCATTTTGGCGAGGGCCCCCGTAACTGGGCCGAAGGCCCAGTACGGGGGCCCGTGATTTTCAAAAATTTGGTTACGGGGGGGAGTTCACGGGCTATCTACGGGCGCCTGTTATTCTTAGTGGCGCCCGTACATTTCTGCCATATCTCAAACCTAACTCACGGCTGCGTTATGGGCAAGCCAGGCAAGAGAGTAAGGCAGACTCCGTCGGACCAGCGACAGATGACAATTCAGATGGCGCTTGGTGGGTACCATCGCATCGTTGACATCTTCGACGTTGACATCTCCGCGTTCACATGTTAACTTCACGTTAACTCCTTGAACCGCGCAGACCACGCAGCCCGCAATCCCACCTTCCCAGACAAAACTGGCCTTGTCAGCCCAATGCGCCCACCAAGCCCATCCCCTTCCAGCCCAGCCTCTTCGGCTCCGTCCACCCCGCAGCCAGTGCACAGCCTTAGCCCAGACGATCCTATTCTCATTGACCAAGATCCAGCACCTTCCAGCATCCGCAGAGGCCACAAGACCGCAATGACTGAGGCTAAGCAGAAGGAGTTGCAAGCGAAGTACCCATGGTGCAGGTTCAGTGGCGGATGCAACGAGAAAGGCACCCCCCAAGCCCACTGCTCCACTTGCTTGGAGCACAAGCCCAACTCATCCCTATTCGCAAAGTGCGAGTGGTGGTGGTGGGGCTGTGACGTGTGAGGCGGAGCTGGCCCAACACGCCAAGAGCAAGGCCCATTCAGAAGCCATCGGCATGGCACAGCGTGCTGGGGGTGGTGCCGGCTCCATCAAAGCAGCTGTGAAGGCTGCAACAACAACAGTGGTCCAAGGCACATACCGCCGCATGGTGCTGGCAGCCCTCTTCATGGTGTTGTGGGGCCATTCAGCCATGTCCTTTGCAGCCCACCTCCAGTTTGCCACTCATAGTGGGGCACCAGCTATGCCGCATGACTTCAGTGCCACCCGTTACTTCAATGCCGCCCTTTACTCTATCAGCCAAACCCTCCTCACTCAACAGCTAGCAGCTGTACGAGCCAGCCCCTATTTCAGCTTGTTAGCTGACAGCAGCACGGACGTGGGAACTGAGGACCACCTGCTCCTCTACGTGCGCTATCTGGAGCCGTCCTCCTTTATCTACCACACCTCTTTCTTATGCGCTGTCAAAGTGGTGGGGGCCACATCTGAGCACATCACAGCTGTCATACTGCGTGTGATTGACACCCTCAGCCTTGATGTCGGCAAGCTTGTGGCTTTCTGCTCTGATGGTGCCAGCACCTTCATGGGGGCTCACAACACTCCTACAAATTAATCCCTGCATTCTTCCCTGCGTTTTTGGCCAACCTTCTCCGATCGGGCTGAAAATTTGAAAGATGATGTTTTGCAGAAAATAAAACATATTGTTTTTTGAGAAAAATTTTAAAAAACAATATGTTTTATTTTCTGCAAAACACGATCTATCAAAACTTCAGCCCAATCGGACAAGGTTGGCCAAAAACGCAGGGAAGAATGCAGGGATTAATTTGTAGGAGTGAATGGGGTCATTGCCAAACTACAGCAACAACATGTCAGCTACATGGTTGGTGTGAATTGTGTTGCACACCGCACAGCACTGGTGGTGGGGGATGCCTTTCGTGTGAGCCCCCTGATGCAGCAGCTTGATAGTGCCTTCAAGGGGGTACATAGTTTGTTTGCCAAGTCCCCCAAGTGGCAGGGCAGGTGGGAGGCTTTTGCCAACACTCACGATAAATAAGGCCGACGCGGGGGCCTTTTTTGCATCGGAAGGACATTCTGCTCCGATAGAACGATAGAGCGTTGAGTTTAAGGGGGACCTCGCTCTTGAATGAAGTCCTAACTCGCAGCGGTTGCGAAGTTACATCGATCCGCGCGCGAGGTACCCCCCCCTTTTTGGGAATCTGTGCAGATGTCGGTTAAATGAGCCCGAAATCTGTGCAGCTGCATGTCGATGCCTTTAGGAAAAGCGACATCTGTGCAGATGCCGGTTATTAAATCTGTGCAAATGCTAACAAAGGCGACATCTGTGCAGATGTCGGTTATTAAATCTGTGCAGATGCATAAAAGGGCAACATCTGTGCAGATGCCGGTTATAATTTAAGGACGACATCTGTGCAGATGCTAATAAAGGCGACATCTGTGCAGATGTCATTAATTAAATCTGTGCAGATGCATAAAAGGGCAACATCTGTGCAGATGTCGGTTTGATTAAGGACGACATCTGTGCAGATGCTAATAAAGGCGACATCTGTGCAGATGCCGGTAAGTAAATCTGTGCAGATGCATAAAAGGGCGACATCTGTGCAGATGCCGGTTATGATTTAAGGACGACATCTGTGCAGATGCTAATAAAGGCGACATCTGTGCAGATGCCGGTAATTAAATCTGTGCAGATGCATAAAAGGGCGACATCTGTGCAGATGCCGGTTTTATTTAGGGGCGACATCTGTGCAGATGCTAATAAGGGCGACATCTGTGCAGATGTTGGTTATAATTTAAGGGCGACATCTGTGCAGATGCCGACAATGTCGACATCTGCACATATGCATACCTCGACATCTGCACAGATGCCAAGTAAGCATAAAGGTTACGCAAAGGCACCGCGAAGGAAGCAAAGTCACCGCGAAGGAATCAAGACTCTTCCATTATTCAACAATCTGTGTGATATCTGCATGAAGTTTTCGCAAAGGTGGCGCGAAGGAAGCCAAGGAACCGCGCAGGGGTGTAGATTGCCCCATATAGCAGCAATGAGCAGCCAGGAGCAGCCAACAAAACTCGTCGCCAAAAGGCTAGCTACGAGCCAGCCAGCCGCATAGCATTGGCGACCAGCCATAAACAGATGCCATCAGGTAAGGCGATAGGATCAACAGATAGCGATAGAAAACGGAAGGAGGTGCAGCGATGCAGCGACACAGCGAAGAAATGCATGAGGTGCAACTAGGACACGTAGCCCGGCGAGACGGAGCGGAAGAGGAGTGGAGGAGCCCGGAGAGGCGGTCAGGAGCCATGCATGAGCAGCAGCAGCACTTGGAGCAGCTAGGAACAGATAGGAGCACCCTCCCCTTCCATTCCCACCTACCTTCCCCACACAAACCCCGCCCTAGCAAATGGTGAGTACCTAATCTTGCAGTAGTGGCTCCAAGTATTAATGTGGCTCCAAGTACATTGCTTGACTATTTGCTTGACTCCTCTTCCCAGCCCAGCCCAGCCCAGCCCAGCCCAGCCCAGCCCAGCCCAGCCCAGCCCAGCCCAGCCCAGCCCTCCCCTCCCCCTCCCCTCCCCTCCCCTCCCCTCCCCTCCCCTCCCCTCCCCTCCCCTCCCTCCCCTCCCCTCCCCTCCCCTCCCCTCCCCTCCCCTCCCCTCCCCTCCCCTCCCCTCCCCTCCCCTCCCCTCCCCTCCCTCCCCTCCCCTCCCCTCCCCTCCCCTCCCCTCCCCTCCCCCTCCCCTCCCCTCCCCTCCCCTCCCCTCCCCTCCCCTCCCCTCCCCTCCCCTCCCCTCCCCTCCCCTCCCCTCCCCTCCCCTCCCCTCCCCTCCCCCTCCCCTCCCCTCCCCTCCCCTCCCTCCCCTCCCCTCCCCTCCCCTCCCCTCCCTCCCCCTCCCCCTCCCCTCCCTCCCCTCCCCTCCCCTCCCCTCCCCTCCCCTCCCCTCCCCTCCCTCCCCTCCCCTCCCCTCCCCTCCCCTCCCCTCCCCTCCCCTCCCCTCCCCTCCCCTCCCCTCCCCTCCCCTCCCCTCCCCTCCCCTCCCCTCCCCTCCCCTCCCCTCCCCTCCCCTCCCCTCCCCTCCCCTCCCCTCCCCTCCCCTCCCCTCCCCTCCCCTCCCCTCCCCTCCCCTCCCCTCCCCTCCCCTCCCCTCCCCTCCCCTCCCCTCCCTCCCCTCCCCTCCCCTCCCCTCCCCTCCCTCCCCTCCCCTCCCCTCCCCTCCCCTCCCCTCCCCTCCCCTCCCCTCCCCTCCCCCTCCCCTCCCCTCCCCTCCCCTCCCCTCCCCTCCCCTCCCCTCCCCTCCCCTCCCCTCCCCTCCCCTCCCCTCCCCTCCCTCCCCTCCCCTCCCCTCCCCTCCCCTCCCCTCCCCTCCCCTCCCCTCCCCTCCCCTCCCCTCCCCTCCCCTCCCCTCCCCTCCCCTCCCCTCCCCTCCCCTCCCCTCCCCTCCCCTCCCCTCCCCTCCCCTCCCCTCCCCTCCCCTCCCCTCCCCTCCCCTCCCCTCCCCTCCCCTCCCCCTCCCCTCCCCTCCCCTCCCCTCCCCTCCCCTCCCCTCCCCTCCCCTCCCCTCCCCTCCCCTCCCCTCCCCTCCCCTCCCCTCCCCTCCCCTCCCCTCCCTCCCCTCCCCTCCCCTCCCCTCCCCTCCCCTCCCCTCCCCTCCCCTCCCCTCCCCCTCCCCTCCCCTCCCCTCCCCTCCCCTCCCCTCCCCTCCCCTCCCCTCCCCTCCCCTCCCCTCCCCTCCTTCCCCCACCACCACCTCCTTCATCACCCTACCACAAGAAGCAGGTGCATGGAGCGCAGGAGCAGCCAGGAGCTGCAGCCATGGAGGCGCTGCCAGGTAGGTATAGAAGTGGCGCTAGCAACGAGTGAGTGGCCAGCCCTTGCACGTGGGTGGTCCGATGCCCAGCCTAACCGCAAAGATGCCCATTGTTTACTGCAGGTCCCACGGTCAGCCCTTCCCTCTTCCCCCCTTCCTCCTTCCCCCTTCCCCCTCCCCTCCCCTGTCCCACCACCTCCAAGCCCTTGGCGTAGCTGCCCTTTCCCTACCCTCCCCTTGGCGTTGCAGCCCTCTCCCTACCCTACCCTTGGCGTAGCAGCCCTCTTCCTACCCTACCCTTGGCGTAGCAGCCCTCTCCCTACCCTACCCTTGGCGTAGCAACCTGGAGCGGGCAGCTTGGAGTAGCAGCCCACCCAGCCCACCCTGGCCATGCCATGCCCACACACCACAATGACCCTACCCATCCCTCTCAAAAGGGATAGCTGAGCGCTTGGGTGGTTGTCAGCCCGTGCTTGTTGTCCTCGTCATCTTGCCGCCTTGCTGCGATGTTGTTGTGTTGTCACCTTGTTGGGTTGTGGTGTGGTGCGGTGTGGTGTGGTGTGGTGGGTGTGGTGTGGTGTGGTGTGGTGTGGTGTGGTGTGGTGTGGTGTGGTGTGGTGTGGTGTGGTGTGGTGTGGTGTGGTGTGGTGTGGTGTGGTGTGGTGTGGTGTGGTGTGGTGTGGTGTGGTGTGGTGTGGTGTGGTGTGGTGTGGTGTGGTGTGGTGTGGTGTGGTGTGGTGTGGTGTGGTGTGGTGTGGTGTGGTGTGGTGTGGTGTGGTGTGGTGTGGTGTGGTGTGGATGATGGTGATGGTGATGGTGATGGTGATGGTGATGGTGATGGTGATGGTGATGGTGATGGTGATGGTGATGGTGATGGTGATGGTGATGGTGATGGTGATGGTGATGGTGATGGTGATGGTGATGGTGATGGTGATGGTGATGGTGATGGTGATGGTGATGGTGATGGTGATGGTGATGGTGATGGTGATGGTGATGGTGATGGTGATGGTGATGGTGATGGTGATGGTGATGGTGGTGGTGGTGTGTGGTGTCATCTTGTTGTTGTGTTGTGTCGTTGCTACCTTGTCACATCGTAGGGGGGTGTTGCGGTCATTGGGTGCATCAATGCATGTGCTTAGCATTTCCATATTGAGGCGTTGTGGAGTGATGGTGCATCGAGACATGTGCTTGCAAGTCCCGTAGCGAGGTGTTGCGGGATGTTTGGGTGTCAATGCATGTGTTTTGCGGGGATGTTGCGGGATGTTTGGGTGTCAATACATGTGTTTTGCGGATGTAAGAGTCGATGAAATAGTCGACATCTGTGCAGATGAAGCCACGACATCTGCACAGCCAAGCCGCGAATGTAAAAGTCGACATCTGTGCAGATGCTATAGACAACATCTGCACAGCCAAGGCTCGAATGTAATAGTCGACATCTGTGCAGATGTCGTTGTCAGCAGCTGCACAGATGTCGGTCACGACATCTGCACAGCCAAGCATTGAATGTAATAGTCGACATCTGTGCAGATGTCGTCGTCAGCAGCTGCACAGATGTTGGTCGCGGTATACGACATCTGTGCAGATGTCGACTATCAGCAGCTGTGCAGAGAAAGGACAACCGACATCTGTGCAGATTGCTTGGTTATAAAATTCGCGGCCCATTTGCGTCGCAACGGATGCACGGAGTTACATAAGACTTGTACCGTTCGAACGGCCTTCTACTCCTCTTTCCAATGAGCTATGGTCGGTCCAATCGCGACCGGTCCTTGTTTATCGTGAGTGAAACCATTGGGTGTCACACTGCTGAAGTTCCCCATCTTCAACCGCACTAGGTGGTTTAGCAGGGCGCAATGTGTCAGTGTGCTTGTAGCCAACTACCACACTCTCCTTCGCATCCTCAATCTGCACCCTGAGTGGGCAGTGGGCAGGAGCTTGTTGATCAGGCTGCAGAAGTTCCGCACCCTTGCAGGTGTGCATTTGTTGCATGACATGATGCAACCACTTGAGCAGTTAAGCAAGCTGTTCCAGAGTGATGCTCTAGAGCCTCACATGCTTGCCTCTCATGTGGCTATTGCCAAGGCAGCCCTAGAGCAGCTTTTCATCAGGTCTTCGTTGACAGCATGCACCAGCTTTGTTTGCATGAGGAGGACTCTCTCTAGCGCTGGTGCATGGGCTGTCAATGGTGTTTCTGTCTCAATAAGAGTAGGGGGCGTCAAACTGTCAAGCATGCAATCATCCTTTAGGTCATTGGCACAAGCCGTCCTTGGTGGTCAGGTTTAGGGTGGAGGGAACTGCTAGTTTAGGTGGCCGTCAGGTTTAGGGTGGAGGGAACTGCTGGTGTGGCTCACTTGGTCCAGCAGCTCACTTTCTTCAAGCGTGAGATGTGGAGGGTTGTCCAGGCCAATCGTAGTGTCACATCGCAATCAGCATGGGTGCAGTTGATGGAGGTGGGGTATGTGCACTTCCCATTGATGATGCAGTTAGCCCAGGTCATGCTCCTCGTGCCGTTGCAAACTGCAGTGGTTGAGAGAGGCTTTAGCATCCACCGCATCATCAAGCACCGGCTCACAAACCGGTTGAAGCTGGCCACTGTTGACTCTCTCATGCGCATCAGGCTCATTGGGCCCAGCAAGCATAGCTACCAAAAGGAAGAGGCTTTGATTGCACATGCAGCGAGTGCTATGGATGAGAACTTGAGGATGAAGGCAGCGGGGAAGCCTGAGGGCATCCTAGCAGCTCTATCTGAAGCGGCACTACCACTTGAAGTTGAGCAACCTAATGTGCCACTAGACCTAGAAGGGGATATGGAGGAGGTAGAATCTCTATGGGGGGAAGAGAGCGAGCAAGAAGAGTGCGAGCATGAGTCAAGTGATGAAGTGGATCAGGCCTTGTTTGGCACGGAGGCAGGTGGTGTCCCAGAGGACACCTTCGAAGCCTCCTTGTTAGCTGCTGTAAGCTAACATGCCTCTTCCAAGCCGGCCGCAGGCCGGCGAAATTTTTTGGGGTATGAACAGTGTATAGGGTCCCCGTAGTTTACCCTGACATCAGTTAAGGGCGCCCTTAGACCAGATATCACCAACTGTCGAACCCTGCTCCAACCTGACATGTGAGGCACATGATACACCCATCGTCTTGGTTAGGGACAAGGCATATGCCTGCGTATGTCCCACCACTCTGTTCAAGCACTATGCAGCCGGCATGGACTGATCACCCATTGCAGGCTGCGCTGAACACAACAACCAAATCTTCTGTTTCTCAGTTTCTGTCACGATGGTTTCTTCGGTCAGCTTGGAAGGAGGAGGAGAACGAGACAACGGTCAGCCCAAGACTCTGATTTCATAGTTTCAGCATGGTTTGCATGGAGCTCGTTGCATTTGCTTGTCTGTTGCATGTAGCTTGAAGCTAGACTGTTCCTGCCTGCCTGTCATTGCCTGCCTGTCCATGCCTACTGTTGCATGCTTGACCTCAAAACTGCAAGCTCCGGGACGTAGCTTATCGGAGTGGGGGGAGAGTGTAACAGTCCAGACACACAGCTAGGATGAATGGTAGGTTTGTTTTTCTTTTCTGCATGCAAGATTCTGTGAGATTTGATTTGCATCTTACTTATGACGAGATCTTGCGATGCTTAGGGACTTTTTCAGGGACTTCTTGGACTTCTTGGAGGCTTGGTTCCTGGATGATGTTGCTTCTGGACAAAGACTTCAATGCTTGCAATGACTACTCTTCTCTTGATGGATTAGTTCTTTACGGCGTCTTCACGATGTAAGTACACTGCACTACCCACTGCGCGAATCGGAGGCTGTCGATGAGTATGTATACAGCCGCAGCGGCAGCAATAGCCGCACAAGTCAGCATGCTCGACGGCTGCAAGCCGGCACTTATGCCTCAGCCGACCATGCATCCTGACCGCACAAACGCTACTGTTACAGGGAAGGTAGGCTGAGGTAGGCTGAGGTAGGGAAGGCGGGTGAAGGAGAGGTAGGGGAGAGGTGGGAGGCGAGGAGAAGGAGAGGTAGAAGGGAGGAGGCAGATGGCAGGCTGGGCTGCTGGGAGGAGGGGCTACTGGGAGCTGGGCGGGGTAGACGAGGTTGGGAGATGGTGGGTTAAGTTGTGTTGGTGGGGGCCACGTGGCGAAGTTGTAAGCCAAGCTCGGTCGTCCCCTCGTGAACCTGTAGCCATCAGCATGTGTACCTTGTAAGGGGTCAATCTTGTCACATACAGACCCAATGATTGAGTTGCATAGTGCCACGGACGCGTCATTTAGTATGCTATAACAAATCCGAGTGAGGCCGGGTTGTTTGTTCAACGGTGCAAAACATAAAGCGGATAATAGCTGGAGGGGGTTACTACCCTACTGTGCCGCCCACCATTACAGCGATATAGCGCTGCCACACTCGGATTCGTGTTTTGTCACATCCTCGCCAAGCGGCCTGCACCATCAGGAAGCTCGCGCAGCCATGTTTGCCGGACTTCGGTGGTGTGCGCTACCGACATGTCGTGCATCGCTAACGGATAGCCAAGGACGTAGCTTACCAATGTAGCTAACCACGGTCTGTGATTGGGACACATCCGGGGTCACATGTGTCTGCCCGCATCGAATGACTCCGATGGCAATTCCAGTCTTACATTAAACGCGCATTATCGCATTGCAGCAGACGCAGCAAACGTTACATGAAATGATTGAGTATATGGGCTGCAGTTGCATGAAGATTACCAACCCCATGTTGGGAACGCCTGACAGGTCACAGTGGTCAGCTCACAATAAGCCGGTTTGTGCAAGGGGTTCCCTTTTCTATATGGCTGGCTAGAGAGGAACGCACATTTTTGCACCTCGCTGCGATGTCGCTTGTCAACTTGCCCAACGACGGTCCTTCGACACCGCCCCAGCTAAATACATCGGGAATGCACCATATGCAAGCACAACAGGCAAGCCCGCCAGCCGCGTTGCACTTGAACAAGGTATCTGTGTACGGTTAGCCAACATCTAGCAGGTGCAGGGCGATGCGACAGCCAAGTACGCGTCAAACATCGCTTGGCCTGTATAGCTGCTGCAACTCATGCAGCCGGTAAAACGTAGCTAGGTGCGCCAGGCTTGCTTCGAGTAGCGAAGTCTCGGTTCACACGTCACTCGGAAGGATCATGCGATGTGAGGCTAGGAGCCTACAACTTCGATCAGTCAGAGTACGATTATGGCGCTGTCCGCAAAGGCATCAGCTGTACGCTGCCAGGCTGCTGCACGGCCGCAGCGCACTAGCGCTGTCCAGCCCCTGCGGGCCAGCAGCGTCAAGGCAGATGCCGCCAGCCGAGCTGAGCAGCGCGCCCTCATGATTGCACCGATCAGCCTCAGCCTTGCGGTCACAGCCCACAGCGCCCAGGCGGCCAGCGAGGTGGCACAGATTGCAGCATCGGACAACAGACCGCTGCTTCTGGCAACGCTGCTGCTCCCAGTGGTCGGATGGTTGGTGCTTACCTTCCTTATCCTCAGAAGCCAGCTGCAGCGACGGGTTCAGGCACCTCACTCGTATGCATTGCCATACCCATTCTCAGCATAATCGGCACCGTCGACCTCGACGCACGGCAGCATTGATCTCGCGTGGATGAGCATCGGACCAGCGGCCTGGTCATTGAAGCCAGCTTGCAGCCCACCCCGACAGGAACTCTGCACCAACTGCTGCTCCACCTTGCGCCCCTAGCCACAATTCGCTGCCACTGATGCATTACCACCCGCCTGCTTGCCCTCTTACACCAGTTGCACCACACCCCACCACCCCTGCCTGCTTCCTGGTGCCCACACAGAGCTCGGCACCTCCACACGCCCTGCTGCTCCCGCACACATGCCCCCCTGCCTGTTCCCCCAGCCTGCCTGCCCCTGCTGTCTGACCCTGCGCCCCTGCTGCCCCTGACCTGGCTGATGTGCTCAGGGTGGCGTTCAACATCTTCCAGCCGCTGCTGGGGCAGCTGCAGACCATGGGTAGCTTTGCCAAGGACGTTAGCCCGGACAAGCGGTCTGTGCGCATCAATGTCAAGCCCAAGAAGAAATGAGGCCAGCAACAAGGTGGACAGTCAGGTGCGGGGGACAAGGGAAGGAGGGGAAGTGGGAGAGGGGGGAGGGGAGCGGAGGGGGGGGGAGCGGAAGGGGGGGGGAGCGGAAGGGGGGGGGAGCGGAGGGGGGGGGGGGGCGGAGGCATGGTATGTGTGTCCCTGACAGGTCCAGGATGGGGCAGACAGGTGTGAGAGCAGGCAGCAAGTGTGATCAGGGAGGGGGCAGGGAGGGTGACAGTAAGGTGGTGGTTACAATGCAAGCAGGTGGTCCAGACAGCAGCACCTGAGCAGGGTCGGGCCTAACGGGGAAGTGAGGGGCAGCAGATGTGGGTGGAAGGCTGAGGTGGACATCATGGATGGTCATGAACACCATGGATCGTGCACCTCCCAGCCACCCTGCCTTACTGCCCCTGTCCCTCATCGGTGTTGGTGTGCTGGGCAGTGGCCTCACCGCCAATAGCCGCAACAGCAGTGGCAGCTCCATCAGCCCCAGGCCGCAAGTGGGACCAGCAGCAGGCACTCCTCAAGCAGCTGTGTCAAGGGACAGCAACACAGGGATGCAACCCGAGACAGGCAGCCGTAGCAGGTGCAGCGCAGCATGCGGCACAGGGCACATGTCAGGGGTGTGGGGGTGAGGAGGGCGCCAGGCTGACGCTGTTTCACTCAGCAGCCTGCATTGCTGTCCACTCAGCAGCTCCTTGTCTGGCTCCCACTGTGGCCCCATAGCAACAGGCTGAAGATGTGAAGCGCAGGGCACAGCGTGCAAGTTGGCAGCCAGGCAGCTGCGATAGACAGTAACCCTACGAGCCCAAGGGCGTCAGGCACACGTTCTTAGCACCCGAACTTATGCAGCTGACATGTTCTGCTGTGCCGCACAGTTGAGCGCTGGTACCTGGAGGACACTTCGCTGGTTTCTACCGCTGGAGTTCGTTTCCACCGCTTATTGCTGCTGGACGTCTACTAGTCAGATAGCTCGACAAGTGTCATTCAGCATGCCGGCACCAGGGCTGTGTGCAGTTTGGGCGGCTAACACATGTTCGCGGCAGCAGTTTTGCGATGCTGCCAGTTTTGTAAGGTACTCCGTCGGCTACCGTGCTAGCCTCGATGCATGCTGCCTTGCAAGATGGAAAACTCTACAAAACACTGACAGGGCGCGGTCGGCAGCGTATCACAACCTAGTTCAATCCTGCCGCAATCCTGGGACTGACAGAAAGCGCAAGTCTGCACTTCTCCTGGCGAGCTGCGCGTTCATCCTGGCCCGAGCAATTGCGGACACACCTCGGCTTCTCAATGTAGGTTCATTACATCCCTCTTTACCAAAAACTTAGACGCAAGACATGCCGAGGTGTTGACCTGTGGCTTAGCGGGCGCACCCTTCGTGACTAGAACCCCCATCCCTGGAGCCCCCGGCATGTCTAGCTAGCACACGGCCCATGACAACTATCAATACCCCTGTCTGTAGCTGGGGCTGCAGCTGAGGTTGCTGACTGGGCGGGCGGCTCCTTGTGGCAAGCACCGTCCGGCTTCACTTCTTGCCGTACGTTTACACGCGCAAGCACTTGCAGATGGCTGCCAGGCGAGCCACCGCCGCTGGTCGTGCTACAGAGTGCAGCGCTGTCTGGCCTGTCCACCGCTGCTCAGTGGCTTGTGCAGCGTGCTTGCTCCAAGCACACCTGGCGTCCACTGCTGCAGAGGTGCTGGTGTGATGGTGTGAGTGCGTGCGTGTGAACAGTGGCTGCTTCATACGGCGATCACGGTGTCATCGTCAGCTTCCCCTCCGCCTCCCACACAGCAGTGCGCTGTGAGCTGCACCCCAGTGTTGACTGGCAGTGCCCGGCAGAGCCAAGGATGAAGGCGAGGGTCAGGGGTTGAGGACAGAGGAGCCCACGAGCAGTGGATGGCATGGGGCAGTGCCGGCCAGCCGCGCCGCACCAGAGCTGGTGATGCAGTCACTTCTGCTGCTGCCGCTAGGGCTGACTCTGACTGGCTGCCTGGCAGCGGGCCGCCCCGCCCACCGCCTGTCAGCCATGAGGCCACTGTGGCCCCCGGCCTGCTGCTGCCTGCTGCTGGAAGGCCGAGTACACCTGGGCAGGCACACCCCGGGGTGGGCAGTACCCCTGCTGCCCTGCCTGCTGCTGCTGCTGCTGCTGGCCCCCTGGGTGCTGCTGCTGGCCCCCTGGGTGCTGCTGCACGCCCCCCATCCCTTGTTGTGCTGCCCGGTAATGAGCTGCTGCGGCGGCGGCGGCGGCGGCCGCCAGGTCTGCTGGATCTGTGGCAGCGTGCTGCTGCTGGCCCCGGCTGCCCCGCCTAGCGGCCCGGGCCTGGGCTGCCTGGGAGGCTGACATGGCGGCGGCCGCTGCGGCAAAGGCTGCAGTGGCGGCGGCCTGGGCAGCGGAGGCGTGGCCATAGGTGTGGGAGGAGGGGACGGCAGGGTGAGGAGGGCGGTAGGCGTGTGGGGGGTCATGTGTAGGGGGGAAAGCCCACTGCTGCTGCTGCTGCTGCTGCTGCTGCCCGGCAGCCCTGCTTGTGTTTGTCGCCGTTGTTGAGGCTGCTGGCTGAGTGTTTGGGTAAGGGTGGTGGGGGTGGCGGCGGGGGGCTGCAGAGGAAGCAGTACCTGCTGTGCCTTGTGCAGCAGCAGGGGGGGGCGCTGGGGCAGTTGCTGGCCTCTGGGCGCCTGGCTCAGGGCCAGGAGGGGGGAGGTGGGGCAGGTAGCCGGGGGCTGTGACAGCTGAGTAGGCTTGCTGCAGGAACTGGAAGGCCTTGGTGGCCAGGGCACGGTCCTCTGGGGGGCTCTTGTCCGGGTGCACCTAGTCAGGTCAGGTCAGGTCAGGTCAGGTCAGGTCAGGTCAGGTCAGGTCAGGTCAGGTCAGGTCAGGTCAGGTCAGGTCAGGTCAGGTCAGGTCAGGTCAGGTCAGGTCAGGTCAGGTCAGGTCAGGTCAGGTCAGGTCAGGTCAGGTCAGGTCAGGTCAGGTCAGGTCAGGTCAGGTCAGGTCAGGTCAGGTCAGGTCAGGTCAGGTCAGGTCAGGTCAGGTCAGGTCAGGTCAGGTCAGGTCAGGTGTGTAGTGTGAAGAGGTGAGTCGAGGTGTGAAGAAGGGGACAAGGGTGTTCAAGGCCAACAAAGCGCAAGGCCGAGCAGCCGCAGCAGGCTGAGGGGGGTAGCGCTGTGAATATCATTCATACCAAAGGAGGGAGGGAGGGAGAGTGGGAGAGAGGGAGGGAGAGTGGGAGGGAGAGTGGGAGGGAGGGAAACACGGTCCTGGGGCGTGGCTCAGCTGGGATCACCTGGCCTGGTGTGACCTCATGTTCACCTGCGCTGACAGCCTCACACTGTGCCTTTACCTAAACTGCTCCCAGCATCAGCCGCCACTGAGGCCAGGAGGGTCGCAGGTTCGAACCCTCATCCCACCCCACTGAGGTCTGGGGTTCTAGTCTCGCACCCCACACACCGTTTTTCGCAGGTCCTTGTACAAGCGCTCAGCTGCGCCCGGGGTTGCCAACAGGCTTGCGGGGAACAGCGCGGCGTAGCCGGCGGCCAGCGGCTGCAGCCCGGCAGCGGCCACCAGGCGCCGCACCTCCCAGGCCACCACTCTGCACAGCAGCCAGCCATCCTCCCCACCACTATCACTCCACCACGTCACACATCACCCTAGTGAGGGCTGCTGCCTAGCCACCTGCCAGCAGCCGTAGTCATCTGCAGCCCCCTCCCCACCCCTCCACCCCCTCGCCCCCTCACCCGCATGCCCCGCCCCTCACCCCTCACCAGCAAGCCCCAGCCCTGCCCCCAGCACTGTCCAGCCTCAGGCACTGCCCCTGCACCACGCTGCTGCCCGCCCGCACCACAGTGCTCCGCCGCCTGGCAATGCTGGAGCAGGCAGGTCAGGGCGCGCAGCCCAGCCCAGCTTACTTGCTGCTGGCCAGCTTCAGCAGGTCACTCTTCTCCAGGCAGCCAGCCAGCTCCGTCTCTGCGCCAGCCTGGAGCGATGGCGAGGGGGGGGGGCAGCAGGCGGGGGGGCGTGAACAGCCCGGGGGGGCGCAGCAAACAAGAAGCAAAGCAAACAGGCCGGCGACCCTCCCCCTCCCCCTCCCCCTCCCCCACCTGCTCCAGGAACAGCCGCAGGGAGCGCACTGGCGTCCCCTCACCCAGCACGGGGGCGCTGGAGGCAGCAAACTCAGCAGGGCTGGGGCGCCGCACAGGGGCAGCAGCGGGGCCAGGGGCCGCGGGGGAGGCAGCAGCGGGGCCAGGGGCTGGCGCAGGCGCAGCAGGGGGTGGCACGGCGCGTGGCTCGGCCTTGGCCCTTGATGCTGCTGCTGCTGCTGACGGCCCATTGTTGGAGGGGGGAGGGGGAGCATTGGCCCCCACCCCAGGCCCGGCCTGCCCTGCTGCCTGCTGCTGGCTGTGGGGCGGGGGGTGTGGCTGCTCCTGGCGTTGATGAGGCTGGTGTTGTGGTGGCGGCATGCTGCTGCTGCTGTCAGGGGCTGGGTGCGTGTTGGACTTGTGCCGCTTGCCTTTTGCTGCCTGCTGCTGCTGCTGCCGGGGGTGAGGCTGTGGCGGTGGTTGCCCAGCTGTTGGGGGCTGAGGCTGCTGCCGCCCTGTGCCCTGCTGCTGCTGCTGCTGCTGCTGGCGGGGGGGGCTGATGGCCTCGCTGGGATCCCCTGCCTGGGGGGAGGGTGCTGGGCGTTTGCGGGACACACCCGCCCCCCCTGCTGCTGCCTTCTGCTGCTGCTGCTGCTGTTGTGCCTGCTTCTGCTGCTGCCGCTGCTGTGCCTGCTGCTGCAAGTGTGCCTTCTGCTGCTGCTGCTGTCCTGCCCCGGGCTGAGCAGCGGGAGGGGTGGAGGTGCGCAGCTTCTTCAGGGCCTCAGCAGCCTGCCTCAGCCCCGGGCTGCTGTCAGGACTATGGCCAGCAGGCCGCTTGGCGCCACCCTGCTGCTGCTGCTGCTGCTGATGTGGGCTGGACTGGGGCTGCGGCGGGTCAGCAGGGGTGGCAGCAGGGGGCTGTCTGCCGCCCCCACTTGAGCTGCCATGCTGCCGGCTGCTGCCCTGGCCAGCCCCCCCCTGGGTGGCTGCAGCCGTGGGGTGGGGCCGTGGGGCCTGGCTGCCGCCCTGGGTGTTGGCAGGGGACTGTGCCTCGCCACCTCCCTGCCTGCCACCCCCCTTGATACCGGCAGCAGCTGTGGCAGCGGCGGCAGCAGGGGCAGGGGAGGGTTGAGGGCGAGGAGCATCAGGGGCAGGGGCGGGGGTGCGCTTTGGTGCTGGGCAGGCATCAGGGCTGTCAGCAGCAGCAGCCCTGCCTGCCCCAGCTGCCTTGCGCTTCCTGCTGCCGGCCCCCTCATCTGGCCCCGCAGGCATGGCCACGCTGCCCGCTCCTCCCTTACCGACCCCTGGCCCTGCTGCCCCTTCAGCCGGACCTTGACCCCCTTGGCCCTGGGCCGCAGCGCTGGCTGGGGGGGTGGCTGCTTGGGCCTGCCCCTCCTGGCCCCCCTGCCCCCCCCCCACTGTGGCCGCCGCCACTGCTGCCGCTGCCATGGCCAGGGCGTCGCGCTGCCCCTGCAGCAGCCCCTTGATGATGCGGCGCACCGCCCGGGGCAGGTCATCCTGACCCTCAGCCCCCCCCACCCCCCCACCCCCCTGGCTGCCGGGGCAGGCTGGGTCCAGGCCAGGGGGGTCAGCTGAGCCCTGAGGGGAGCCCAAGGTGAGGGCAGCGCTGGCGGCCACTGCCTCCGCCGCCCCATGCACCGCTGTGTGGGTGGCGGCCAGGAAGGCGTCAGTGGCGGTGGCGGCGAGGAGGATGGGTGAGGGTGGGGTGTGGCGGCTGCTGGCGGGGACTGGGGCGTCGCGCGCTGCGGCCAGGCCTTGAGCTGCTGCCAGCGCTTTGGTGGCAAACACCTGGGCGGGCAGGCAGGCAGGCAGGCAGGCAGGCAGGCAGGCAGGCAGGCAGGATGAGGTACTGAGGGGAGGTTGCAGCGCATGGCCGCCAGCCCGCCTACAGACCCTGGATGACATGTAGCGGCTGTTGACCCCTGCTGCCCTGCCGCCCTTCCCTCCTCCTTACCCTCCTCCTGCTCCTCTCTTGGTTTCGCCCACCTGACCCTTGTCCCCCCTTAACCCCTGCATCAGCCTGGCCTGGCTGGCCAGCCGCCGCCCTGGCCTCCTGCAATGCCCCTGGCCCTGGTCCCACCTGGCAGGCCGTGGTCACGTCCACCCTGAGCTCAGCAAAGGCCTGCAGCAGCCGCTGCTTGTGGGCCCCCTGCGGCGCAACAGGCGCCAGGCACAACAGGCGCCAGGAGGGTGAGGGTGAGGGTGAGGGTGAGGGTGAGGGTGAGGGGCAGGGATGTGCCAGCCACCCAGCAGGCCAGCCTGAGTGTCCCGGGCAACAGTGCAGTTTGACACAGTTACAGCAGGTGGCAGGCCGTGGGCCACAGGAGCGGGGCGGGCATTGGGGCCAGGGGCCAGGGGGCCAGGGGCCAGGGGGCCAGGGGCCAGGGGGTGGGGGGCCAGGAGCCTCACCTTGACCGCCGCCAGCCACTGGGCAGCAGCAGGCCCTGGCCCCGCACCCCCCACTGTGGGCCGGGTGGCAGGCCGGCTGCTCTGGGCGGCGCCTTGACTACTGACCCCATGAGCAAGCCCCTGCTGCTGCTGCCCCCCCTGCTGCTGCTGCCCTCCCTGCTGCTGCTGCCCCCCCTGCTGCTGCTGCTGCTGCTGGCCTTCCCCCTGCTGCTGCTGCTGCTGGCCTTCCCCCTGCTGCTGCTGTAGGCCCGGCAGGTGTGCCGCAGCTGGCCTGGGCAGCCCACCTGTGGCGGCGGCGGCGGCTGGCATGACAGCAGCAGGGGGGCCCATGGGGGGGTGACCCTTTTCCTGGCAGGTGGTATGACAAGTGGGTCTGCTGGCCAGGGGGTCAGTGGCTGCTGCAGTGCTGGTGCAGTGTGTGGGGTCAGGACCGTGAGCCCCTGCTGCCCCTGGGGGGTGCACTTGCTGTGCTGCTGCTTGGCTGTGTGTGGTGTGTGTGGGGCGGAGTGTGTGGCCGCAGTCTGCCTGCTGTCTGCCCTGCGCCCTGGGCTCAGCTGCACCAACATCTCCTTTCACGGGAGCTGGTTCCTCCTGGGGCTGGCGCCCTCCCTGCTCAGCCTGCTGCTGCTGCTGCTGCTGCTGCTGGCCCCCTTGCTGCTGCTGCTGCTGCTGAGCGTGCTGCTGCTGCTTTGGCTGCTGCTGCATTGCCTGCGGCTGAGCCTGCACCACCCCCTCCTCCTCCTCATCGTCATCAATGACCACGTACTCTACCGCAGGTGCGGGTTTGCGGGCTGGCCCTGGCGCTGGGTGTTGGGGGGGAGGGGGGGGGGGCGGCAGCGTGGGCAGGGTGGCTGGGGCCGGGTGGCTTGGTGCTGGCGGCATGACTGTGTGGGGGCAGGTGTGAGGGTGGGGTGGCAGAGGACCGGCGAGGCAGGGAGGAGGAGGGTGGGGGGTGAGGCTGGGATGGGGGGAGGGGGCCTGATGGGGGTGGAATCCCTCCCTCCTGCTGCTGCTGCTGCTGCTGCTGCTGGTGCTGCTGGTGCTGCTGCTGGTGCTGCTGCTGGTGGTGCTGGTGGTGCTGCTGGTGGTGGTGGTGCTGGTGGTGGTGGTGTTCACTCCCCCCCTCCCTCCATGGGGGTCCAGGTCCTGTCTGCTGCTCCACCTG
This sequence comes from Haematococcus lacustris, assembly GCA_030144725.1. Taxonomy (NCBI): domain Eukaryota; kingdom Viridiplantae; phylum Chlorophyta; class Chlorophyceae; order Chlamydomonadales; family Haematococcaceae; genus Haematococcus; species Haematococcus lacustris. The sequence continues at coordinate 5,773,263 of JASKMD010000018.1, read as the reverse complement.
CTGCTCTGGCTGATGCTGCTGCAGCTCCCCCTGCCACTGCTGCTGCTGCTGCTCCCCCTGATCATGTTGTGCCCACTGCTGCTGCTGCTGCTGCTCCCCCTGATCATGTTGTGCCCACTGCTGCTGCTGCTGCTGCTGCTGCTGGTGATTAGCCTGGTGGTCTGGCTGGTGGCTGTTGCCCTGGCCTGACCAACAGGGCTCCAGCTCTGGCTCCATGAAGGGGCTGCCCTGTATGGACCCCTGCAGGGCACTCACCTGCACAAACACAATCAACATAACCAACACAACCAACAAAACCACCATCACCACCAGCCCCACCTAAACCACACCAGGAACAGCAGCAACAGCAGCAACAGCGGCAGCGGCAGGGGGAGTAGAAGGGCAAGGTAGGGGCAACAGATGAGCAGCAGCAGGAAGCTGGGCAGCCGCAGCAGCCGGAGCTGCAGCAGGAGGGCAGGGGGGCTGGAGCAGGCGCAGCAGGCTAGTGGCCAGCAGGTTCACTCCCACAGCCGGCCCCGGCTCACCTCAGCGCTGGCAGAGGCCCAGATGCGCTGCGCTGCGGCCACCGCCCTATGCAAGGGGGGGGGGGCGCCAGGGGGGGCAGCCAGGGGGCAGTCAGGGGGGGCGGCGCTGGCCCCCCCTGACCCTGAGCTCTGCACTCCCACGCAGCTGTGGTGCCCGGCCGCCTGCTGCAGCGCGGCCAGGGCAGCTGCGGCCTGCTGCCCCCCGCTGGCTGCAGGCGCCTGCGGCCCCGCCTCGCCTGCCGCCCCAGTCGAGGTGCGGGCGAGTGAAGGCGGGCTAGGCGTGAGGGCTGCAGCGGGGTCAGGAGCCGGCTGCTGGGCTGTGGGGGCGGCCGGCTGCTGCTGGGGGTGGGTCAGGGAGGGCCGGCAGAGCCCTGGCTGTGGAGCGGCGAGCCCTGCAGCGGGCGGGGGAGGCTGCATGGCTGACTGGGGTGTGTGGTGCTGCTGCTGCTGCTGCTGCTGTTGTGCTGGTGGCTGCTGCTGTGGCGGCAGTGGCTGCTGCTGGTGGTGGAGTGTGGGGCAGGCATAGTGGGGTTGTGGTTGTGGTTGTGTGTGCAGGGTGTGTGTCTCCGCCTGGCCTAGCGCTGGCTGCTGTCCCGGCAGCAGCGCCTGGGTGTGCACTGCCAGCAGGCCCGCCTCCATCAGGCCCTGCAGCCCCTCCAGCACCACAGCCTGCAGGGGGGACAGGGCTGAGCGCCGCCTGCGCGCCTCCTGCTGCTGCGCCGGCTCCAGGCTGCGCTCGGCTGCCATGAGCTGCTGCAGCAGGTGCCGGACCGCCTGCTGCTCCTCAGGGGGCATGTGGCGGTACAGGTACATCGCCCGCTGAGGAAGAGGCTGAGGCTGGGGTTGGGGCGGGGGAGGTGGGGGCTCAGGCTGGGGCGGGCAGGTGGGCCATGGTATGGACTGCTCCGGCTGCTGCTGCTGCTGCTCCACCTGCTCTCTTAGCTGCTGCTCCGCCTGCTGCTGCTGAAGGAGGTGTTGCTGCTGCTGCTGCTGCAGGCGCTCCTCATGCAGCTGCTGTGCTGTCCTTTGCTGTGCCGCTTCATGCTGCTGCTGCCTTGACTGCTGCTCGTACAGCTGCTGCGCTGCCCGCTGGCGCTGGTACATCTGTTGCTGGTACACCTGGGCTGCCGCCGCCTGCTGCCCTGCCTGCTGCTGCTGCCCTGCCTGCTGCTGCTGCCCTGCCTGCTGCTGCTGCCCTGCCTGCTGCTGTGCCGCAAACTGCTGTGCCGCCAACTGCTGCTGTGCCGCCAACTGCTGCTCCATTTTTAGCTGCTGCTGCTGGTTCAACTGCTGTTGAGCTGCCTGCTGCTGCCCCAGCTGCTGCTCGTACAGGGCCTGTGCTGCCCGCTGCTTTGCCGCCTGGCGCTGCACTGCCTGCTGCTGCTCATACAGCGCCTGTGCAGCCTGCTGCTGGTGCTGGTGCAGCTGTGGGATGGCTGGGGATGGCGGCTGGCCAGGCAGCTGGGCATGGCGCAGTGGGGGGGCTGGGCCTGGGTGTCCCTGTGGTAGCAGGCCGCCCTGATGAGGGGCAGCAGGGCCACCTGGGGGGAGCAGTTGACCTGGGAGGGCTGCGGCACCGCCCCCCTGGACCTCCGGGCTGCAGGGCAGCAGCCAACAGGGGGTGGGGCAAGGCACAGGGGGGGTGGGGGGTCAGGCCCAGCCACCCTCCAGCTCCCTGAAGGCCTGACCCTGCCCCTATGTCACCAGCAACAGCTGGCTCCATGGTTGCACCCAGCAAACACCGACGCATGCTTACATGCAACAACACAGGCTGCCATGGTGTGCTCGTGTGGCCTGCTAAGCCAATCACCTGAGCTCCTTCACCTGCTCCTGCTCCTGCTGCCCATGATGCTGCTTCCTATCATTATGAGAATGATGATGATGATGGTGATGATGATGCCCCCCGCCTTTGCTATAACACATGCCCTCCGCTACCACCTGACTCTACACCACCTGCTCACACTGCACCCCTGCACCTGCACTTGCTATGCCACTGGTGTGCCAGACGTGCCAGGTGCTCCCCGACATCCTCCAGGGTGCCATCCTGCCGTTCAACAAACCCACGGTCTGCAGGTGGGTGGTGACACGGCGCTGGGGCTGAATTCATGGCCTTCTATTCGCTCGACGTGAAGTGATCCGCGTCGAGTCCTTTTACCCCAATTGGTTTTGTGGAGCAGAAACTCGCCGCATTGTGGGTTGGCGCAAGCGTAAAACAACCTGAAGACAGATAAGCTTTGTCATATCAGTTGGTTCATGTAGGTTTGGGCAAGTCAACGACGGCTGAAAGAGCACCGTTCATTTATCCCAAAGTCGCTCCGCAGTACTGCTGCAGCGCCGCACACATAGCAGCTGGGTATCCCTTCGCTCATGCTCCGCCCATAGCACTGCTATAACACACCGACGCTCCCCGCGAAAAGCGTGCTGTGTGACGCACGAATGCAGGGTGTAAACCCAGCCCCAGTCTGAGCACCCAGAGCATTGCCAGAGGCCTCCTGACAAGGTTGAATACTAGCAAGCTGTACCCCACACATGTGCCCCACCTGTCACACCTTGGGCGCAGACAGAACACCATTTATAGTCTGGTGAAGACAAAAAGCTAACTGGGCATAGCAAGTAAGTGTGTCCACCGCAGTGGTGAGTAGAGCACGACCGTTTAATTTAACAACCTGATGTTTTGGGTTTAACAACAGGTTTAACAAATCTTTAACAGGCCCGTTCTGATACCCTGGGACTGCGTCTCACTGGCCACTTCTGCCTGCATAGTGTCGCTGGGTGCATTGCCGTGTCGCGCCCAGAACGACAGCGAAAAATGACTAGTATCACGACCAAGCGGTCAACTTTAACAAAACGGTTTAACATTAACATTAACACCTCCGGTCGTGCCCTAGTGGTGAGTAGTGACTGGTGCCTACCTCATACGAAACTCAACTAAAACCAATTGAGTGACCGGCGTAGGCTAGGGCCTACATGGCTAGCCGTAGACCACGTGACGAGAGCTTTGACACGCCTAGCAGGGTTTGAGGTTAAGGTTTTTTTTTTTTTTTGAGAGAAAGAGATTACAGGAGAAAGAAAGACTAAGAGAGAGACTAAGAGAGAGTGAAAAAGAAAGACTAGACCATGTCTCGAGCAAGCTACCCCCTCCCTTCCTCAAAGAGGCAAGCAAACCCCACCCCACCACCCCACCACCAAACAGCGTCCAAACCACCCTAGAACGGTAACTACACCCCCCCAAGGAAAGACGTCCAAACACCCCCCACACCCCCACCCTCAGCAACCCCTCCACCTCGCCGACCCTAGGGACCCCTGGACAACACAACATACACCCCTAGGCCCCCCAGCACCAAGGCACAACCCTCGCTGCCCCTCCGCCTCCACTAAACGAACACAAGAACCTAACCTAGGGTTCCCCAGAGACCTAACAGCCTCCAACCCCTCAAAACACTCAGAACCCCTAACAAGCTAACCCAGCTCAAGCAAGAGGGGCAAGGAAGGGGACGGGCCACTGCAAGGACAGGCGCACAACTAGCTCACCCGCCCCAAACGCCCTCTCCTCCCGCTGCCTGGCCCCCGCTACTATCCCCCCGGCCTCCCCTCCCCCTACCCTCTCCAGCGCCCTCTCCTCTGCCCCCTCCTTGGCGAACCACCCTCCTGACTGCTCCGGCCACAACCGGTCAAACTGGTCTGCGCCAAGCTCCGGGTCCGTACCCCTAAACCAGGTGGAGGGCACCGCTCCACAAAGGCCCACCCGGATGTCTCTGCCTACCCGGTGCCAGTCGCGTTTAACAGCGGAGGAGAGGGTGAGGACGACCTCCTCTGCCACTCGTTGCGCCACCATCTGCGGCTGGAGGGCTGTAGCGGCCCCGGAGCTACGGAGACGCCACACCGTGCCTAGATAGGCCACGCGCAACCTGAGCCACAACAAACTGTCTGGGGGCTGGAAGGGGGGAGCCTCGCTGCGGGTGGGGCGACCACTGAGGAGCAGGAGGGCATCGCCGGAGGGGGGGCGGGTGCCGGTAAGGTGGCCGTACACATCCAACACCCACTCCCAGACCGGAGCCACGGCGGGGCAAGTGAGGAAGGCGTGGGTGAGGGTCTCCAGCTGGCCCGGCTGGCAGAGGCGGCAGGCGGATGAACCCGGGGCAGCAGCGCCCTTAAGGATGTGGCCCCACAAGGCCCCAACCATGAGGCTGCCGTGGAGCACCCGCCAAGCCACGATGGCATGCTCCCGGCGGAGGGTGGGGTCCATCAGCTCCTTCCACACCTGGAGACAGGACTGGCCCGGTCTAGTGGCTGCGGCTAGCTCATCCACCGTGCCATCGGGGGGGACTTGCAGGGTAGCTGGCTGCCTACCGGTGCGCCGGGGCCCTTGCTGGGCCTCCAGCTGCCGCTCCGCCCGCTCGGCTGCTCGTTGCTCCGGGGAGGGGCGGGGAGGGGCTCTGGCGGAGGTGTCTCGCCAGCGCGGCGCCTGGCTGCCTTGCACTTCCTCTGGGAGCAGCTCCTCCGCGTCCCTGCCTTGCTGCTCCCGCTCTTCCGCTGCTCGCTGGGCTGTAACTTGCTGAGCGCTGGCCTGCCACCGCTCCTCCAGCTCCCTGAACGCCCCTCCGTCAACTGCTGTCCCCTGAGCCAACCCGGCCTCCCGTGGGGGGCGCCTACCCCAAAGCACCGGCCACAGGCCCCCCCCAGGAGGGTAGAGCGCGTCAGCGCTGACTCGCTGGAGCTGGTGGAGGCGCACCTTGGCATCCCTGACGGTAAACTCCAAGAGGGAGGTGGTGCCCAAGCCCCACACCTGGGGATCCAGCTGCAGGTGGGCCCAGGGGCCTAGGAGCCACTCCTCCTTGGGCCAGGGAAGGGGCCCGGCCTTATGCGCTGGGGCTCCACCTTGCCCTCCTGCTCCACCCCCTCCCTGCCCACCACCCCTGCCCCTACCCCCGCTCCCTCCCCTGCCTCTGCCCCTCCCCCCCCCCCTATCTACCCCCCCCTGCCCCTGGCCCTGACCACCCTCCTGCCCTTGCCCGCCCAGGCGCCCTGCAGGCAGAGGACGGAGGTGGGTAGCTCGCTCCTCCGGTGTCAAGAGGTAGTTGGGCTTGTTCAGGCGGGCCACCGCAGCCGGCTCCCAGACTGCCCCCTCCACCACCTGGAACGTCCCCAGGGGCCCCTGGCCCGTGGGGTTAAGGGGGGAAGAGCCGCCCGTTGGGGGCCACCCAGTGGGAGGGATGGAGCGCGGGGTGGCACCGAGCCACGAACCCCACCCCGGGCCCCACCCTCAGGCATTCCCAATCAGGCGGGGGGGGGTCACGGAGGTCCACCCACTGCTGCCAGGGCTCCGGGAGGCAGGCTCTAACCAGGTCAGCAGCCCACCGGGTGACTCCCTCGAGCTGTGACTGCCGCTGAAGGGCCTCCCGCACGTGGCGGACATGGGTCCAACCCTGGCTCTCTGCCTCCTGCCTAGCAGAAGGGATCAGGCGGATCAGAGGGTTGAACCACAACGGTTCCGCCATCACCGAGTAGAAGGATTGACTCTCTGGGGGTACCACCCGGAACAGACGAAGTTGGGCCAAGGCGGCCACGTGAGCTTGCAGCCGCGGGGTGATATTGCGCAAGGGAGGGGCGCTGGGGTCTGTGATGACCCAGGTGCTGAGGCCGTGGCTGGGGTCTGCCAAAAGGCTGTGGGTAAGGGGTTGCCAAGGGCGCACCCGGGGCGACCAAAGCTGGGCCAACATCTTCGCCCGCATGGCTGTTGTAACGTGCGGGGACGCAACGTCAGATGACCTTTTGACACAAGCTCGAAGGCCGGTCCAGTCGAGGCGGTGACTTCCGACTAGGGTGTTGGGTTACAGCGGTGTGTTGCGAGAATGGCTAGAGCTTAGAACGGGGCTCCCTGGGATCGAACCAGTTGTACTCACGAACGCAATGTCGCTAGTCTTTAACCTGCCAAATCTCACTCTACACGTGTAACCCGCGTCCCGCGACGGCTCGCATTCACGAGACAGCCCAGACGACGCGAAGCGGCAATCTCTTCCAGAGGTGCGCACTTTACATTCCTCCCCCTCCAAAGGGGCTTCCGTTCCGCCACGGGTGAAACCACGTGACTCGCATTGCCTACAGCATGCTGATTTAGCTACTGGGCAACCCAAAGGGCGCACCAGGTCACAGCTCAGGGAGCGGTCAAAGACCATCGTGCCGACTAGACACAGGGAAACCATAACCACACAGGTAGCAGCTGACCAGAGGTACAAGCATGCTGAGAATGCCATAGTCCAGCAGCATACCAGCATGCATGGCCTAGGACTTACTTCAGGTTGTGAGCTGCATTGTACTCAGCCAGGATCTTGTCACAGCCAACCAAGTTGGAACGTGGCTCCCAGGTGTTGTGGTCGGCATCATAGCCTTCCCACTGCACCAGGTACTCCTTGGCCTTTCCTGCATGCACATGTCTGTGGTCCAGCAGACGCTCAACATAGTACACAGGCTCCTCATCAAGCCACTCAACAGGCGGAGGCATGAAGCCCACGTCAGTGCCAGTGTAGGGTTTGATGAGTGACACATGGAACACAGGGTGAAGACGTGACATGGAGGCAGGCAGCTGCAGGTTCACTGCAACCTGACCAACCAAGTCAAGCACCTGGAAGGGCCCCACGAAACGTGGCAGCAGCTTACGTGCTTTGCCTGGCTTCAACCTCATGTTCTTAGTGCTGAGCAGGACCATTTGACCCACCTTGTAATGCACCTCTCGACGGTCCTGGTTGGCATAGGCAGCTTGACGTTGCTGAGCAGCCTGCATGCATAGCTTGGCCTTAGCCACAGCCTCCTGCCACCAAGTAGCATAGGACAGGCCTTCAGGGCACCGCCCCTTGTCAGGTAGAGAGTGGAGCATAGGGGTAATGGGGGACTGTCCGGTGTTAACCAGGAACGGTGTAGACTTGATGGACTCTTGCCATGAGTTGTTCACAGCAAACTCAGCAAGTGACAGATAGTCAGGCCAATCAGCTTGGGTGGGAGAGATGTAATGACGTAGCATCTCTTCCAACACACGGTTGTACCTCTCAGTCTGGCCATCAGACTGAGGGTGATAGGAGGAAGACAGGGATCCCCTCATGCCCAGCAACTTCTGCACATGGTGCCAGAAAGTGTTGTGGAAATGGGGACCACGGTCAGAGACCATGTCTTTTGGCAGGCCATGCAGTTTGAAGACATTGTCAACAAACAGACGGGCAAAGCCCTTGGCATTCATGCTCTCCTTGCAGGGCACAAAGTGCACCATCTTACTGAGCCTGTCAACAAAGACACAGATGGCATCAAACCCATGTGAAGCAGATGGCAGCTTGGTGATCAGGTCCATTGACACTGATTCCCAACGGTAATCTGGAATGGACAGTGGGTTGAGTAGGCCACCAGGCTTCAGTGTAGAGGACTTGTCACGCTGGCAGGCATCACAGGTAGTGACATAGTGCCTGACATCAGCACGCATGGTGTCCCAGTAGAACACACGTGACAGCCTCTCAAGGGTTTTGGTTATACCCACATGACCAGCATAGGCAGCATCATGCATCTCATGTAGAATGTACTCACGCAGTTCAGGGTCATTGGGAACCATCACTGTGCCCTTGCCAGTGCGCCGCCACAGGCCATGGTCGTCCATGTACATGCCAGACAGATCAGCTTCAGCAGTAAACGCAGGGTCAGGCCGGTAACCATGGACCAGGTGATCAGCCAGTTCCAATGGGTGGGCAGGAGCTGCAGGATAGTGCACTGAGGTGTCAGCAGCAGATGGGGCCTCAAGCTCAGGGAGCCTACTATGGTGAGCAGCAACAGGGTTATCAGACACTGTGGGCCGGGGGGCCAAAGCATCAACGGCAGTGGGGGCATTTGAGGGAGTACCCACAGGTGGAACCTGGGGCAGAGCCTGCGCCACACGCACTTCCCCCCTCTCCAAAGACTGTTTAGCTTGCCGCCGGGTGGTAACAACACACACCATGGCACAGTCCTGGGGTCCAGCAGGTATCCGGGACAGTGGGTCAGCAGGATTAGCATCACCTGGCAGGTACTGCAGGTCAAATGTAAACCGTGACAGGAACTCCATCCACCTAGCCTGACGTCTAGACAGCACCTTCTGGGTGGGCAGAGCAGTCAAAGGCTTGTGATCGGTGAAGAGTGTGAATGGGACACCCTCAAGGTAACACCTCCACTCCTTGCATGCAGTGATGAGGGCAAGAAGCTCTTGCTCACCAGTGGTGTAGTTACGCTCAGCAGAAGACAGCTTCTTGCTGAGGTATGCAAGGGGGTAGCCATCTTGCATCAGGACTGCTCCTACTCCTTGGAGTGAGGCATCACAGTAGACCTGGAAGGGCTGGGTGTGATCAGGTAGACGTAGCATGGGAACCTGGGCAACAGCAGCTTTGAGGGAAGCAAAGGCTTTCAGCTCATCAGCAGGCCAGTTGTGCCACAGAAATGAGTCACCAGCTTTGCCACACAGATCTGTGAGAGGTGCAGCTAGGACACTGAAATTATGCACAAATTTGCGCACAAAACTAGCAGCACCTAGGAATGACTGGAGCTGTTGCAGGGATTGAGGCACAGGCCAGGAAGAAATGCTCTTGATTTTCTCAGGGTCCACAGCAATTGCACCAGCAAAGATGACATGGCCAAGGAATTTCAGCGTGGTACGCATGAATTCACACTTGGACTGCTTGGCAAAGAGCTTGTTGAGCCTCAGGAGGTCAAAGACCTTTCTGAGATGCTTCAAATGCTCGTCCACAGATTTGGACATGACCAAGATGTCATCCAGGTACACCAGGGCACACTGGTTCAGGACTGGGGCAAATGCATCATTCATGACACGCTGGAATGTAGCAGGTGCATTGCAGAGCCCAAAAGACAGTACCTTGAACTGGTAGTGGCCGTCAGGGGTCCTGAAGGCCGTCTTAGGCACATCTTCAGGGGTGATCCTGATCTGGTTGTAACCTGCTTGAAGGTCTAGGGAAGAGAACACAGTGCAGCCTGACAGCTTGTCAAACAAGTCATCAATCCTGGGCAGTAGATACTGATCCCTGATGGTGATCTTGTTGAGCTGACGGTAATCAAGGCACATGCGTAACTCACCAGACTTCTTCTTGACAAACAGGATAGGAGCAGCAAAAGGACTGGAGCTTGGTTCTATCATGCCCTTGGCAAGTAGGTCCTGCACCTGCTTCTTCAGCTCAGCATGCTCTTCCTGGCTCATGCGGTATTGAGGTACCACAGAGGGCCGTGCATCAGGCACAAGGGGGATGGCATGGCCCACAGGACGCTCAGGTGGCAGAGATGTGATGGGTGCAAACACATCAGCATACTCATCCAGCAAAGCATTGAGTGCCTGGGACACACCTGGAGGTAGGTCAGGTTCAGCTGGAGCTGGATCAGGGGTACTTGAATTGTCCACAGTGATCAGGGCCAGGACACCTGTGCCTCCTTTTCGTAACCACCTGGCAGCAACTTTTGCAGAAGCCAGAGGGGGTTTTGCACGTAGAGCATTGACCAGGAAAGAGGCAGGGTTGCTTACAGCAGACTGCCCTGACTCAGACTTATCAGCAGAGGGACATGGCAGCACTACAGGCTCACCCTTGTCACATGCCAGGCTGAGAGTCTTGTCCTGGTATGACATCACGGCCTCATGCTCATTCAACCAGTCATTCCCCAGCAGCACATCAAAGTCTGGCAGGAGAGAAGGCATAACGTTGAGTTTGCAGGGTACAGTAATACCTGGCAGACTCAAATCAGCCTTGACAAACTGGGAACAGCTCAACACAGTGTTGTTTGCAGCATGCCACTCTTGCATGTGCTTCAACATGTGGACAGGTACAGCATGTGCAGCAACAAATGATGCACTGACAAAGCTGTGGGTAGCACCAGTGTCACATAGGACACGTGCAGGGTGCTCATTCAGGTGACCAGCAAAGGCAAAGTGCAGGGATTCCCCATCAGCATGTGCAGCAGTCAGCACATGAGCAGGTTCACACACAATGCATGCCTCAGAGTACTCAGCACAGTTTTGGTTTACTGGCTGAGCAAACTCCTATTTGCGCTGATACTTCTGGAAGTGCTTCACCATGCCATTAGCCTCCATCCTGGCAGTCTGAGGGCGTCTACCCTGGTACTGCCTGGAGGGACCACCAGGGTCACCACCACGGTCAGGGCTGCGGTCACGCTTTGCAGCCTTGTAGGGGGCAGAGCCACCCTTCTTCAGGTCTTGCATCAGCTCCCAGGTGCCAGCATCCTTCATGGCCTCTTCCTTGCTCATGCCAGAGGCCTTCCTCTTGCAGTGCTTTGTCCAGTGGGATGACAATCCACAGTGGTAGCAGTAGCCACTGGCAGGAGGGGGACCCTCACTACCAGCTGAGGGAGCAGCAGGACGCCCAGGAGGTGGACCAGGGAACCTGGCCAGGTTCTGCAGCCCACGTTGCACTTGGGCCACCTGGTGCACAACAGCAACCGGGCGCCTTGAGGCAGGACGCACACCAGAGCCAGCAGCAGCCACAAGGGCCTTGTGGTTGGTAATGGCAGCCTTAATGGCCTCATCCAGAGTGGGGGCCACAAGGGCACGCAGATCCTTGGCAACAGGACCACGCAAGTCTGCTGACAGGCCACGCTGGAACACATTCACAAGCATGGAGTCTGTCATGCAGTCCTTGCCAGCCAAGGTGAGGGTGTTCCTGAAGTCAGTGATGTAGGCTGACAGGGCAACACCATTAGTCATACGCAGGTGAGTTGAGTCAAGGAGCTTAGCACGTGCTGCATCAGCATCAGTGGTCAGGTCCTCTCCTACAAACTCAAGGAACTGCTGTGACAGGTAGGGCCATGTGGGGTAGCCAGAGTGGGTCAGGGCATATGAGTCCCTAACAGACTGGAACCACACATCCCTAGCCTTCCCTGACAGGAAAGAGGGCAGAGCAAGAGCAGGGTCCAGGCCATGTGCAACACAGTGTGCCTCAAGGTCCTCCAGGAAAGACAGAGCACGGCGACCGGAGGTCGAACTGGCATCAGTCCACCGCTCAGTCACGGGCAACCCGCGACGTGAGTTGGAGTCATGACCAGCAGGGGCAGTGACAGTGGCAGGCAGGGGCGCAGCAGTGGGGCGAACCCCAACATACTTGTCCCGCACGGCAGCAAGTGTGCGAGGGTTCGAAGTGCCGGGTGAACCCGAGGCAACATCTTTCTGCGCAACAGGCTGGTGCATTGCAGCAGTCAAGTGTTGGAGTGCGCGCAGAGCAGCAGCCAAAGGCCTGACTAGCTGCGACGCTACTTCGACTGGCCTCTTAGCTGGACTAGGGCTAGCTGGCAGCAAAGCAGCATCAGCAGCACGCTTAGCACCAGCAGGAGGACTCACCAGTGCACCAGCTTGCTGGTTGTTGGCCTGCGCTGCGACCAGCTGCGCCTGGAGGGTGGCAATTTGCGCGTTGAGCTCGTCGACTGGAGTCGAAGTGCTGTCGAATTGGTCCAGGCCAAACTCGTCCAGAAGCTCCTCTTCTTCACCCAACTGTTGGCCTCCTGCGGGAAGTGAAGCGGGCAACTCGCCCGGTTCCGGTGCCGCACCAAGTGCAGGACCCGTCTCCGCTGTAGCTGTAACAGCTGAGGCTGGAGGAAGGACGCCAGAGGCGCCATTGGTCTTGTTCGCCGAAGCGACATTTTGGGTAGTTGAAGTCATGTTGACTGGACCGCGAGCTTAAATGCTCGGGGTCGGAAACCAGCTGTAACGCGCGGGGACGCAACGTCAGATGACCTTTTGACACAAGCTCGAAGGCCGGTCCAGTCGAGGCGGTGACTTCCGACTAGGGTGTTGGGTTACAGCGGTGTGTTGCGAGAAGGCTAGAGCTTAGAACGGGGCTCCCTGGGATCGAACCAGTTGTACTCACGAACGCAATGTCGCTAGTCTTTAACCTGCCAAATCTCACTCTACACGTGTAACCCGCGTCCCGCGACGGCTCGCATTCACGAGACAGCCCAGACGACGCGAAGCGGCAATCTCTTCCAGAGGTGCGCACTTTACAGCTGTGCTGATGACCCCTAGGTCTGGGAGCCCCACCCCTCCCTCCCGCCGGGGCATGACGCAGATGGCCTCGCTAGGGTACAGGCGGTTGCTGTTGGGGCTGCGCTCCTGGGGAAGGTCTGACGCAGCGACAAAGCGTTTGATGGCAAGGGCCATGGCCTGCGCCAAGGCTGTGGGAGGTTGCACGGCGGCCATCTGGTAGATGACCTTACTAGCCAGGCACTGCCAAGGGAGCCTACCCTCCCAAGCAGGTTGAGGCCCAGGGGCTGCCAAGGGAGGGAGGCCGCTGTGATGGCAGCTGCAGCACCACCATAGGCGGCCTCTCCTGTGGCAGCGTAAGAGGTCGCCCCTAGGGGGACCCCCAGGTGGCGCACCACCAACCCCGGCGGCGCGGCGCGGATGACCCCCCCTGCTCCTGCCCCTGCTCCTGCCCCTGCCCCTGCCCCTGCCCCTGCCCCTGCCTCTGCCCCTGCCCCTGCCCCTGCCCCTGCCCCTGCCCCTGCCCCTGCCCCTGCCCCTGCCCCTGCCCCTGCCCCTGCCCCTGCCCCTGCCCCTGCCCCTGCCCCTGCCCCTGCCCCTGCCCCTGCCCCTGCCCCTGCCCCTGCCCCTGCCCCTGCCCCTGCCCCTGCCCCTGCCCCTGCCCCTGCCCCTGCCCCTGCCCCTGCCCCTGCCCCTGCCCCTGCCCCTGCCCCTGCCCCTGCCCCTGCCCCTGCCCCTGCCCCTGCCCCTGCCCCTGCCCCTGCCCCTGCCCCTGCCCCTGCCCCCGCCTCTACCCTCCCCCTCTCCCCTCCCTTAGCGCCTCCCCTCCCCCCTCCCTCCCCTCCCACCCTTGCCAACCCTGCTCCCTCCGCCCCCAGGGCCTCCGGCTCGCCCTGACCGGTCACTGGTTGGACGCACGGCAGGGCCACACTCTTGCTCACGCTCAGCGCTGGGCCGCCTGCGGCGCGGAACCGCTCCAAGGCCTCCACCACCACTTCCCCGTCCTTGACCCGATCCGCCACCAGGATGGTGAGGTCGTCCGCGTACTCCTTGGTGGGAAGCGCGGGGGTCAGGGTGGCAGCGTGCATGGCCAGGGGACTAGTGGGAATAGCGGGGGTGGTGATGCGACCCGCCCGCTGGAGCGAGCTGAGGTAGCTAACGAGCGGTTGCAACACCACACACCAGTACAACGGGGAAGCCCCACTGCCCTGTAGAAGCCCAGAGGCCAAGGGGAAGCTGTCGGTGAGGTAGCCGTTGACAAGCACCTGGCTGGTGGCCCCCCGGTGCAGCAGCTGCGCCCAGCGCACGTGCCCCTGCTGGCTGAACCCCATGGCCTCTAGCGTGTCCTGGAGCAGGCTCCAGGAAACGTTGTCATAAGCCCCTGCCAGGTCCAGCAACAGAAGCCAGGCAGGGCTGTGCCGCTGCTGGAGCCACTCCAGCAAGCCTAGGTGGAACTGCACGCTGTCGTTGATGTCCCTCCCCAGGATGAAAGCTGACTGGGAAGGAGACACCAGCAGGTCCAGCGGCAGCTGCAGCCTGTCCTCTAGGGCCCGGGCCACCAGCCGCACATCGCAGTTGAGCAGCGTGATGGGGCGGTACCCCGCCACTTGGTCTCTAGGCTTGCCAGCCTTGGGCACCAGGGTAATGACCCCAGTGAGGAACTCAGCCAGGGGGGCTGGGTCGCTCGTATCTGCCAGAGCCTCCCTCAGCATGGCCCGCAAAGGGCCCACCAGCTGAGGCCAAAGCCGGTCGTACACCTCCATGGGCAGCCCGTCTAGCCCCGGGGCCTTGCTGTGAGCACTGCCCTGAAGGGCCCGACCCAGCTCCTCCTCCGAGAGCATGGGATCTCCCCCAGGCCCTTCCGCAGCCCTGGCCTGAGCGGGGGTGAGACGTGAGGTAAGGCAGTTAAGCAGAGTGGCGCGCGCGGCTGGGTCGATGGCCTTTGCAGCGTAGACTCCGGTAGGCGCGGCGGCTGAATAGTGATGTTCAAAGGCCTGGCACGCTGAGCGCACCCCGTTTGGAGTGGTGAGGTCGGCCGCCAAGCCGGGCTGCCCGGGGAGCTGAAGGGAGGAGATGAGGGTGGGGGTGTGCGCAGGCTGGTCGCGGTGGTAGAAAAAGAAGGAGGAGCGGTCGCCATACACCTGGTCCAGGACAGCGCTGGCTAGCAGGGACTGATGGGCCCCCTGCACGCGCTCCCCCACCCCGGCTAGGGCTGTCGTCTCACCGAGGTGCTGCGCTGCAAGCACCTCTGCCTGGCCGGCCTGCTCTGCTAGCTGCAGTTGGCGCACGAGGTGGGCCCTTGCAGCCAAGGCTGCCTTCTCCCTGCGCTGCCGCAGGTCACGCCTAGCTCGGCGCTTGGTCCGCAGGAACTGCTGGGCCCGCAGGGCCATGCCCTGCTTGATGTGGGCCCACCTGGCCCTGTGCCCGTCCCTAGGCTGCGTCCCCAGCTGTCTGGCGGCCTCATGGTGAGCGTCCTCCGCCTGCAGGTACCCCTTGAGATAGTCCAGCAGCTCAGGGTCGTCAAGGTGGGCGGGGTGCAGCTGCCAGGGGGCGGGGGCAGTGAGGGGGGGGTCGGGAGGGCACAGGGAGACTGAGACGGGCTGGTGGTCGGTGGGCACCGGCCGCACCCCCAAGATGGTGCTGTCCAACTGCCACTGAGCTAGGCCCTCCGAGACATACCACCGGTCTAGGCGGGCGCCTGTCTGCCAACGCTCACTGAAGTGAGTGAGGTCCCTGGCAGAGGGGGGGCGTAGCTGCCGCCAGGCGTCCACCAGGCCCCTCTCCGTCACCAGCTGCCTCAGCTGCTCTGCCCCCTGGCCCCGGCTACCCACCCAGGCCTCCCCGTGCTGAGAGCCCTGCGGGACCCCTACCCTATCCCAAGGGGAGAGGATGCAATTGAAGTCACCCCCCATGATGATGAGGCGGCCCTCCGCAGTTGGGGGGAGGCAGGCGGGGAGGCAAACAGAAAAGAACGTGGAGCGCTCCGACTGTTGCGCTGGGGCATACACGCACACCAAGGAGACGGGCCTACCAGCCAGAACCCCGTCCACTCGCAGGACCCGTCCCTGGGCCGCCTCTGCCTGCAGCTGCACCTGGGTGCACCCCTTCAGGAGGGTGGAGGGCTTCACGAGCACTAGGCAACCCTGGGAGCTGCCGGTGCCGGGAGTGTAGAACCACTGACCACGCCAGGCTGGCTTGGCCCCGGAGAGGGCTTCGGCCCACTGCCACACGCTTTCCGCCTTGTGGCACTCTTGGAGGAAAACCACCTGCGCCGGGCTGTCAGCGGCCCAGTCTAGCAGAGCCTGAAGCTTGTGCGGTTGGGCTAGGCCCTGCACGTTGAGGGTGACCGCCATAAACCTGGCAGCCACACCTGGGCGCTGCATAGCTAAGCGTGGCTCGCCCCCGCGCGGGCTACGCGTGTGTGGAGGAGGGAGGTTGGGCTAGGAGGAGAAGGCTGACCTGACAGGGGGTGGGGGATGGGGGGAGGGACGGAAGTGGCCTCAATGCAAGCCAGCTTTGCCCCAGGGCGACGAAGGCGGACCCGGGGCTCACGACTATAGATGGCTAGTGGGGGCCGAGGGGGAAGAGGACCGAAGAGCAGGCCCTCTTCATCCTGGACACTTACTCGCTCTGGCTGCTGCCGCTTTGGCACCCTGGGCCTCTCCTCTTGGGGGCAAGGTGACTCAACTACAGGGCTGGCAGAGGCCCCCTGCGAGCTGGCTAGGCTGGTGGTGGGGCTGAGCAGGCCGTAGCGGAGCGTGTGTGGGGTCCCACGGCCAAGGTGGGTAGCACGCTGCCTGTCGGCTTGCCGCTGCCAAAGCTGAGCCTCCCTCTCATCAGAGCTAGAACTTGAAGAAAGAATGCCAAAGCGGCGCCGGCGAGGCCCACCTTGGGCTAGCTGGGCTGCTGGCTGTGTAGAGCCTTTCCTATGCCAACGCTGAGCCTCCCGCTGACGCTCCTCCCTAACGGCCCTCCTGTCATCCGGAGAAGGGCGCGGAGAGGCCCTAGCGACGCTGACAGACCTGCGAGGAGGCTGACTGCCATGGAGCTCTACGGCCCGGCCTCGCGCGAAGACAAGCCGGCTGTCCACCCCGCTCGAGGGACTGACTTCTTGCGTTGGGAGGGGAAGGGTGGAGCCAACACTAAGGGCGGCGGGGTCCGCTAACTCAGCGTCCATGAGGGAGGGAGGGCTGCCGGAAGGGGCTCCACCTACCCACTGCCCGGCCGCTACTAGGCCCTTGGCTGTGGCAGCTCTGAGCTTTTTGGCCGCAACCTTGCCTCTGGAGGCCAGCACCGCGCCCTTGGTTAGGGCCTTCTCCAGCAGCCCCAAGTTACATGGGAGGCGAGGGGAGGCTGACAGGGGGGGACTGGGAGGGGAGCTCATGGCGATGGGTCCCTCAGGGTGGAGGGAGAGAGGAGAAAAGGAAAGAGGGTTGGCCAAAGGGAGGTGGGGGGGGCCAGAGGGTTGCACAAAAGGTAGAGAGGTAGGAGGGGGGTGACACATGGGGTCAGGTACAAAAGGAGGCAGGTGCGTCCGGGCCACAAAGGCCCCTGGGGCTTTGGGCTGGAAGGTGGTGGACGTAGGGAAAATGGTAGGGATCAGGGGGTGGGAAAGGCGGGGACAGTCCACTCGTGCAAATTAAGGGCTGGCTGGCTTGAAAAACTTGAGAGTTCAGGTCTGACACTTGGCATGTAGGTTGTTGAGACCTAGGGGAGGTCAAGACTCTCTTGGGCCAAAGTGAAATTCTCACTCGGTGTCGAGTTGTTAGACCAGGTGTGGGGCTGTGACCCTGATTTTGGCTAAGGGAGTTGGCACCGAGTGATCAAAGTGTCTTTTCATGAAATGTGAGTATGAGAGGTTGTAGAGGGTGGTTACAGCTGCCCAACCTAGTAGGTAGCATGCAAAAAGTCCAAGCCAGTGATGAGCTATGGCCCGTGTCCTAGGACCCTGCGCAGGGTCCTAGCGTCACCATGGTCGTAGGACCCTGCGCAGGGTCCTGGCGACCCTGCGCAGGGTCCTACTGACCCTATGAGTCAAGTGTTTTCCAGGTTTTGTTCTGACCCTGTGTGCAAGGACCTTGTCAGGCTTCCCGCAGACCCTTTGCTAGGTCCTGTCGTTTCTGTTTGGTATCCTCCCGACTCTGTGTGCCAGGACCCTGCGCAGGGTCCTACGACCATGGTGACGCTAGGACCCTGCGCAGGGTCCTACAGACCCTGCGCAGGGTCCTTAAAACCCTGTGCAGGGTCCTGCTGACCCTGTGTGCCAGGACCCTGCGCAGGGTCCTACGACCATGGTGACGCTAGGACCCTGCGCGGGGTCCTGCAGACCCTGCGCAGGGTCCTAAAAACCCTGCGCAGGGTCCTGCTGACCCTGTGTGCCAGGACCCTGCGCAGGGTCCTACGACCATGGTGACGCTAGGACCCTGCGCAGGGTCCTGCAGACCCTGCGCAGGGTCCTGGAAACCCTGCGCAGGGTCCTGCTGACCCTGTGTGCCAGGACCCTGCGCAGGGTCCTTCGACCATGGTGACGCTAGGACCCTGCGCAGGGTCCTGGAAACCCTGCGCAGGGTCCTGGAAACCCTGCGCATGGTCCTGCTGACCCTGTGTGCCAGGACCCTGCGCAGGGTCCTACGACCATGGTTAGAATTAAAATTATATATTAGAACAACTATTTTGTAGTTTATTTTTAACATTACATGTATTTAATATTTAAAAGGCGCTAGGACCCTGCGCAGGGTCCTGAAAACCCTGTGCAGGGTCCTGGTGACCCTGTGCAGGGTCCTGCTGACCCTGTGTGCCAGGACCCTGCGCAGGGTCCTACGACCATGGTTAGAATTAAAATTATATATTAGAACAACTATTTTGTAGTTTATTTTTAACATTACATGTATTTAGACCCTGCGCAGGATCCTGCTGACCCTGTGTGCCAGGACCCTGCGCAGGGTCCTTCGACCATGGTTAGACCATGGTTGTGCAGGGTCCTGGCTCGACCATGGTTCGACCATGGTTGTGCAGGGTCCTGGCGCTCTGGCCTTCTGCAG
Source organism: Haematococcus lacustris (assembly GCA_030144725.1). NCBI lineage: Eukaryota > Viridiplantae > Chlorophyta > Chlorophyceae > Chlamydomonadales > Haematococcaceae > Haematococcus > Haematococcus lacustris. The sequence goes on along the minus strand of JASKMD010000018.1, from coordinate 5,754,697 downwards.
GGTCCTACTGACCCTTTGTAGGGTCCTACTGACCCTGTGAAGGGTCTTGCTGACTGGCACAGGTCGGTGGCATCTGGATGAAAGCCATAATGGAAAATTTCAAAAAAGCCAGCAACATGGCATGCAACCTCGCAGCCTTCTTGTCACCTAGCCAACTTGCAACGTCCCTGCTCTACAACACGCCTAGCACAAACGCGATGTACGTGCTCTACATTGCGACATCTCGTACTGCCAAGTCGATGAACAACGCCGAAGGTGCGTCTCTAGCTAGTAGCGACTTCCAATTGCAATGAGTCAGCTCCACGCATTCAGAGCCTCGCAACTAGGCTCGCAGCCAGGCCCAAGATGATGCTCGCTCCCAGGCACATCGCAGCTAGCTAGCTAGCTCAGACACGCAACTTAGCCGCAACTTAGCCTAGCCAGCAGTGCAGCCCCAGCCACTTCCCCTACCATGAGGCAGCCAACCCGGATGCTAGGCATACAACCATCTACGTCGCTAGCTCAGCCACGCAGTCCAGCTAGTTCACCAGCATCGCAGCCATCCACACAACCTCGCATTCTCGAAACGTTACAGCCACGCAGCAACGCAAATAGGCAACGTAGCAAGCCTAGCCACACAGCGACACACAACGAGCGAGCCTCGCCGTCAGCCATGCAAACATCCATGCGCATTTGTCAAGGTGAGTGGCTATCCCTCTGCAAGTATGTAGCACCGCTTAACATCTGGCATGCCTTTTGAGCTGCTGCAAGATTGATGGTTTGACCCTTCCCCTTTGCCACCACCACCTCCCAGGCCGTCGTCGCACCTTGCCCCACTCCCTATCCTTCCTTGCAGCCTGGAGCAACCTCCTCCTTCCCTCCCTCCTTCCCTCCCTCCTTCCCTCCCTCCCTCACGCCCTTTCTCGCGCCCTCCCTCACGCCCTCCCTCCCTCTACATGTCTCTACAGGTGGCTACAGGTCCCCTTACCTTACTGCCCTATCATTCCCCTTCCCTTCCCACTCGCCCTTGACCTCACCCTCACCCTCACCCTCACCTTGGCAGGTGAGTAAGCATGCATGTTGTGGTTCGTATTGTCTTGCATTGGGGAGCTTGTGCTGGGTTGCATCAGAGAAGCCACCAGCAAGGATACGACAAGGTTTGAGCGCTTGTACACCGGTGAGTGCACATGCTCTGGTGGTGTCAGCCTAGCCTGCCCATTTCTCGTCATGCATGTCCTTATTCATCTGCTTGCTGGCTTATGTTTGCTTGCAGTTGTTGACAGCTGGAGCATGACAGGTGTAACATGGCTTGGTGATTGCAAGCAAGGCGGTAGCGGCGTGACATGGAGGGGGGCATGGAGCATAGCTGTAAGTGGCCAGTCCCTGCACATGAGTTGTCACCAATGCCAAGCCTTATTGCAAGGATGCCTCTTGCTGCCGCAGGTCTGATGGGTCACACATCTGCCCCTTGACCCCTTCTCCCTTCCCCCTTCCCTGCCCAATCCCACCACCACCACTTCCGAGTCTGCCACCTACCTACCCTCCTCCCATCCTCCTCCTCCCTTCCTCCCCTCCTCCCCTCCTTCCCTCCTCCCCTCCTCCCCTCCCCTCTCCTCTCCCCCACCCCATGGCACCCAGCAGCCCTTGGCGTAGCAGCATGGAGTGGGCAGCCTGGAGCGGGCAGCCCGGAGTGGGCAGTCTGGAGCGGGCAGGCTGGAGCGGGCAGCCTAGAGGGGCAGCCTGGAGCGGGCAGCCTGGAGCGGGCAGCCTGGAGCCAAGCCTAGCCCAGCCTAGCCTAGCCTAGCCCAGCCTAGCCTAGATCAGCCTGATTTGGTGCCATGGGGCATAGGCAGCAAGGCAAAGTGCTTAGCAGTCCCGTGATGAGGTGTTAGCCCATAGCAATGAAATGCATCCAATCCTTGTGGTTGTGCACATCGCACAGGTTGTGAGTAAGGCATGAGTCGTTGTGTTGTTGTTGTTGTTGCAGTGGTATTGTGTTGTGGTGTTGTGTGGTGTGGCCATCTGGCATCAATGCATGTGCTTAGCATCAGCAATACATGTCGTTTGTAGTGGTGTCGCATACGTTGTACCATAAGACATGACATGGCAGGTTTGCGCGTGCAAGGTGAATGTCATGATGGCTTAGATGACATGCACGTGAGCAACAAGAGGGAGAGTGCATGAGGGGTCATGTTGTAGTAGCAAGTACAAGAATCATGCCTTGTAGACCCTGTAGACTGGTCAGCAAGACCCTGTAAAATGATCAGCCATCAGAACCCTGCACAGGGTCGCCAGGACCCTGCGCCGGGTCACCAGGACCCTGCGCAGGGTCACCAGAACCCTGCAAATGGTCAGCAGGACCCTGTAAAAACTGCCATCAGAACCCTGCACAGGGTCGCCAGGACCCTGCGCCGGGTCACCAGGACCCTGCGCAGGGTCACCAGGACCCTGCAAATGGTCAGCAGGACCCTGTAAAAACTGCCATCAGAACCCTGCGCCGGGTCGCCAGGACCCTGCGCCGGGTCACCAGGACCCTGCGCAGGGTCACCAGGACCCTGCAAATGGTCAGCAGGACCCTGTAAAAACTGCCATCAAAACCCTGCACAGGGTCGCCAGGACCCTGCGCAGGGTCACCAGGACCCTGCAAATGGTCAGCAGGACCCTGTAAAAACTGCCATCAAAACCCTGCACAGGGTCGCCAGGACCCTGCGCCGGGTCACCAGGACCCTGCGCAGGGTCACCAGGACCCTGCAAATGGTCGTCAGGACCCTGCAAATGGCCGATGCGCTAGGACCGTTGGGAGGGGAAGGGTGGAGCCAACACTAAGGGCGGCGGGGTCCGCTAACTCAGCGTCCATGAGGGAGGGAGGGCTGCCGGAAGGGGCTCCACCTACCCACTGCCCGGCCGCTACTAGGCCCTTGGCTGTGGCAGCTCTGAGCTTTTTGGCCGCAACCTTGCCTCTGGAGGCCAGCACCGCGCCCTTGGTTAGGGCCTTCTCCAGCAGCCCCAAGTTACATGGGAGGCGAGGGGAGGCTGACAGGGGGGGACTGGGAGGGGAGCTCATGGCGATGGGTCCCTCAGGGTGGAGGGAGAGAGGAGAAAAGGAAAGAGGGTTGGCCAAAGGGAGGTGGGGGGGGCCAGAGGGTTGCACAAAAGGTAGAGAGGTAGGAGGGGGGTGACACATGGGGTCAGGTACAAAAGGAGGCAGGTGCGTCCGGGCCACAAAGGCCCCTGGGGCTTTGGGCTGGAAGGTGGTGGACGTAGGGAAAATGGTAGGGATCAGGGGGTGGGAAAGGCGGGGACAGTCCACTCGTGCAAATTAAGGGCTGGCTGGCTTGAAAAACTTGAGAGTTCAGGTCTGACACTTGGCATGTAGGTTGTTGAGACCTAGGGGAGGTCAAGACTCTCTTGGGCCAAAGTGTAATTCTCACTCGGTGTCGAGTTGTTAGACCAGGTGTGGGGCTGTGACCCTGATTTTGGCTAAGGGAGTTGGCACCGAGTGATCAAAGTGTCTTTTCATGAAATGTGAGTATGAGAGGTTGTAGAGGGTGGTTACAGCTGCCCAACCTAGTAGGTAGCATGCAAAAAGTCCAAGCCAGTGATGAGCTATGGCCCGTGTCCTAGGACCCTGCGCAGGGTCCTAGCGTCACCATGGTCGTAGGACCCTGCGCAGGGTCCTGGCGACCCTGCGCAGGGTCCTACTGACCCTATGAGTCAAGTGTTTTCCAGGTTTTGTTCTGACCCTGTGTGCAAGGACCTTGTCAGGCTTCCCGCAGACCCTTTGCTAGGTCCTGTCGTTTCTGTTTGGTATCCTCCCGACTCTGTGTGCCAGGACCCTGCGCAGGGTCCTACGACCATGGTGACGCTAGGACCCTGCGCAGGGTCCTACAGACCCTGCGCAGGGTCCTTAAAACCCTGTGCAGGGTCCTGCTGACCCTGTGTGCCAGGACCCTGCGCAGGGTCCTACGACCATGGTGACGCTAGGACCCTGCGCAGGGTCCTGCAGACCCTGCGCAGGGTCCTAAAAACCCTGCGCAGGGTCCTGCTGACCCTGTGTGCCAGGACCCTGCGCAGGGTCCTTCGACCATGGTGACGCTAGGACCCTGCGCAGGGTCCTGGAAACCCTGCGCAGGGTCCTGGAAACCCTGCGCATGGTCCTGCTGACCCTGTGTGCCAGGACCCTGCGCAGGGTCCTACGACCATGGTTAGAATTAAAATTATATATTAGAACAACTATTTTGTAGTTTATTTTTAACATTACATGTATTTAATATTTAAAAGGCGCTAGGACCCTGCGCAGGGTCCTGAAAACCCTGTGCAGGGTCCTGGTGACCCTGTGCAGGGTCCTGCTGACCCTGTGTGCCAGGACCCTGCGCAGGGTCCTACGACCATGGTTAGAATTAAAATTATATATTAGAACAACTATATTGTAGTTTATTTTTAACATTACATGTATTTAGACCCTGCGCAGGATCCTGCTGACCCTGTGTGCCAGGACCCTGCGCAGGGTCCTTCGACCATGGTTAGACCATGGTTGTGCAGGGTCCTGGCTCGACCATGGTTCGACCATGGTTGTGCAGGGTCCTGGCGCTCTGGCCTTCTGCAGGGTCCTACTGACCCTTTGTAGGGTCCTACTGACCCTGTGAAGGGTCTTGCTGACTGGCACAGGTCGGTGGCATCTGGATGAAAGCCATAATGGAAAATTTCAAAAAAGCCAGCAACATGGCATGCAACCTCGCAGCCTTCTTGTCACCTAGCCAACTTGCAACGTCCCTGCTCTACAACACGCCTAGCACAAACGCGATGTACGTGCTCTACATTGCGACATCTCGTACTGCCAAGTCGATGAACAACGCCGAAGGTGCGTCTCTAGCTAGTAGCGACTTCCAATTGCAATGAGTCAGCTCCACGCATTCAGAGCCTCGCAACTAGGCTCGCAGCCAGGCCCAAGATGATGCTCGCTCCCAGGCACATCGCAGCTAGCTAGCTAGCTCAGACACGCAACTTAGCCGCAACTTAGCCTAGCCAGCAGTGCAGCCCCAGCCACTTCCCCTACCATGAGGCAGCCAACCCGGATGCTAGGCATACAACCATCTACGTCGCTAGCTCAGCCACGCAGTCCAGCTAGTTCACCAGCATCGCAGCCATCCACACAACCTCGCATTCTCGAAACGTTACAGCCACGCAGCAACGCAAAAAGGCAACGTAGCAAGCCTAGCCACACAGCGACACACAACGAGCGAGCCTCGCCGTCAGCCATGCAAACATCCATGCGCATTTGTCAAGGTGAGTGGCTATCCCTCTGCAAGTATGTAGCACCGCTTAACATCTGGCATGCCTTTTGAGCTGTTGCAAGATTGATGGTTTGACCCTTCCCCTTTGCCACCACCACCTCCCAGGCCGTCGTCGCACCTTGCCCCACTCCCTATCCTTCCTTGCAGCCTGGAGCAACCTCCTCCTTCCCTCCCTCCTTCCCTCCCTCCTTCCCTCCCTCCCTCACGCCCTTTCTCGCGCCCTCCCTCACGCCCTCCCTCCCTCTACATGTCTCTACAGGTGGCTACAGGTCCCCTTACCTTACTGCCCTATCATTCCCCTTCCCTTCCCACTCGCCCTTGACCTCACCCTCACCCTCACCCTCACCTTGGCAGGTGAGTAAGCATGCATGTTGTGGTTCGTATTGTCTTGCATTGGGGAGCTTGTGCTGGGTTGCATCAGAGAAGCCACCAGCAAGGATACGACAAGGTTTGAGCGCTTGTACACCGGTGAGTGCACATGCTCTGGTGGTGTCAGCCTAGCCTGCCCATTTCTCGTCATGCATGTCCTTATTCATCTGCTTGCTGGCTTATGTTTGCTTGCAGTTGTTGACAGCTGGAGCATGACAGGTGTAACATGGCTTGGTGATTGCAAGCAAGGCGGTAGCGGCGTGACATGGAGGGGGGCATGGAGCATAGCTGTAAGTGGCCAGTCCCTGCACATGAGTTGTCACCAATGCCAAGCCTTATTGCAAGGATGCCTCTTGCTGCCGCAGGTCTGATGGGTCACACATCTGCCCCTTGACCCCTTCTCCCTTCCCCCTTCCCTGCCCAATCCCACCACCACCACTTCCGAGTCTGCCACCTACCTACCCTCCTCCCATCCTCCTCCTCCCTTCCTCCCCTCCTCCCCTCCTTCCCTCCTCCCCTCCTCCCCTCCCCTCTCCTCTCCCCCACCCCATGGCACCCAGCAGCCCTTGGCGTAGCAGCATGGAGTGGGCAGCCTGGAGCGGGCAGCCCGGAGTGGGCAGTCTGGAGCGGGCAGGCTGGAGCGGGCAGCCTAGAGGGGCAGCCTGGAGCGGGCAGCCTGGAGCGGGCAGCCTGGAGCCAAGCCTAGCCCAGCCTAGCCTAGCCTAGCCCAGCCTAGCCTAGATCAGCCTGATTTGGTGCCATGGGGCATAGGCAGCAAGGCAAAGTGCTTAGCAGTCCCGTGATGAGGTGTTAGCCCATAGCAATGAAATGCATCCAATCCTTGTGGTTGTGCACATCGCACAGGTTGTGAGTAAGGCATGAGTCGTTGTGTTGTTGTTGTTGTTGCAGTGGTATTGTGTTGTGGTGTTGTGTGGTGTGGCCATCTGGCATCAATGCATGTGCTTAGCATCAGCAATACATGTCGTTTGTAGTGGTGTCGCATACGTTGTACCATAAGACATGACATGGCAGGTTTGCGCGTGCAAGGTGAATGTCATGATGGCTTAGATGACATGCACGTGAGCAACAAGAGGGAGAGTGCATGAGGGGTCATGTTGTAGTAGCAAGTACAAGAATCATGCCTTGTAGACCCTGTAGACTGGTCAGCAAGACCCTGTAAAATGATCAGCCATCAGAACCCTGCACAGGGTCGCCAGGACCCTGCGCCGGGTCACCAGGACCCTGCGCAGGGTCACCAGAACCCTGCAAATGGTCAGCAGGACCCTGTAAAAACTGCCATCAGAACCCTGCACAGGGTCGCAAGGACCCTGCGCCGGGTCACCAGGACCCTGCGCAGGGTCACCAGGACCCTGCAAATGGTCAGCAGGACCCTGTAAAAACTGCCATCAGAACCCTGCGCCGGGTCGCCAGGACCCTGCGCCGGGTCACCAGGACCCTGCGCAGGGTCACCAGGACCCTGCAAATGGTCAGCAGGACCCTGTAAAAACTGCCATCAAAACCCTGCACAGGGTCGCCAGGACCCTGCGCAGGGTCACCAGGACCCTGCAAATGGTCAGCAGGACCCTGTAAAAACTGCCATCAAAACCCTGCACAGGGTCGCCAGGACCCTGCGCCGGGTCACCAGGACCCTGCGCAGGGTCACCAGGACCCTGCAAATGGTCGTCAGGACCCTGCAAATGGCCGATGCGCTAGGACCCTGCGCAGGGTCGCCAGGACCCTGCGCAGGGTTTTTTCGGAATTCAAATGGTTATAACATCGCACGAACTTTGAGTTTTTCAATGACAACAACGGCGTTGAGTCGGCCTTTCCTGGGGCTATCTGCGGTATGCCTCCCGGGAGAAATGGTCCTGGTGACTTCCGGCCTTAATCGGCGCGAGTGTCCAGAGCCATCGGGGTAGCTCCAATCCCCGCCGCAGCCGCAGCCGCAGCCCCAGCCCCAGCCCCACCCCCAGCCCCAGCCCCAGCCGCAGCCCCAACCCCAGCCCTAGCCCCAGCCCCAGCCCCAGCCCCAGCCCCAGCCCCAGCCCCAGCCCCAGCCCCAGCCGCTGCCGTAGCCCCAGCCCCAGCCGCAATTGCAACCCCAGTCCCATGCCTCGCCACGGCCCCAGCCTCAACCTTGGCCCCAACTGTAGCTCCTGCTCCCGCCCCATCCACATCCCCAGCCCCAGCCCCCGCCCCCGCCCCAACCCCAGGCCCAGCCTCTGCCCCTGCCCCTGCCCCTGCCCTAGCTCCAGCCCCATCCACCCCCCCAAACCCAGCCCCAGACCTAGCCCAAACCTCAGTCCCCTCCCGGGCCCTCGCCGCAGACCGAGCTGTAACCCCAACCCCTACTCCTGTCCCCCAACCCCGCTGCTCTGTGTCACCCCTTGAGGGAACTTGGGCAGCCCATGACGGGCCTAGCCACTGGCCCCCGGGACGCTCCGTAACAGCTGGGCCCCAAGAGCAAACAAACCGGGGATGCCTCCCACGTGAGGGAGCGGACGGGCGGATTCCCAAACCTTTAAGCCCACGCCCTATAGCCCCTGACTTGACCCCTGACCCTGACCCCGCCCCATCCTCTCCTCCCACCTCTGACCCCGCTACTTCCACCGCCCTTGCCCCTACCCCCGCCTCCATCCCCGCCTCAAAGCCGGGGTTGGGGCTACGGGAAGCCAAACTCTCCACCTGCAGCTCCCGAGCCCCCTCGACCCAAGCCGTGCCACCTCTAGCTGCGGTGGGAAGTTTGGGGGTGGCAGCGGGGTGAGGCTGCTGCTTTAGCTGTGCCCGCGAGACCTGCTCCACCCTGGCCGCCTCTGGCCTGGCCGAGCCTCCCCCCGCTGTGGTGCGCTGGGTGGGGGTGATAGAAACATGATCAGGGTCAGGGCTCAGGGTGGCAGGGCTGAGCGGCTGCTGCTGCTGCCCCTGGGGGCTTCCCCCCACCCTGGCCACCTCAGGCCTGGCCGGGCCACCCCCCGCTGTGGTGCGCTGGGTGGGGGTGACAGCAGCCTGGTCAGGGTCAGGGTTCAGGGTGGCAGGGCTGAGCGGCCGCTGCTGCTGCCCCTGGGAGCCGCCCACCACCCTGGCCACCTCAGGCCTGGCCGTGCCACCCCCCGCTGTGGTGCGCTGGGTGGGGGTGGCAGCAGCCTGGTCAGGGTCAGGGCTCAGGGTGGCAGGGCTGAGCGGCTGCTGCTGCTGCCCCTGGGAGCCGCCCACCACCCTGGCCACCTCAGGCCTGGCCGTGCCACCCCCCGCTGTGGTGCGCTGGGTGGGGGTGGCAGCAGCCTGGTCAGGGTCAGGGCTCAGGGTGGCAGGGCTGAGCGGCTGCTGCTGCTGCCCCTGGGAGCCGCCCACCACCCTGGCCACCTCAGGCCTGGCCGTGCCACCCCCCGCTGTGGTGCGCTGGGTGGGGGTGGCAGCAGCCTGGTCAGTGTCAGGGCTCAGGGTGGCAGGGCTGAGCGGCTGCTGCTGCTGCCCCTGGGAGCCGCCCACCACCCTGGCCACCTCAGGCCTGGCCGTGCCACCCCCCGCTGTGGTGCGCTGGGTGGGGGTGGCAGCAGCCTGGTCAGGGTCAGGGCTCAGGGTGGCAGGGCTGAGCGGCTGCTGCTGCTGCCCCTGGGAGCCGCCCACCACCCTGGCCACCTCAGGCCTGGCCGTGCCACCCCCCCTGTGGTGCGCTGGGTGGGGATGGCAGCAGCCTGGTCAGGGTCAGGGCTCAGGGTGGCAGGGCTGAGCGGCTGCTGCTGCTGCCCCTGGGAGCCGCCCACCACCCTGGCCACCTCAGGCCTGGCCGTGCCACCCCCCGCTGTGGTGCGCTGGGTGGGGGTGGCAGCAGCCTGGTCAGGGTCAGGGCTCAGGGTGGCAGGGCTGAGCGGCTGCTGCTGCTGCCCCTGGGAGCCGCCCACCACCCTGGCCACCTCAGGCCTGGCCGTGCCACCCCCCGCTGCGGTGCGCTGGGTGGGGGTGGCAGCAGCCTGGTCAGGGTCAGGGCTCAGGGTGGCAGGGCTGAGCGGCTGCTGCTGCTGCCCCTGGGGGCTGCCCCCCACCCTGGCCACCTCAGGCCTGGCCGGGCCACCCCCCGCTGCGGTGCGCTGGGTGGGGGTGGCAGCAGCTTGGTCAGGGTCAGGGCTCAGGGTGGCAGGGGGGGGCTGGTGTTGGGGGGGGAGGAGGCGGGGCTGCTCAGCCGGGGAGGGAGGGGTATGGTCTTGCCCTGTTTGAGGTGGGGGTGGGGGAGGAGGGGTAGTAGGCTGACCAGAAGGTGCAGAGGAGGGAGGGTGGGTGGCAGTATGGTTGTGGGACTGGTCAGGGGGATGATCAGGGCGCCGTGGCGGGTGCCCAGAATGGGGGGGGGGAGGGGGTGGAGGGGGAGGGGGTGGAGGGGGCGGTGGGGTGGGAGGCTGGCCTGCAGGCCCCTGAGGGGGCCTGAGAAGCTGCTCAGGGTCAGAGAGGGGGTCCTCTAGGGGCCGGGAGTCCCCACCCAGCTGGAAGACCTGCACCTTGCCCCAACCCCCCGTGGGTGTGGCGAACCTGCTAGGAAGGCGGGTCAGCTTGTCGTCCCCGACAGGGGTGGTCACTATGGCCTCCACAACGCACCCATTCCCCACCTCTGACCCTTTGAAACAGCTGGTGCGAGAGTGAGCTCCCAGGCGCTCACTAAGAACTGCTGCCGAGGACAGCTGCAGGGTCTCAGGCAGGCCAGGGGGAGGGGCAGGGCTGACCTCATACCCCACTGCCCTGAGCAGGGCTGCCACCAAGCCCACCTTGCTTGCTAGGGGACTGTTGTGATGGATGACCACTTTGACTGCCCCAGGGGGGGGGCCTGGATCCAGAGGCTCCACAGGCACCCACAGGGTCTCGCCTAGGAACTGCACCTGAAGCGAGGGTTGGGCAATCAGCTGGGCGTCTAGGCTCCTGCCTGCTGGACTGGTGTGGTCATGCACCAACACCAAACCGTGGTGGGGGTGGCCTGCAGAGTGAAGGCAAGACAGGGAGGCCACTGCCCTGCCCTCACGCTGCTTACGGGCTAGAAGGGCTGTGCTGCAGGCCTCAACAAAGGCTGCAACGTCGGCCTGGGGGGGAGGAAGAAGGGGGTGCTGCTGCTGGTACAGCTGCAAGCGTTCCCTGCAAAGGCGGCCCAAAGGGACAAACCAAGCCCCAGCACTGAAGTGCTGAAGGGGTTGGGGCTGGATATGGGAGTCCCTGGTCAGGGGCTGGGCCGAGGAGAAAATGTACACGCTGCAGCACCTGCGCCAGCAGCTGAGAGGTAGCAACTGGCTCCATAGGGTTCTCCGAGGCAGCATGGGGGGCCAAAGGCGCAGGCAGGGGCACGACGTCAGCAAAGCACCAGCCAGGGGGTAAGACACTGGGTGATAACTTAGCTCAGCGTTCCCCCAATGACCCGGGGGCTGGGCTGGAAATAAAAGGGTGCCGGCTTGCACAGAGTGCAGCACACAAGGCGGGGTTTTCTTCTGGTGGTCTTCTCCTTGACGATGGAGGCTCCACTCCTGCTGTTGCTGCTGCTGCTGCTGCTGCTGCTGCGACTGAGGTTATGTTCTGCGCTGTAGTGCTAGGCTGAACGCGGAGCTGTGCTGCTGGGCTGCTGAGGAGCGATGCTGTGCTGCTACGCCCAAACTGCGATGCTGAACGCGAGGTTGTGCTGCTGGGCTGCTGAGGAACGATGCTGTGCTGCTACGCCCAAACTGCGATGCTGAACGCGAGGCTGTGCTGCTGGGCTGCTGAGGAGCGATGCTGTGCTGCTACGCCCAAACTGCTTGCCACGCTGCCACCACGGGTTCACCTCCCTGCCTGCCCCTGCCCTTGCTGCTGCTCAGGCCCCAGCTGGACACTGTGGACAAGGTGAGGGGTTTAGGATTACGGCTGGCTAATCCCAGTCCGAGTCAGGACATCACGGCTCCTCGAACGCCGTCCCCAACACTGGCATGGAAGCTACCCGGGAGGTTACCGCGCCAGGTGCGCTTGCCTCGGCGGTTCGGTCGGTCCAGCGCTCGCAAAAAGCAGCCCCCCACGATGTCATCATCGCGCACTCGATCATGCTCAAACACTCACACGCTCCTTGTAATGAAGCGAGGTTCTTCCTAGGGGAAATAACCGAGCAGTTGCATGAGATCCCACCGTCATATCTCCCAGTAGGGTGACGGTGGCGTGTGACGGCTGGCCGCTGGCCTATTTAGCCGAGGGCCGCTAGAGAGTTGGGGATTCTCGTTATCAGAGGCATCGTGTAACACACATTGCCACCCAACCGGAAGTAGCGGACTGTGGAGCGCGAGGCAGGAGCGCTTCCACTCACACGGAACGAATACAAGGTGAGGCAGAGCCGCAGTTCTGCCACAGCTTTCTTACATTGGTTGTCCGACCGAAAGGTTGCGACCTAGTGTCGCGGTTCATCGCGTCCTGTGCAAGCGCCCACCACCCTCCCTTTCACCGCTCCTCTTATCTAACCCCCTAGCTCTACCCTTCGGGGCGAGCACGCACTACCCTTCGGGGCGTGCTTGAGAGTTCCCCACTGCGGGCTCTCGCGGCGTGGTACTGCCTAAAAAGTACATCGGCTTTTTAAGCCACTGCTACCCGTAAGGGCGCAGTCGTGCGTATTGCAACAACGCCCTAACAGGGTGCTTGCATTTTGCGTTGCAAAAGCCAAGTCGACCCTTTACTGGGAACGCAAAAGCTTTCCAGCGCTACACGCACTTTGCGCACGGTTGCTAGCTTGTTGCTCGTGGTTTAACCATTTGTGCACTGCTAAAGAGCGTACTTGCTCATTTTGCATCGTTAGCGCTTAAGACCAATTGCCCTAGCATTCGCTTGGTGCGGAGATGACACACAAAGCAACACGAGCTCTGGTGCAACTGGGTCGCGGTTCACTCCGAGGCCGGACCCCTGCGGCTCCAGCAGCGTCGGTGACAACCCAAGAAGTTACCTCAACTTCTACTTCTGGGTCGCACGACACTAGCACCGGACCAGTGGCCAGTGCCATGTGCGGCCTCACCACCGAGGTGAAGGTCGCAATGCACACACTCACACAGCTGCTTGATGAACATGTTAGGCGCAAGTCAACAAGGACACGCCTATTGCACATGTTCTTCAATGGCAAGCCTGTCATCAGGCGGCGTGCAGCACTTAAGCTTGCTAACCCCACAATCACCAAGTGGCTTATGCACAAAACAACACAAGCCAAACAATTGGTGCGTGCTTATGTGCAGGCCGTGGAGCTGGACATTGCTGCCAACCAGGACAGCTCCATGGAGGACCTGCCAGACGCAGCGCAACTGCCGCCGCCTGCACCAGCTAGCGCTGCGCCTGTAGCAACGAGCGCTGCGCCTCAAGCGCCTCCGGTGCAAGCAGCCAGCGCAGCACAGCAGCCCACAGCAGCTGTTGCAGCCACGAGGCTGACGCAGCTCAGACCTGCTGCGGTGGTGGTGCCTCCAAACACCACTACCCATGACCGTATCAACCATCTGGAGCGAGAGAACCGCACTCTGAAGCAGAGTGTCAAAACACTGCAGGCTGCCAGTGCTCAGGCCGCCATTGCCCCTCCTCCAGATGCTCAGGTCGACGCTCTGCAGCAACAGCTCATTGCTGTGCAAGCACGCCTGGCGGACAAAGAAGCTGCTTGCCTGAAGCTGCAGCAGCAAGTCAACAACTACAAAGCCAAGGCCCTCCCGCTCATCGCCAAGGAGAACCTGGCAAAGATCACCGTCAGCATCAGCCGACTGGAGGCTGAGCGTGCAGCAGCTCAAGCCTCAGCCGCACAGCTATTGGAGGCAGGCTCCAGCCTCCAAGAGGTGTCAGCGGCTTTGGACAGGATCAACACCGACCTGGCCAAGCAGCGACAAGCGAAGATGCACTACGAGAAGTCGCCAGACTTCGATGCTGCAACACAGTATGTGTTTGAGCAAGCGCAGCTGCGAGCAAAAGAGCCCCTGGCTGCAGAGCAGGCAGCCCGCCTAGCAGCTGAGGAGCAGCTTGGCATCACTCAGCAGCAGCTGCAGGAGGCAACAGTTTTCATTGAGCACCTACAACGCCAAGTTGCAGATGAGCGGCAGCAGCGTGAGCGTGCGCAACACGACCTGGCTCAGCTGCGTGCCGATGACAAGGCCGCCAGTCAGCGCTTGCAACAGCTACGCAGGCAAATCTCGGTGCACAAGGCCGCCATCGCCAGTGACAAGCCCCCCCTCTTGGCCATCGTCACCAACAACTACGACCACCTGAGGGTCACCGAACGCATCACGCCGGACACGGTCCACGATCCTGCATTCCAAGAGCGTGTGGCGATGTGCCTGGTGGACGAGCAGCTGCTTGGTCCTGTCCCTCGGAACACTCCCCCTGGGCACGTTGCGCAACAACATGAAGACATGGCCATCGACCCCGACGACATGTCTTGCCCGGACCCTGTTCAGGAAGCAGCTCCGGGCGTGGGCTCGGCTGACGTGGCTCAGCAGGCAGGCACCAGCAGGCCTCGCCCCCCCAAGCTCACTTTTGAGTCTCTCCCTCCTCCCAGCTCCATCATGCCAGAGGAGTACCGCGTTGTGCCAGAGGAGCGTGAGCGTTACTTCACGAAACACTTCGCTCCTCAGTTGCACGCCATGCGCAAGGACTATGTCCTCAGCATCACCCGCTTCAACGCGGACGAGGCCTGGAATCACAAAGCCATGGGATTTGAGGAGGACTACCGTCAATGGCAGTCGTTCATGTCCTCCTACGCCAGTAAGGCAAGTGACCCCCCTCAATCCAAAGAGCAGTCACACAAACCTCACACGGTTAAAACGGGATTACCCGCCAAATTTGCTGGGGCCAGTGGACAGTTTGCAGAGGATGCCATTTTCCTGTTCCTTGACTATCTTACGGGCAATAACATACCTCACTCTGACTGGCCAAGCCACATCCTACCTCTGCTTGAAGGAAAAGCACTGCAAGCTTGGCTCTCCGTAGCCCAGCCGTTGCGATTGTCAGGAGGCACACCAACTTGGGAACTCATGCGTGATACACTCACCAAAGCTTTTCCTTGTGGTGACAGGGCTATGCAAGCCCGCAAACTTCTGCACACCATCAAGCAACAAACCAGAACCCCAGAGTATCTGAGGTACTTCAGGATGTTGGTAGCACGTGCAGGCGAACCCACACCCACAGACCGTGATCTTTTGCTCTGGTACATGCGTGGACTAAAGTCTAGCATTGCAGACCAGTGCAAAGTAAACCCAGCCACAGGAAAACCATGGGATTCTTTTGAAGCTCTGGCAGAGTACTCGTGTGCTATTGACACCTTCACCCGTGACACTGACACCGACAAGCCTGTGCGTGTAAGCCTAGCACACACCAAAGGCCGGACACTCCGCCGATCATCATCGCAAATCTCTTTGCGCCCTGCTCACCACCAGGTGCCACACAAGCGTGCTGCATCTGAAGCCGGGGACTATGGCGGCAAACACCGCGGACGTGGGCGCGGCGGCCGTCACAACAACGGCAAGCACGGTGACGACCACTCTAGCGGTGGCCGTGGCAACTACCGTGGCGGTGGCCAAGGCGGTGGCAGTGGCCAGGGTGGTGGCGGCGGCCGAGGCGGTGGCCGTGGCCGTGGCGGTCGTCATGACGGTGGTGGCTACCGCAACAAGAATGGCAACGACGCCAGCGGCAGCGATGCCCCCAAAGCCGACGCCAAGTGAAGGTGTCCTCCGGAGGGACAGCCGGAGCTAACGGTGAGTGCAGCAGTGCATCCTAATTTGGTGAACCAAATTGCTGCTAAGACAGGCAAACCCTTCTCCACATTAGGACATGCCTCGTCTGCTACTGACCCCATCACCGACCCTGCACAGTTCCTGTCTGACATCATGCCTGGTCAGCATGTGTGGATTGACTGTGCACCCAGTCATCTCAAAACCTGCCTTGAGCACTACAACGCTCACAAGCAAAAGAGTCCCGATACGACATCTGCTTGTGTGCTGCTTCCCAGGTTTTCGGGTACCTCCAGATACAAGGAGTGGAGAAAGCTGACAGCTGGCTGGACGCTGCTGCACACTTTCCCTCGCCACACCCTACTGAGGATGAATGGCGACGTACCCCAGCATGCAATTCAGGTGTTCTACAACGCCCCCGCATGCCAAGACACCTTGAGAGCTAGGACAGCAGCAGCCAATGATGACGGGCCTGTTATGACCTTTGATGCTGTCGTTGGCAACAATCCAGTAACTCTCTTGATTGACTCAAGTGCTACCCACTGCTTTGTGAGCAACACATTGACTGCAAGGCTCAACTTGCGTGCCAGGGATGATAAGCAACCTGTAGTGTTAGCTGATGGATCACATGGTGAGACCCAAGGCATATGCTCAATTAAATTCAAGTTGCAAGGTGTCATTAAGACATGCTCATGCTTTGTAATTGACATGCCCCTCAACTATGACATCATCCTTGGAGACGAGTTTCTGTTAGCTCACAAAGCCGTAATCGATTACGGCACGCGAACATGCACAATCGCTGGCCCGTACAATCGACGTGCTGTGCTAAAACCAAGAACAGTAACCACACAAGCCAATACCATCGGTTTGTCGTGCATCACTCTAAACAGAGCCAAACGTGATATGCGTAATGGTGCAAAAGCATCCCTGATCCATGTCTCAGCTGCAAACGCAACACCGATTGCAACTGAAGCCGCTAAAGAACACGAATACAGTGCCCCTATCCAGGCCTTGATCAAACAATATGCACAAGTCTTTAACGACCTGCAACAGCTCCCCCCCAAAACGGAACATTGCTCACACAATCCCGTTGGAGCCTGGAGCCAAACCGCCGTTTCGGCCCATGTATCGCATGTCGCCAGCGGAACTCATAGAGGTCGAAAAACAAATCAAAGAGCTTCTTGCTCTTGGTCTTATCGAACCTAGCTCCTCACCTTACGGCGCCCCTGTCCTGTTTGTCACCAAAGCAGATGGGTCACTCCGTATGTGCATTGACTATAGGGCACTCAACAAGGTGACTATAAAGAACAAGTACCCTTTGCCCCGAATAGATCAACTCATTGATCGCCTGCATGGAGCTACCGTGTTCAGTAGCCTCGACCTGCAATCAGGCTACCATCAAATCCGCATCACGCCTGAAGACGTCCCCAAATCGGCCTTTCGCACGCCGTTCGGACATTATCAGTTCAAAGTCTTGAGCTTCGGCTTG
Organism: Haematococcus lacustris; assembly: GCA_030144725.1. Classification (NCBI taxonomy): domain Eukaryota; kingdom Viridiplantae; phylum Chlorophyta; class Chlorophyceae; order Chlamydomonadales; family Haematococcaceae; genus Haematococcus; species Haematococcus lacustris. The sequence continues at coordinate 5,737,883 of JASKMD010000018.1, read as the reverse complement.
ACTAATGCACCAGCTACATTTCAAGCGGTGATGAACGATATCTTCAGAGAGCACAACAAATTCGTTGTGGTCTACCTTGATGACATCTTAGTATTCAGCAAGGATAAAACCGAGCATGCAAAGCACTTAGAGGTTGTTTTCAAACTCCTCTTACAAAACCAGCTATATGCTAAGCTCAAAAAGTGCGAATTTGAAAAAGCCGAGCTAAAATTCCTCGGTCACCTTGTAGGTGTAAAAGGCATTCGTCCTGACCCTGCAAAAATTCAGAGCATTGTGGACTGGCCACCACTCACCGATGTGGCGTCCGTCCGCTCCTTCGTTGGACTTGCAACCTATTTTCGCACCTTTATACAAGGTTTTGCCAAACTAGTTGCACCACTGACAAACCTCACCAAGACTCACGTCCAATGGTGTTGGGATGACAGTTGTGAGGCTGCATTTCGAGGTGTTAAGCATGCCTTGTCCAACGCTCCAGTGTTAGCACTGCCAGACTTCTCCAAACAGTTCCAAGTGATCTGTGATGCATCCGTGACCGGAATCGGCGCTGTGCTTATGCAAGATGGTCATCCAATTGCTTTTGAGAGCAGACGCTTGATACCGGCAGAGGTGAATTACACCACAGGAGAGCAGGAGCTCTTGGCAGTCGTCCATGCCTTAAAGACATGGCGATGCTATTTGGAGGGGGTGGAGTTCAAGGTGATCACAGATCATAACCCACTCATCTACATAAACACACTCGCGCCGATTAAGGCCGGAAGTCGCCTACGTCATTTCTTCCCGGGAGGCGTACTGCAGATAGCCCTAGGAAAGGCCGACTCATCGCCGTTGTAATCGTTGAAAAACTCAAAGTTGCTGCGATGTTACAACTATTTGAAAAGTTACCTAACCCTGTACCGGGTCCTACTGACCCGTTACAGGGTCCTAGGCCACAGGGTTCTGCCGCACGGCTCACTCCTGGCAAATAAGGGCTGGCTGGCTCGGCAAACTTGCGAGTTCAGGTCTGAGACTTGGTATGTAGGCTGCTGTGACCTAGTGGAGGAGAAGACTCCCCTGGGCCAAAGTGAAATTCTTGGTCATTGCGGAGCTGCTGGACCAGTGGCTGAGCCCTCACCCCGAATTTGGCTAAGGGAGAAGGCGCTAACTGACCAAAGTGACTTTTCGAAATTTCTGAGTATGAGGAGTTGTTAGGCATCAGAATAGAAGCACAACCTAGTAGGTAGCATGTGCAAAGTCTGTGCTCAGTAAGGAATGGGGGCCAGTATACTGAAACCCTGCACTAGGTTTATTCTCTCTTTTAGGCACAAGTAGCCTTTGAAACCTTGTGCACGGTTTCAATTGACCTTGTGCAGGGTTTCGCAAACCTTGTGCAGGGTTTCATAACCGTGTGCAGGGTTTCGCCGACCTTGTGCAGGGTTTCGATCCAAGCATTGATTTTCTTCTAAGTCAACCCTGACCTCGTGCAGGGTTTCGTTAACCTAGTGCAGGGTTTCGCTAACCTAGTGCAGGGTTTCGCAACTACTATGATTTCACCTAAGTCAACTCAGACCTCGTGCAGGGTTTCGCTAACCTAGTGCAGGGTTTCGCTGACCTTGTGCAGGGTCTCGATCAACTAGCATTGATTACGCCTAAGTCAACTCTGACCTCGTGCAGGATTTCGCTGACCATGTACAGGGTCTCGCACTGCAGAGTCAATTATCAATTGTGCATGTGACTTGCGCGATTGCAAGAGCGCGAAAGCTGACGGGCTTGGTATTGGGATCTGCGCTAGCTGCCACCAAGCATGCCGTTGGTGTGCCATGAGGTCGCGAGGCGCCATGAGAGGAAACCATGTCGACCTCGCAAAGCCCGCAGTAATGCAGCAACACGCAACACGCGACACGTCCATCCCAAACTCAGCAGCAGCGACATCGACAGCGCCCAAATGCGCAGCCTCGCAGCCGGCCATGAAATGCGGTCCAGCTAGCCTTCGCAGCCATCAGTCGTCAGCCAAGAGGCCAGCATGCAGCTCGGTTTCGCAGCCATTAGCGATCAGCAAAAGGAATAGGGTATTTGTGATCAAGCACAGAGTTGAGGGCGAACGGCACAAAGGTAGCTTGCAAAGGTGCGATGCATAGATGCGACTCTGAGGTGCGACCGCGAGGTGGAGCGTGGCATGTGTCATGTGCCATGTGTTGCTTGAGCAGGTTCGGTGCCAAGGCGCAGTGGCACCTTCCATCAGCCAGAAGCAGCAACCACAACGGCAACAAGTAGCGGCAGCCAGGGCGGCGGACAAGAGCAAAAGCGTACCCTCCTCCCTCCTCCCTCCTCCCTCCTCCCTCCTCCCTCCTCCCTCCTCCCTCCTCCCTCCTCCCTCCTCCCTCCTCCCTCCTCCCTCCTCCTCCTCCCTCCTCCCTCCTCCCTCCTCCCTCCTCCCTCCTCCCTCCTCCCTCCTCCCTCCTCCCTCCTCCCTCCTCCCTCCTCCCTCCTCCCTCCTCCCTCCTCCCTCCTCCCTCCTCCCTCCTCCCTCCTCCCTCCTCCCTCCTCCCTCCTCCCTCCTCCCTCCTCCCTCCTCCCTCCTCCCTCCTCCCTCCTCCCTCCTCCCTCCTCCCTCCTCCCTCCTCCCTCCTCCCTCCTCCCTCCTCCCTCCTCCCTCCTCCCTCCTCCCTCCTCCCTCCTCCCTCCTCCCTCCTCCCTCCTCCCTCCTCCCTCCTCCCTCCTCCCTCCTCCCTCCTCCCTCCTCCCTCCTCCCTCCTCCCTCCTCCCTCCTCCCTCCTCCCTCCTCCCTCCTCCCTCCTCCCTCCTCCCTCCTCCCTCCTCCTCCTCCCTCCTCCCTCCTCCCTCCTCCCTCCTCCCTCCTCCCTCCTCCCTCCTCCCTCCTCCCTCCTCCCTCCTCCCTCCTCCCTCCTCCCTCCTCCCTCCTCCCTCCTCCCTCCTCCCTCCTCCCTCCTCCCTCCTCCCTCCTCCCTCCTCCCTCCTCCCTCCTCCCTCCTCCCTCCTCCCTCCTCCCTCCTCCCTCCTCCCTCCTCCCTCCTCCCTCCTCCCTCCTCCCTCCTCCCTCCTCCCTCCTCCCTCCTCCCTCCTCCCTCCTCCTCCCTCCTCCCTCCTCCCTCCTCCCTCCTCCCTCCTCCCTCCTCCCTCCTCCCTCCTCCCTCCTCCCTCCTCCCTCCTCCCTCCTCCCTCCTCCCTCCTCCCTCCTCCCTCCTCCCTCCTCCCTCCTCCCTCCTCCCTCCTCCCTCCTCCCTCCTCCCTCCTCCCTCCTCCCTCCTCCCTCCTCCCTCCTCCCTCCACCCCACCCCACCCCACCCCACCCCACCCCACCCCACCCCACCCCACCCCACCCCACCCCACCCCACCCCACCCCACCCCACCCCACCCCACCCCACCCCACCCCACCCCACCCCACCCCACCCCACCCCACCCCACCCCACCCAACCCCAGCAAACGGTAAGTGGCCAGCATGAAGCAGATTTGTGGCTCTTGGTACCAAGCCTGATGGCTAGCATGCCCCTTGTTTGCTGCAGGTCTAATGGCCACACCCTTCCCTTGTCCTTCCCCTTACCCACAAACTCACCCGTGTCGCTCCGCTTCCCCCCTCCTGCGCTACACTGCAGCCCCTCCCCTACCTTACCCTCACCTTACCCGACTTCCACCACCACCTCCCAAGCCATCAATAGCAGCCCAGGGCAGCAGCCCGGAGCAGCAGCCTGGAGCGGCAGCTAGGAGTGGCAGCCATGAGGTGGTACATGACGTGTGTAGCCATGAGCCAGCTGCCATGTGGCAGGTGTTGCAAGGCATGAGCAACAAGGAGCCTTAAGAGAGCAACAAGGAGCCAGCTGCTATGGGGCAGGTGGTGCAAGGCATGATCAGCCAAGAGGCAGCTGCAGCCCTTCCCTTATCCCAAGCAATGAGACAGCTGCCATGTGGCAGGTGTGGCAAGGCATGTGTAGCCCTGAGTCAGCTGCCATGTGTCATGAGGTGCATGGCTTCGTTAGCCATGTGTTTGCTGCTGTTCGTCATGAGTATATAGTTTGAGTAGCCATTAGTCAACTGGTATGAGACGAGCAATGCATGGCGTGTGTAGCAGTGTGTCAGTTGCTATGAGATGCTATGAGGTGCATGAGGTTGCTATGAGGTGCATGGCGTGTGCAGCCCTGAGTCTAGTGGCTTGTGTCATGTGGTGCATGCCTGCAGCACCAGTTTCAGAGTGCAAACAGCAGTTGTTAGCCATGAGTCAGTTTGTGTGCTAGGCATGACTCTAATGGTGATGCCGTGTGATGTTACATTGATGTAGGAGGCCACATGTGGCAGCAGATGTCAGCAGGCATGTAGGTTGTAAGCCAATGCTGACTATACACTCATGCTTTGATACCCTGTGCACGGTCTATGAAACCCTGCACTAGGTCTTTGAAACCTTGTGCAAGGTCAACGAAACCCTG
>JASKMD010000018.1:5643272-5728272 GCA_030144725.1 Haematococcus lacustris | reverse complement strand
GCCACTGATGTGCAAGGGGCTGGCCACTCACTGTTATCTCCATGTGCCATTGCTGAATCCTTGCTGCCTCCTTGTTGGCTGCTGCTCCTCCCTCCTGGCTGTGCCTCCTGGCTGTGGGGGGCATGGGCCTCTTGGCCTTGGTCAACCACTTGCCTTGCCCATGCCTCCTGGCTGCCACTCCTGGCTGCCGCTCCTAGCTGCTGCTCCTGGCTGCCGCTCCTGGCTGCTCCTCTTGGCTGCTCCTCTTGGTTGCGCCTCCTGGGGAGTGGTGGGTCTGGCAGGTGGTGCCACCAAGGGTGAGGGTGAGGGTGAGGATGACAGTCACCAAGGGTGAGGGTGAGGGTGAGGATGAGGAGGAGGTGAGGAGGGGGTGGAGCGATGGTCGCACGATGAGCGCACAAGGGGGAGCCAAGGGGTTCAGCATGGCAGTTACACAGTCCTTACCTCCATGTTCCTCCTGGCCTGGGTAAGGGTGAGGGAGAGGAGGAGGAGGGGGGTGTGAGGGAAGGAGGTGAGGGGGAGGAGGTGAGGGGGAGGAGGGAGAAGAGGCATGGGAAAGAAGAGTGGAGTGGAGGGGAGGGGAGAGGGAGGGGAGGGGGCCTGTTGCTCCTTGCTGCCGCTCTGGCTGCTGAGCTGACCATCACACCTGCAGCAAACAAGGGGCGTGCTAGGATGAGGAGGAGGCCACTGATGAGGAGGAGGCCACTGATGGGGAGGGTTAGGCTGGGCACAAGGGGTCACTTATGTGCGTGGGGCTAGCCACTCACTGCTTGCTCCATGCGGTCCCTTGATCATTCCTTAGGGGGAGGGAGAGGGGGAGTGGGGGATCTGGCAGGTGGTGGTGGGCAGTGTGGTAGGGAGGAGGGAGGAGGGAAGAGGGAGGAGGGAAGAGCGAAGAGGGAGGAGGGTACGCTTTTGCTCTTGTCCGCCGCCCTGGCTGCCGCTACTTGTTGCCGTTGTGGTTGCTGCTTCTGGCTGATGGAAGGTGCCACTGCGCCTTGGCACCGAACCTGCTCAAGCAACACATGGCACATGACACATGCCACGCTCCAACCTCGCGGTCGCACCTCAGAATCGCATCTATGCATCGCACCTTTGCAAGCTACCTTTGTGCCGTTCGCCCTCAACTCTGTGCTTGATCACAAATACCCTATTCCTTTCGCTGAGCGCTAATGGCTGCGAGACCGAGCTGCATGCTGGCCTCTTGGCTGATGACTGATGGCTGCGAAGGCTAGCTGGCCCGCATTTCATGGCCGGCTGTGAGGCTGCGCATTTGGGCGCTGTTGATGTCGCTGCTGCTGAGTTTGGGATGGATGTGTCGCGTGTTGCGTGTTGCTGCATTACTGCGGGCTTTGCGAGGTCGACATGGTTTCCTCTCATGGCGCCTCGCGACCTCATGGCACACCAACGGCATGCTTGGTGGCAGCTAGCGCAGATCCCAATACCAAGCCCGTCAGTTTTCGCGCTCTTGCATGCAAAACACATGCAGAAAGCGGGGTTGGCGAAACCCTGCACAGCGTCTTTGAATCACTTAGGAGAAATCAACACAAGGAACGAAACCCTGCACGAGGTCGGCGAAACCCTGCACGAGGTCAGGGTTGACTTAGAAAAAGTCCATGCTTTGATCGAAACCCTGCACTAGGTTAGCAACTTGACTTTGCACATGCTACCTACTAGGTTGTGCTTCTATTCTGATGCCTGACAACTCCTCATACTCAGAAATTTTAAAAAGTCACTTCAGTCAGTAAGCACCATCTCCCTTAGCCAAATTCGGGGTGAGGGCCAGGCTGATGGTCCAGCAGCTCCGCAATGACCAAGAATTTCACTTTGGCCCAAGAGAGTCTTCTCCTCCACTAGGTCACAGCAGCCTACATGCCAAGTCTCAGACCTCAACTCGCAAGTTTGCCGAGCCAGCCAGCCCCTGTGGGCCAGGACCCTGTGGTGAGGTGCCAGAACCCTGTGGTGTGGTGCCAGGACCCTGTGGTATGGTGCCAGGACCCTGTGGTGTGGTGCCAGGACCCTGTGATGTGCGTGCCAGGACCCTGTGGGAGTGGTGCCAGGACCCTGTGTGCCAGAACCCTGTGGGTGTGCGGCAGAACCCTGTAGCCAAACGTCGCAGGACCCTGTAGGCGTGCGGCAGAACCCTGTAGCCAAACGTCGCAGGACCCTGTAGGCGTGCGGCAGAACCCTGTAGCCAAACGTCGCAGGACCCTGTAGGCGTGCGGCAGAACCCTGTAGCCAAACGTCGCAGGACCCTGTAGGCGTGCGGCAGAACCCTGTAGCCAAACGTCGCAGGACCCTGTAGGCGTGCGGCAGAACCCTGTAGCCAAACGTCGCAGGACCCTGTAGGCGTGCGGCAGAACCCTGTAGCCAAACGTCGCAGGACCCTGTAGGCGTGCGGCAGAACCCTGTAGCCAAACGTCGCAGGACCCTGTAGGCGTGCGGCAGAACCCTGTAGCCAAACGTCGCAGGACCCTGTGGGCGTGCGGCAGAACCCTGTAGCCAAACGTCGCAGGACCCTGTAGGCGTGCGGCAGAACCCTGTAGCCAAACGTCGCAGGACCCTGTAGGCGTGCGGCAGAACCCTGTAGCCAAACGTCGCAGGACCCTGTAGGCGTGCGGCAGAACCCTGTAGCCAAACGTCGCAGGACCCTGTAGGCGTGCGGCAGAACCCTGTAGCCAAACGTCGCAGGACCCTGTAGGCGTGCGGCAGAACCCTGTAGCCAAACGTCGCAGGACCCTGTAGGCGTGCGGCAGAACCCTGTAGCCAAACGTCGCAGGACCCTGTAGGCGTGCGGCAGAACCCTGTAGCCAAACGTCGCAGGACCCTGTAGGCGTGCGGCAGAACCCTGTAGCCAAACGTCGCAGGACCCTGTAGGCGTGCGGCAGAACCCTGTAGCCAAACGTCGCAGGACCCTGTAGGCGTGCGGCAGAACCCTGTAGCCAAACGTCGCAGGACCCTGTAGGCGTGCGGCAGAACCCTGTAGCCAAACGTCGCAGGACCCTGTAGGCGTGCGGCAGAACCCTGTAGCCAAACGTCGCAGGACCCTGTAGGCGTGCGGCAGAACCCTGTAGCCAAACGTCGCAGGACCCTGTAGGCGTGCGGCAGAACCCTGTAGCCAAACGTCGCAGGACCCTGTAGGCGTGCGGCAGAACCCTGTAGCCAAACGTCGCAGGACCCTGTAGGCGTGCGGCAGAACCCTGTAGCCAAACGTCGCAGGACCCTGTAGGCGTGCGGCAGAACCCTGTAGCCAAACGTCGCAGGACCCTGTAGGCGTGCGGCAGAACCCTGTAGCCAAACGTCGCAGGACCCTGTAGGCGTGCGGCAGAACCCTGTAGCCAAACGTCGCAGGACCCTGTAGGCGTGCGGCAGAACCCTGTAGCCAAACGTCGCAGGACCCTGTAGGCGTGCGGCAGAACCCTGTAGCCAAACGTCGCAGGACCCTGTGGGTGTGCGGCAGAACCCTGTAGCCAAACGTCGCAGGACCCTGTAGGCGTGCGGCAGAACCCTGTAGCCAAACGTCGCAGGACCCTGTAGGCGTGCGGCAGAACCCTGTAGCCAAACGTCGCAGGACCCTGTAGGCGTGCGGCAGAACCCTGTAGCCAAACGTCGCAGGACCCTGTAGGCGTGCGGCAGAACCCTGTAGCCAAACGTCGCAGGACCCTGTAGGCGTGCGGCAGAACCCTGTAGCCAAACGTCGCAGGACCCTGTAGGCGTGCGGCAGAACCCTGTAGCCAAACGTCGCAGGACCCTGTAGGCGTGCGGCAGAACCCTGTAGCCAAACGTCGCAGGACCCTGTAGGCGTGCGGCAGAACCCTGTAGCCAAACGTCGCAGGACCCTGTAGGCGTGCGGCAGGACCCTGTAGACTAACGTCGCAGGACCCTGTGTGCCAGAACCCTGTGGGTGTGCAGCAGGACACAGTAGGCCAGGACCCTGTGGTGCCAGGACCTTGTGATGTGGTGCACAGAGACCCTGTGGTGTGGTGCCAGGACCCTGTGGTGTCTGGACCCTGTGGTGTGGTGCTAGGACCCTGTAGGCCAGGACCCTGTGGTGTGGTGCCAGAACCCTGTAGGCCAAGACCTGGTGGTATGGTGCCAGGACCCTGTGGTGTGGTGCCAGAACCCTGTAGGCCAGGACCCTGTGGTGAGGTGCCAGGACCCTGTGGTGTGGTGCCAGGACCCTGTGGTGTGGTGCCAGGACCCTGTGGGCCAGGACCCTGTGGTGTGGTGCCAGGACCCTGTGGTACCAGGACCCTGTGGTGAGGTGCCAGGACCCTGTGGGCCAGGACCCTGTGGTGAGGTGCCAGGACCCTGTGGTGAGGTGCCAGGACCCTGTGGTGCCAGGACCCTGTGGTGTGGTGCCAGGACCCTGTGGGCCAGGACCCTGTGGTGAGGTGCCAGGACCCTGTGGTGCCAGGACCCTGTGGTGAGGTGCCAGGACCCTGTGGGCCAGGACCCTGTGGTGAGGTGCCAGGACCCTGTGGTGTGGTGCCAGGACCCTGTGGTGTGGTACCAGGACCCTGTGGGCCAGGACCCTGTGGTGTGGTGCCAGGACCCTGTGAGCCAGAACCCTGTGGTGTGGTACCAGGACCCTGTGTAGAAAGACACTCATCGTAGGACCCTGTACAGGGTCCTGGCACACATGGTCAAAAGCATCCAAACGGAGTCAACATGACCAACAACCGGGTATGTAGGAATCCTAACAGGGTTCTATCACATAGGGATGCAAAGAATGATTATAATATCAACACTCATAGGGTACACAGGACCCTGTACAGGGTCCTACGACCATGATGACGCTAGGAACCTGTACAGGGTCCTAGGACACGGGCCATAGCTCATTCCTTGTTGGGACTTTTTGCATGCCATCTACTAGGTTGGGCAGCTGTAACCACCCTTTACAACCTCTCATACTCACATTTCATGAAAAGTCACTTTGGTCACACGGTGCCAACTCCCTTAGCCAAAATCAGGGTCTCAGCCCCACACCTGGCCCAACAACTCGACACCGAGTGAGAATTACACTTTGGCCCAAGAGAGTCTTGTCATCCCCTAGGTCACAGCAGCCCACATACCAAGTTTCAGACCTCAACTCTCAGGTTTTTCAAGCCAGCCAGGCCTTAATTTGCACGAGTGCACCCAACCAAACCTCTCGAGAACACAAACCAGGTGGTCAGAGTACCTACAAAGGTTTAAGCAACTCACTTGGGAGTACAGACCCGGACGGATCAACGTTGCTGATCCTTTGTCCCGGTATCCACCAAACAAGACAGCAGCAGTGCTCATGGCCGTGACACGCAGCAAAACTGGCAAGTCACCAGCACCTAAACCTGCTGAGGTGGTTAAACAACTTGAGCCAAAGAAACGGACACGAACGGGAAGAAAGTCTCAAGAGGCTCCCGCCGTTTTGGAGGAAACACATCCCGACCCTGATGAGTTACAAGACACCATCGCCGCTATCCAATCAGGGTATCGGCAAGATCCGTGGTTTGAGGATGCACGCAACCTCACAGACCTGCGCTTGTGTGAAAACTCACTACTGTGGTATCATGGCTCCCGAGTCGTGGTCCCGCACTTAGAAAGCGTCAAGCGGGCTCTCTTGTATGAACTTCATGACACCCCAATGAGCGGGCATGGAGGAATTGCAAAGACATACAAGGCTGTATCAGATAGATTTTGGTGGCCTGGCATGCACAGCTATGTGGTGGACTATGTGAGACGATGCCACGTGTGCCAACGCAATAAGAGCAGCACCCAGAAGCCGGCCGGACTAATGGTGCCATTGCAAATGCCCAAAGCCCCATGGGATAGTGTAAGCATGGACTTCGTGGTCAAGCTACCTAAGACAGCAGCAGGACACGACTCCATCCTCGTAATTGTGGACAGGCTGACCAAAATGGTGCACCTGGCCCCCACCGTCGAGAAAGTCAATGGAGAAGACGTTGCACGTCTATTCTACGACAATGTCTTCAAGCTGCATGGCATGCCCCTTGAGATCATATCAGATAGGGACCCTCGTTTCCGAGGTCAGTTCTTCTCAGGACTGTGCGACATCATGCAAACCAAGCAATGCTTATCCACCGCATTTCACCCTCAGTCAGACGGCCAGACTGAAAGAATGAACAAGGTGATGGAAGAAATGTTACGGCACTACGTCGGAGTCGAGTACGTGGATTGGGATAAGTTCCTGTCCTCAGCCGAGTTTGCAATCAACAACTCGTATAACTCCTCCATTGGGACAACCCCCTTTCGCCTGAACAACGTAAAGGACCCAAACGTGCCGTTAACCTTAAAGCTCGACGCCACGACAAACAATGCCGCCCAAAACTTCGCCAGAGTCATGAAGGACAACTTGGAGAAGGCTAAGCTCACATTAGACGCGGCTCGTAAACGTCAAAAGGCCTATTATGACCTTATGCACAGGGACGAAAACGAGATTGTCGTGGGCAGTGAAGTGCTGCTTCGAACAAAACACTTAAAGTTCAAGAATCCGGGGTCCCCGAAGCTATTACCCCTGTACATTGGGCCCTTCCAAGTCACACATAAGGTGAATGACGTGGCCTTCAGGATAAAGCTCCCCGAGACATTCAAAATACATGACGTGTTCCATGTATCCAAGCTCAAGCCATTCTTGGCGGGGCCTGGAATGATGGTGCCCCCTCCTCCTCTTGAAGAAGGCGACGGCCTCTACTTCACGGTAAATCACCTGTTGCAGCACCGGAAGAACAAGCAAGGCAAGGATGAGTACTTGGTTAGATGGTCCGGCTACGGCCCAGAGCACGACACGTGGGAACCAGCAAGTAACCTCAAAAAGGCAACCATCCAGGAATACAAGGACAACCTCAAACCTCTCCCCGAGTTTGTGTAAAAGTCCTACTGCTCACCTTGGCCCGGTGGCAGCCGACACCTAATTGCACTCCTACAAATTAGTCCCTGCGTTTTTCCCTGCGTTTTAGGCCAACCTTGTCCGATTGGACTGAAAATTTGATAGATGGTGTTTTGCAGAAATTAAAACATATTGTTTTTTGAAAACTTTTCTCAAAAAACAATATGTTTTATTTTCTGCAAAACACCATCTATCAAAATTTCAGTCCAATCGGACAAGGTTGGCCTAAAACGCAGGGAAAAACGCAGGGACTAATTTGTAGGAGTGTGGTGTTGAAGCATCGGAAGTCAGCACACGGTGAACGTGTCCTGCTCCTTTGAATGTCCCATGACGTCTGCATAGTCTTGATGATGGTCTGTATGGCTCAAGCACACGATAACGTGTGATGAGAGCAGCATCTCCAGACGCTGTATGCAACGCATGTGGAAGTCCATCGCCCGGCACCTGCATAGTCAGAAAGACCGTCTGTCTGGCCCACATGTGTCATGTGCACAAGTGTGGTGCAGGGTCTTCTTTGGCGCTGTATGTAGGTTCCGATAAGTGCACGCAGAACCAACGGTCGTCTGTATGGCCCACTAAGCTTCACGAAGCGGAGTGTGGTGCGGGACCTTAGGACGCTGCCTTAAGTACCGGCGATCGGCGAGTGCCCCTCGCGTATGCATGCTAAAACGCGCAGACACCCGTTGTCTGGATGCCCTCAAGTCACCTCGTCTGTATGGGGTGTTGGAGTCATGAACCAACACTCGCAGGAGCTTTCTTGTATAAGAGCATTGGCACTCGGAGCCTCCCAGGCGTAGCTAACCTGTGGACAATGCTCCCCTGGTCTTTTTCCCGAGGACGGGTTTTGGCCAGGTCGGGGGGGATGTAACGAAGCGAGGTTCTTCCTAGGGGAAATAACCGAGCAGTTGCATGAGATCCCACCGTCATATCTCCCAGTAGGGTGACGGTGGCGTGTGACGGCTGGCCGCTGGCCTATTTAGCCGAGGGCCGCTAGAGAGTTGGGGATTCTCGTTATCAGAGGCATCGTGTAACACACATTGCCACCCAACCGGAAGTAGCGGACTGTGGAGCGCGAGGCAGGAGCGCTTCCACTCACACGGAACGAATACAAGGTGAGGCAGAGCCGCAGTTCTGCCACAACTTTCTTACACTCCTTCCCGCACTTATTGTTCCGTTTGTCGAGACCGAGTTGGGTGTCTCGCAGAGGATAAGCGCAGTCGAGTACTCGCGTCGACTAGCATTAGTAGTGCTCATAGCAAGGAAGAAAAGACGTGTCGGTGTGGGTGTGCCTGAAGGGTTACTTTGCAGTGTCGTGAGGGCTGTAGGGAAGACGCGAGGGTTAGGGCAGAGCACCCGCGTCCACAGCCCCACTGGACCCTTGTGTGTAACGTGCAGCCTTATAAAGGCGACGCTGGACCGTTTGAACCATGTGTAACACTGAGCCGGCCGCGAGGGCACCAAAGTGCGGGTACTTAAACAGTCGGCCACAAGGCACTACCGTGAGAAGGCTAGGGCTTAGAACGGGGCCCCTCGGAATCGAACCAGTTGTCCTCACAGCTTACGCTGCTAGGCTTAACCTGCCAACTCACACTAATGCGGTGTGACCGATATCCTGTAGCTGCCTCGGGTTAACCGCGACCGCCCAGACGACACTAAGGGACTACGCGGAGCGCGCCCTTACATTCCTCCCCCCCAAGGGGATGTCCGTTCCGCCTCAGGTTAAACCCGAGACTCGCAAGACCTAGGTCTCACTGGGGTCAGCTACTGGATACCCAGAAGGCAGAGCCAGGTCACAGCTGGATGTGGTCAGAGACCAACTGTAAAAAGGGGGAGTGTAACACATAACAGTAGGCTTTGAAAGCACATAGAGAGAGAAAGAGAGTGCCACCATGCAGCAGCGCAGCAGCATGCATGCAGGGGACTTAAGTAAGGTGATGGATGGCATTGTATTCAGCCAAGACCTTGTCACAGCCAGTCAGGTTGGACCTGGGCTCCCAGGTGTTGTGAGTGGAGTCATAGCCCTCCCACTGTACCAGGTAGAAACCGGCTTTGTTGTCTTTCACACCCTTGTGGTCAAGCAAACGCTCAACATAGTACACAGGAGTCTCATCCATCCAGGTCACAGGAGGTGGCATGAAGCCAACATCAGTGCCAGTGTATGGCTTGATGAGTGACACATGGAAGACAGGGTGCAGACGGCTCATGCTGGCAGGCAGGTCTAGAATGACAGCTACTGCACCAACCAGAAGCAGGATCTCAAAGGGACCCACATACCTAGGTATGAGCTTGCGAGCCTTCCCAGGCTTAAGCTTGAGATTCTTGGTGCTGAGCAACACCTTTTGGCCCACGTTGTACTCAACGTCACGCCTGGCCTTATTGGCATAGGCAGCCTGACGGGATTGGGCTGCAGCCATGCACTTCCTGGCATTGGCAACAGCATCCTGCCACCAACGGGTAAAGGCATGAGCAGAGGGACAACGGCCACCATAAGGCAGGTCACGTAGGCCAACAGTCACAGGGGACTGACCTGTGTTGACCAGGAAGGGGGTGGACTGGATGGACTCCTGCCACGAGTTGTTGACAGCAAACTCAACCAAGGCTAAGTAGTCAGGCCAGTCAGATTGAGTAGGGGAGATATAGTGCCTAAGCATCTCCTCTAACACACGGTTATACCTTTCTGTCTGGCCATCTGACTGTGGATGATAAGATGATGAGAGGGCAGGCTTAGAGCCACAGCGCCTCATGACCTCCCGCCAGAACACACTGGTGAACAGTGAGCCACGGTCAGAGATCAGCTCAGCAGGCATGCCATGCAGTTTATACACATTGTCAATGAACAGTTGTGCAAAACGGCGGGCCTTAAGGTCCTCACGGCAGGGCACAAAGTGAACCATTGTGCTGAGCCTGTCCACAAAGACACAGATAGCATCATACCCATGTGACCCAGAGGGTAGCTTGGTAATGAAGTCCATGGACACAGACTCCCAGCGGTAGTCAGGTATAGACAGAGGGTTGAGCAGGCCACCTGGCTTGAGTGTGGACGCCTTGTCACGCTGACAGGCATCACACGTGGACACATAGTACCTGACGTCGACTCCTACAAATTAATCCCTGCGTCCGTCCCTGCGTGTTACCGACCTTGTCCGATCGCGCTGAAATTTTGATAGATGGTAGTTTGCAAAAAACAAAACATATTTTGCAAGATGATTTTTTTGGAAAAATCAACTGCTGTTGCGCTGTGGCCCGCAACCTATCCCTGCACTCATCCCTGCACTCTAGCTACAGGGCCACAGCGCAGCCGTCTTTAATTTTTTTGAAATATTTTATCTGAAAAATATGTTTTCAGATAAAACCCCAAGCAGCGTGTGGTGGGGAAGGAGTCAGCACCAGAGCGCCTCAGCGTCCCTCAGGCTCACCTCCGGGCCTAGATGGGCCGAGATGTGTGACCCAGCAGCACCCCGTGTGGCTGCAGGCTGCAGGTCTCAGGGGGTGCCACTGGCCAGCTCGTGTGACTGTGACCTGCTGTGGGCCTGCCAGCTTGCGGCCAACCTTTGCTGCAGGCATGGCCAGCAGGTCAGGCTGAGGGGACCACCCAGGGCTGATGCGGGGCAGAGGTCTCATGCTGCCCTCACCATGCCCCCCTGCACCCTGGGCCCTCCTGCCGCCCTCCTGGCTCAGCCCTACTGCCCTGACCTCCTCTCCACACTGACAGCCACTGCGCCCGTGGCCTTGGCGACCCCCGCACAGCAGGGCCGCAGGGCGGGGGCAGCGGGGGCTGCTGGGGGGGCAACTTGGGCAGTTAGTGCTGCCACCTCCATAGTAGTGGGGGCGGGTGGGCGTGTCCAGCTGCACAGCAGGCAGCAGCGGTCAGGCGGCTGTGAGGGCAGCAGGCGGCAGCTGTTGTGCTGTCAGGCTGGTGGCAGCAGGGCCAGGCAGGCAGGCGACATCAGGTCAGGTGGTGCAGGGGGTGCAGGCATCAGGTGTGCGGGGCAGGGCCCACTAAGTGCCCAGCAGCAGGGCAGCAAAGCGCCACACCCTAGGCCCTATGTCAGCCCTGACCCTACTACACAGCCGGCCTGCCTGCTGCTGCCCGGCCTGCCTGCTGCTGCCCAGCCTGTCTGCTGCTGCCCGGCCTGCCTACTGCTGCCCAGCCTGTCTGCTGCTGACTGGCCCGCCCCTGGCGTCGCGCCCCCCGCTGCCCGCCAGCGCCACTCACAAGGTCTGGCCCGCATAGGCCAGGCCACTGAGGGCGGCGTAGGCCAGCAGCCAGGGCACCAGAGACCCGGGATCGAATCCTCCCTGCGGCTGTGCCCCTCCCGCCCCGCCCTGGTTTGAGGGGGAGGAGCCGTCGCCCCCGCCTCCACTCCCACGCCCACTGCCGCCGGTGCCGTTGTTGCTGGGGGTGCCTGGACCCTCGCTGAGGCTGCTGGGGGGGCTGAGGCTGGGGGGTGTGGGGCTGATGCTTGGGGGGCTGGGGCTGCTGCTGGTTGGGCTGCTGCGACTTGGGCTGGGGCTAGGGGCGGCGCGGCGCAGCCTGCCCCCCGGCCGCTCGCTGCTGGCACTGCCCCGGCCAGCCTGCGCCATTGGCTCTGCAGGGTAAAGGGGCCAGCATCAGCGGGTCATGCAACATGCGTCAGGGGCGTGAGCCGTGGCTGTCAGGGCGGCAGTCAGTGGCGCTGTGGTGTGGGGGAGGCCTGCAGCAGGTGTGGGGTGCAGTCCGTCTGCCTGGTGATGGGTTGGGATGGGATGGGATACCCGGTGTGGGGCGCGCCTGGTGGGCATAGGGAGTGGGGTCACACCTTGTGCGGGGCGTGAGGCTGCTCTGCTGTCGCCCCCCCCCGCCCCCCCAAAAAAATTAAAGACGGCTGCGCTGTGGCCCTGTAGCTAGAGTGCAGGGATGAGTGCAGGGATAGGTTGCGGGCCACAGCGCAACAGCAGTTGATTTTTCCAAAAAAATCATCTTGCAAAATATGTTTTATTTTTTGCAAACTACCATCTATCAAAATTTCAGCGCGATCGGACAAGGTCGGTAACACGCAGGGACGGACGCAGGGATTAATTTGTAGGAGTGTCAGCACGCATTGTGTTCCACCAAAACACACGTGACACACGTTCCAGGGTTTTGTTGATGCCCACATGACCTGAATAGATTGCATCATGCATCTCGTGTAAGATGTGATTGCGCAGCTCAGAATCATTGGGGACCACTACCTTATCCTTACCAGTGAGCCGCCACACACAGGCAAATTAGTGCGGATATTCGTCATCCTAGGGGGGTGGTTTTTTGATGCGGTTCGCCTCGGATTGTCCTTGCGACTCCAACGCCACTTGAGGCGTGTTGAAATTCAGAGTATGTGAGCAGTTGGAGTGTAGGTACCTACAGTACTGTAGATGTCTACAGTACTGTAGATGTCTACAGTACTGTAGATGTCTACAGTACTGTAGGTGTCTACAGTACTGGAGGTGTCTACAGTACTGTAGGTCAGATTTGACAAGGTCTCTTGTAAATAGGGTACCATGCTGTTCTCCACATTCAAACCGCGATTGCACCGTCAGCTTCTGCGTGCTATAAATAGTGAGAGGCGTCGAAGCGTAGGCCCGCAAGCTCGATATGGATATTTGTGCCGAAAGTTGTGTCCACGCAATAAGGTCGCCATAGGGAGCTACATACATACGTGTAAGGTCTAAGGCCGGGGCCCGTCTCTATCGCAAGCTAGGTCCGTTCTGTCGGTTGTACTGGGTACCTCGGCTTGCAAGCTCCCGCAAAGCTGTGGATGTTGATGATGCCCCGCAATCACAACAACCTCCTGCACCGCACCCTCCCGTGTAATATCGAGTGCGGCAGAGATTGCCCCAAAAGTTGTTTGCGGTTGGCCCTCAACCATCCATCATTACATCTAACCTCACATTATTACATCATGACCCTTAGCCTACATCATTACATCACCACTTGTGGTCCTGCCAATCACTGCATGCATGGTATGGGCAAGGGATCTGACTCTTGCAAGGGCTGGTCTCAGGGTCGATACCTAACCCTAGAGGCTGAATAATGCTGGGCTCGGCAACATAGGCACGCTTTGTTGTCAGCGCATTTGCATAGCACTGTCGGGATAGCAAACGAGCTTGGGCTACATTGAGTTGTTCCTGCATGGGGGTGAAGGGGGCATGGGGGTTAAGGATGCATGGGGGGAAGGCAGCTACAGTACTGTAGACACCTACAGTACTGTAGACATCCTACAGTACTGTAGACACCTACAGTACTGTAGACATCTTACAGTACTGTAGACACCTACAGTACTGTAGACACCTACAGTACTGTAGACATCCTACAGTACTGTAGACACCTACAGTACTGTAGACACCTACAGTACTGTGGACACCTACAGTACTGTAGACACCCTACAGTACTGTAGACACCCTACAGTAATGTAGACACCTACAGCACTGTAGACACCCTACAGTACTGTAGACATCCTACAGTACTGTAGACAACTACAGCACTGTAGACACCCTACAGTACTGCAGACATCCTACAGTACTGTAGACAACTACAGTACTGTAGACATCTTACAGTACTGTAGACCCCTACAGTACTGTAGACACCTACAGTACTGTAGACATCCTACAGTACTGTAGACACCTACAGTACTGTAGACACCTACAGTACTGTGGACACCTACAGTACTGTAGACACCCTACAGTACTGTAGACACCCTACAGTACTGTAGACACCTACAGTACTGTAGACATCCTACAGTACTGTAGACACCTACAGTACTGTAGACACCTACAGTACTGTAGACCCCTGTGGCTGGGCTGCAACACAAGGGAGGCAACACAAGGGAGGCAACAGTGGGAACGTTGTGAGAGGTGATGAAATGGTGGTGGTGGTGGTGGTGGTGGTGGTGGTGGTGAGGGGGACTGGGAGGGGGTGGTGAACAGGGGGGTACCAGGCGTGATTGTAAGACCTGCAGCAACCAGGTGTGGTAGCGGTTAGGCTGGATACTAAGGGCTATGCTGCGCAATGCTAGCTCCTTCTAAGCTCTTACCTTGGTCCTAAGCTCTTACCATAGTCCGCCTGGCCTCTTCGCTGCTCACAACACGTTGTACCTGCCTTGCGTTGGTGCATCAATGCTTGCGATTCATTGCGGAGAATCGTTGCGAGGAAACTGGCCGCGAGGCTAGCTGCGATGCTGGCTGCGAGGCTGGCTGCGATGCTGGCTGCGAAACTGGCTGCGAGGCTGGCTGCGAGGAAAATGGCTGCGAGGCTGGCTGCGAGGGAAATGGCTGCGAGGCTGGCTGCGAGGTGAGATCCTCGCACCGAGCTGCCTCGCAGGTATGCTTCTACGCTGCTGGACCAGCTGTGTGGCCGCGAGGGATGGGCTAGATGTGGCTGCCGAGTATGTGGCTGCGAGTATGTGGCTGCGAGTAGGGGCTAGATGTGGCTGCGAGTATGGGTAACCTCGTGCGATGCCATCTGTGGACCAGCTGTGTGGCCGCGAGGTTCATTGCTGAGTATGTGGCTGCGAGTATGGGCTAGATGCGGCTGCGAGTATGGGTAACCCCGTGCGATGCCATCGCTGCAATACCGGCTACACGATCACTCGCGCCGATTAAGACCGGAAGTCACCAGGACCATTTCTCCCGGGAGGCATACCGCAGATAGCCCCAGGAAAGGCCGACTCAACGCCGTTGTTGTCATTGAAAAACTCAAAGTTCGTGCGATGTTATAACCATTTGAAATCCGAAAAAACCCTGCGCAGGGTCCTGGCGACCCTGCGCAGGGTCCTAGCGCATCGGCCATTTGCAGGGTCCTGACGACCATTTGCAGGGTCCTGGTGACCCTGCGCAGGGTCCTGGTGACCCGGCGCAGGGTCCTGGCGACCCTGTGCAGGGTTTTGATGGCAGTTTTTACAGGGTCCTGCTGACCATTTGCAGGGTCCTGGTGACCCTGCGCAGGGTCCTGGTGACCCGGCGCAGGGTCCTGGCGACCCTGTGCAGGGTTTTGATGGCAGTTTTTACAGGGTCCTGCTGACCATTTGCAGGGTCCTGGTGACCCTGCGCAGGGTCCTGGTGACCCGGCGCAGGGTCCTGGCGACCCTGTGCAGGGTTCTGATGGCAGTTTTTACAGGGTCCTGCTGACCATTTGCAGGGTCCTGGTGACCCTGCGCAGGGTCCTGGTGACCCGGCGCAGGGTCCTGGCGACCCTGTGCAGGGTTCTGATGGCAGTTTTACAGGGTCCTGCTGACCTGATAACATGGCATGATTCTTGTACTTGCTACTACAACATTACCCCTCATGCACTCTCCCTCTTGTTGCTCACGTGCATGTCATCTAAGCCATCATGACATTCACCTTGCACGCGGAAACCTGCCATGTCATGTCTTATGGTACAACGTATGCAACACCACTACAAACGACATGTATTGCTGATGCTAAGCACATGCATTGATGCCAGATGGCCACACCACACAACACCACAACACAATACCACTGCAACAACAACAACAACACAACGACTCATGCCTTACTCACAACCTATGCGATGTGCACAACCACAAGGATTGGATGCATTTCATTGCTATGGGCTAACCCCTCATCACGGGACTGCTAAGCACTTTGCCTTGCTGCCTATGCCCCATGGCACCAAATCAGGTTGATCTAGGCTAGGCTGGGCTAGGCTTGGCTCCAGGTTGCCCGCTCCAGGCTGCCCGCTTCAGGCTGCCCGCTCGAGGCTGCTCGCTCCAGGCTGCCCGCTCCAGGCTGCCCGCTCCAGGCTGCTACGCCAAGGGCTGCTGGGTGCCATGGGGTGGGGGAGAGGAGAGGGGAGGGGAGGAGGGGAGGAGGGAAGGAGGGGAGGAGGGGAGGAAGGGAGGAGGAGGATGGGAGGAGGGTAGGTAGGTGGCAGACTCGGATGTGGTGGTGGTGGGATTGGGCAGGGAAGGGGGAAGGGAGAAGGGGTCAAGGGGCAGCAGTGTGACCATCAGACCTGCGGCAGCAAGAGGCATCCTTGCAATTAGGCTTGGCATTGGTGACAACTCATGTGCAGGGACTGGCCACTTACAGCTATGCTCCATGCCCCCCTCCATGTCACGCCGCTACCGCCTTGCTTGCAATCACCAAGCCATGTTACACCTGTCATGCTCCAGCTGTCAACAACTGCAAGCAAACATAAGCCAGCAAGCAGATGAATAAGGACATGCATGACGAGAAATGGGCAGGCTAGGCTGACACCACCAGAGCATGTGCACTCACCGGTGTACAAGCGCTCAAACCTTGTCGTATCCTTGCTGGTGGCTTCTCTGATGCAACCCAGCACAAGCTCCCCAATGCAAGACAATACGAACCACAACATGCATGCTTACTCACCTGCCAAGGTGAGGGTGAGGGTGAGGGTGGAGGTGAGGGTGAGGTCAAGGGCGAGTGGGAAGGGAAGGGGAATGATAGGGCAGTAAGGTAAGGGGACCTGTAGCCACCTGTAGAGACATGTAGAGGGAGGGAGGGCGTGAGGGAGGGCGCGAGAAAGGGCGTGAGGGAGGGAGGGAAGGAGGGAGGGAAGGAGGGAGGGAAGGAGGAGGTTGCTCCAGGCTGCAAGGAAGGATAGGGAGTGGGGCAAGGTGCGACGACGGCCTGGGAGGTGGTGGTGGCAAAGGGGAAGGGTCAAACCATCAATCTTGCAGCAGCTCAAAAGGCATGCCAGATGTTAAGCGGTGCTACATACTTGCAGAGGGATAGCCACTCACCTTGACAAATGCGCATGGATGTTTGCATGGCTGACGGCGAGGCTCGCTCGTTGTGTGTCGCTGTGTGGCTAGGCTTGCTACGTTGCCTTTTTGCGTTGCTGCGTGGCTGTAACGTTTCGAAAATGCGAGGTTGTGTGGATGGCTGCGATGCTGGTGAACTAGCTGGACTGCGTGGCTGAGCTAGCGACGTAGATGGTTGTATGCCTAGCATCCGGGTTGGCTGCCTCATGGTAGGGGAAGTGGCTGGGGCTGCACTGCTGGCTAGGCTAAGTTGCGGCTAAGTTGCGTGTCTGAGCTAGCTAGCTAGGTGCGATGTGACTGGAAGCGAGCATAGTTTCGGGCCTGGCTGCGAGCTGAGTTACGAGGCTCTGAATGCGTGGAGCTGACTCATTGCAATTGGAAGTCGCTACTAGCTAGAGACGCACCTTCGGCGTTGTTCATCGACTTGGCAGTACGAGATGTCGCAATGTAGAGCACGTACATCGCGTTTGTGCTAGGCGTGTTGTAGAGCAGGGACGTTGCAAGTTGGCTAGGTGACAAGAAGGCTGCGAGGTTGCATGCCATGTTGCTGGCTTTTTTGAAATTTTCCATTATGGCTTTCATCCAGATGCCACCGACCTGTGCCAGTCAGCAAGACCCTTCACAGGGTCAGTAGGACCCTACAAAGGGTCAGTAGGACCCTGCAGAAGGCCAGAGCGCCAGGACCCTGCACAGGGTCACCAGGACCCTGCACAGGGTTTTCAGGACCCTGCGCAGGGTCCTAGCGCCTTTTAAATATTAAATACATGTAATGTTAAAAATAAACTACAAAATAGTTGTTCTAATGTTTAATTTTAATTCTAACCATGGTCGTAGGACCCTGCGCAGGGTCCTGGCACACAGGGTCAGCAGGACCCTGCGCAGGGTTTCCAGGACCCGGCGCAGGGTTTCCAGGACCCTGCGCAGGGTCCTAGCGTCACCATGGTCGAAGGACCCTGCGCAGGGTCCTGGCACACAGGGTCAGCAGGACCCTGCACAGGGTTTTCAGGACCCTGCGCAGGGTCCTAGCGCCTTTTAAATATTAAATACATGTAATGTTAAAAATAAGCTACAAAATAGTTGTTCTAATATTTAATTTTAATTCTAACCATGGTCGTAGGACCCTGCGCAGGGTCCTGGCACACAGGGTCAGCAGGACCCTGCGCAGGGTTTCCAGGACCCGGCGCAGGGTTTCCAGGACCCTGCGCAGGGTCCTAGCGTCACCATGGTCGAAGGACCCTGCGCAGGGTCCTGGCACACAGGGTCAGCAGGACCCTGCACAGGGTTTTCAGGACCCTGCGCAGGGTCCTAGCGCCTTTTAAATATTAAATACATGTAATGTTAAAAATAAAGTACAAAATAGTTGTTCTAATATTTAATTTTAATTCTAACCATGGTCGTAGGGCCCTGCGCAGGGTCCTGGCACACAGGGTCAGCAGGACCCTGCGCAGGGTTTCCAGGACCCGGCGCAGGGTTTCCAGGACCCTGCGCAGGGTCCTAGCGTCACCATGGTCGAAGGACCCTGCGCAGGGTCCTGGCACACAGGGTCAGCAGGACCCTGCGCAGGGTCACCAGGACCCTGCGCAGGGTCTGTAGGACCCTGTGCAGGGTCCTAGCGCCTATTAAATATTAAATACATGTAATATTAAAAATAAACTACAAAATAGTTGTTCTAATATTTACTATTAATTCTAACCATGGTCGTAGGACCCTGCGCAGGGTCCTGGCACACAGGGTCAACAGGACCCTGCGCAGGGTTTCCAGGACCCTGCGCAGGGTCTGCAGGACCCTGCGCAGGGTCCTAGCGCCACCATGGTCGTAGGACCCTGCGCAGGGTCCTGGCACACAGGGTCAGCAGGACCCTGCACAGGGTTTTTAGGACCCTGCGCAGGGTCTGTAGGACCCTGCGCAGGGTCCTAGCGTCACCATGGTCGTAGGACCCTGCGCAGGGTCCTGGCACACAGAGTCGGGAGGATACCAAACAGAAACGACAGGACCTAGCAAAGGGTCTGCGGGAAGCCTGACAAGGTCCTGGCACACAGGGTCAGAACAAAATCTGGAAAACTCTTGACTCATAGGGTCAGTAGGACCCTGCGCAGGGTCGCCAGGACCCTGCGCAGGGTCCTACGACCATGGTGACGCTAGGACCCTGCGCAGGGTCCTAGGACACGGGCCATAGCTCATCACTGGCTTGGACTTTTTGCATGCTACCTACTAGGTTGGGCAGCTGTAACCACCCTCTACAACCTCTCATACTCACATTTCATGAAAAGACACTTTGATCACTCGGTGCCAACTCCCTTAGCCAAAATCAGGGTCACAGCCCCACACCTGGTCCAACAACTCGACACCGAGTGAGAATTACACTTTGGCCCAAGAGAGTCTTGACCTTTTCTAGGTCTCAACAACCTACATGCCAAGTTTCAGACCTGAACTCTCAAGTTTTTCAAGCCAGCCAGCCCTTAATTTGCACGAGTGATGCTGCGACTAAGTGTTGGACGGATGCCTTGAATGCAAGTGAGATGTTCAGAATTTTTCCAAGTGCTTAAAGGCTACAGTACTGTAAGTGGTCTCTCGAGGTACCTCGAGGTACCTACAGTACTGTAGATGTCTAAAGTACTGTAGATGTCTACAGTACTGTAGATGTCTACAGTACTTTAGATGTCTACAGTACTGTAGGTACCTACAGTACTGTACATGGTCTCTCGAGGTACCTCGAGAGACCTACAGTACTGTAGATGTCTACAGTACTGTAGATGTCTACAGTACTGTAGATGTCTACAGTACTGTAGATGTCTACAGTACTGTAGATGTCTACAGTACTGTAGGTACCTACAGTACTGTAAGTGGTCTCTCGAGGTACCTCGAGGTACCTACAGTACTGTAGATGTCTACAGTACTGTAGATGTCTACAGTACTGTAGATGTCTACAGTACTGTAGATGTCTACAGTACTGTAGATGTCTACAGTACTGTAGGTACCTACAGTACTGTACTAGTCTCTCGAGGTACCTCGAGGTACCTACAGTACTGTAGATGTCTACAGTACTGTAGATGTCTACAGTACTGTAAGTAATCTCTCGAGGTACCCCGACAGTACTGTAGACACCTACAGTACTGTAAATGGTCTCTCGAGGTACCTCGAGGTACCTACAGTACTGTAGATGTCTACAGTACTGTAGATGTCTACAGTACTGTAGATGTCTACAGTACTGTAGAAGTCTACAGTACTGTAGGTACCTACAGTACTGTACTAGTCTCTCGAGGTACCTCGAGGTACCTACAGTACTGTAGATGTCTACAGTAATGTAGATGTCTACAGTACTGTAGATGTCTACAGTACTGTAGATGTCTACAGTACTGTAGGTACCTACAGTACTGTACTAGTCTCTCGAGGTACCTCGAGGTACCTACAGTACTGTAGATGTCTACAGTACTGTAGATGTCTACAGTACTGTAGATGTCTACAGTACTGTAAGTAATCTCTCGAGGTACCCCGACAGTACTGTAGACACCTACAGTACAGTAGGTGCCTACAGTACTGTAGGTGTCTACAGTACTGTTCGTGTACTCGCGAGGTACCCCGACAGTACTGTAGACACCTACAGTACTGTAGCATGGCCGTATCTCACCAACCGCGCAAAATCACGAATTTTAGTTTCAACCCCCAATCTTACAATGCCTTCATTTGACTATGTACCAAGTCCGAGGCTCCGAATCTCAAAAATGCTGTTACTAATTTGCCTGAGTGCATAGGCCATGTGTGTCCTGGTACATGCTGGACAAGTCAGCTTCAGCAGCAAACGCAGGGTCAAGCCGGTATCCCTGGATGAGTTGATCAGACAAACCCAAAGGATGGGCAGGAGCCGCAGGATACTGCACCGAAGTGTCAGATGTAGAGGTGACCAGGGGGACAAAATCCCGAATATGGCTTTTATCAGTAGTATTTTCAGTAGCTTCTGGAGTTAAGGAGGATTTCGCAGAAACTGCAGCAGGGGCATTGGCCTCAAGGGCTCTAGCACCACTAGCTCCCTCCCCCCCACAGGAAAGTTTGTACTGCCTTCTGGTGGTCATAGCACACACAGTGGCACCTTCCTGGGGGCCAGTAGACAACCGGGATAAAGGATCTGCTGGGTTGACAGGGCCAGGAATATACTCCAGCTTAAAGTCAAACCTAGACAGCAGTTCCATCCACCTAGCCTGACGCCTAGACAAAGTCTTATGTGTAGGCAGTGAAATCAAAGGCTTATGATCGGTGAACAGAGTGAATGGCACACCCTCAAGGTAGCAACGCCATTCTTTGCAGGCTGAGACAAGAGCTAACATCTCTTGCTCACCTGTGGTGTAATTGACCTCAGCAGAGGACAACTTCTTGCTGAGATAAGCAAGGGGGTACCCATCCTGCATCAGGACTGCGCCTACTCCTTGGAGTGAGGCATCACAGTACACCTGGAAGGGTTGGGTATGATCTGGCAGGCGCAGCATGGGCACGTTAGCCACAGCAGACTTAAGCTCATGGAAGGCAAGACGTTCACGGTCAGGCCAGGAGTGCCATGGGAATGTGGCACTGAGCTTCCCACACAGATCAGTCAAGGGTGCTGAGATGGCACTGAAGCCTTGCACAAACTTGCGAACAAAGTTGGCAGCACCCAGGAATGACTGCAGCTGGGTCAGGGAGGAAGGGAGAGGCCAATCAGCGATGGCTCTCACCTTATCAGGATCCACTGAGATAGCACCAGCCGTGATCACATGGCCAGGGAATTTCAGGGTGAGCTGCATAAACTCACATTTGGACATCTTGGCAAACAACTTGTTAGCACGCAGCAGGTCAAAGACGAGGCGTAGGTGTTGCATGTGATCAGGTAAAGACTTAGACATGACCAGTATGTCACCTAGATAGACTAGTGCACACTTTCCCAGAACAGGTGCAAAAGCATCATTCATGACACGCTGGAAAGTGGCAGGTGCATTGGTCAGGCCAAAGGACAGTACCTTGAATTGGAAGTGACCCTCAGGAGTCCTGAAGGCAGTCTTGGGGACGTCCTCAGGAGTGATCCTGATCTGGTGATAACCAGCTTGTAGGTCAAGGGAGGAGAAGACAGAGCACCCTGACAACCTGTCAAACAGATCATCAATCATGGGCAAGGGGTATTGGTCACGTAGTGTTAGCTTGTTGAGCTGACGGTAGTCAATGCACATGCGAAGCTCACCAGACTTCTTTTGCACAAACAGGATGGGGGCAGCATAGGGAGAGGAGCTAGGCTCAATCATACCTTTGGCCAGGTAGTCCTTGATCTGCTTCTTGAGTTCCTCCTGCTCAGGTTTACTGAGACGGTACATGGGTGTCACAGGTGGACGAGAGTCAGGGACCAGGGGTATGGTATGACCCACAGGACGTTCAGGGGGGGTACTAGTGATTGGTTCAAACACATCACTGTACTCATTGAGGAGAGCCTGGAGCTCAGCTTTAATAGCTGCAGGTTTGTGAGGATTGTCAGTGTCACTGGGGTTACCAGGACTGGTAGAGGCAGAGCCATCAGCCATGACCATAGCCACCACAGCACGGCCTCCATTACGGAGCCACCTGGACGCCTGAGTTGCTGAGATTAACTCAGGCTTGGCTCTGAGAGCATTGATTAAAAAGGCAGGGGTTGGTCTTACAGAAGAACAGAACACAGCACCCTTTGGAACTGCCACAGCAGGACATGGCAGTGTTACAGCAGTCTTGCAACCAGCAGCCAAAGAAAGAGTTTTACTCTCATAAGAAAGGGTGGCCTTGTTGGCAAAAAGCCACTCATCACCCAGAAGCACGTCATAACCTTGCACAAAGCTAGGCATGACAGTTAGCCTGCTTGTAGCACAGTGACCAGGCAGACATAAGTCCACAGTGGCAAACTGCTTGCAGGACAGAGTGGTGTTGTCAGCCAGGGACCACTGTTGTGCTTTGGGGAGAGACTCCAGTGGCAGTGCATGCTTCAGAGCAAAGGCAGTGCTAACAAAGGAGTGAGTGGCACCAGTGTCACACAAGAAGCGTGCCTGATGCCCATTGACAGTGCCAGTAAATAGGAAATGCAGAGATCCCTCCTCTTGAGCAGTACCACAAAGTACAGTCTTAAGTTCATCAGCAGCAGGACATGTGGGTACCACAGTACAGGTCTGGCTACCTGACAGGGCAAAGCCCTAGGGGGGACCAGGAGCACGGCCACCACCACGACCACCTCCACCACGGCCAGAACGGCCACCGCGGCCACCAGGGCCAGTGCGGGGTTGGCTGGGACCAGGGGCTGAGCCACCATGGTCAGCAGGAGGCTGGGGACGAGGGCGCTTGTTGCTAGAGGCAGACTTCAGCTTCTGGTTGGCTGCCTGCAAGGCCTGGTACAAACCGGTGTTGCCATTTTTGCGCATCGCCTCCTCCTGAGTAAGGTGGGCGTCAGTGCACTCTGTGGACCGGTGACCGGTGACGCCTCAGTGGTAGCACCAGACGACTGGCACCGGCGGCGAAGCCGCAGCAGCGTGAGAACGAGAAGTCCCAGCGCCACCAGCGCCGCCGGCGCGGCTGGGACGGCCAGGAGTGAAAGGAGTGACCGAAGCCCGGACAGCAGAGATCTGCGGTCGAACAGCATCAGCATGACTACCACCACCACGCTTGTTAGAAGCAGCATTGGCACCAGCAGCAGCAATGCTAGCCTTATGGTTGTCAATGGCAGCAGCAACAGCATCATCAAGGGTGGGGTCAGGCAAGGACCTGAGGTCTTTAGCCACAGCACCACGCAGTTGGGGTGTGAGCCCCCTCTGAAAGGTTGCCACAGTTTGTGCTCTGTTCATGCACCCTGTGCCACACAGAGTGATGGTATTGCGGAAGTCAGTAATGTACTCCTGCAGGGTGACACCTGAGGTCATGCGGAGCAGCTCAAGGTTCATCATTTAGTCATGAGCATGGTCAAGGTCAGTTGTCAAGTCCTCCCCTACCATCTCAACAAACTGCTTGCACAGATAGTGCCAGGGGGGGTACCCACTGTATGTCAGGGCATAAGAATCCCTGATGGACTTGAACCATATCTCCCTAGCCTTGCCTGACAGGAAAGATGGCAGAGCAAGGGCAGGATCAAGGTTGTTGGTGGCACAATGCACTTCCAAGTCCTCAAGAAATGTGACAGCACGTTTTCCCTGAGCAAGGCTGTTATCAGTCCAACGCTCAATAGGAGGCAAGCCCCTGTGGGAGTGCACCACAGTGTCAGGTACCTGAGGCACATCAGTATGTGGGAGTGGGGCAGCACCACCAACTAGACCAGCATACTTCCGACGGATTGCAGCAATGGATGCTGATGGCTGGGACGGCCAGGAGTGAAAGGAGTGACCGAAGCCCGGACAGCAGAGATCTGCGGTCGAACAGCATCAGCATGACTACCACCACCACGCTTGTTAGAAGCAGCATTGGCACCAGCAGCAGCAATGCTAGCCTTATGGTTGTCAATGGCAGCAGCAACAGCATCATCAAGGGTGGGGTCAGGCAAGGACCTGAGGTCTTTAGCCACAGCACCACGCAGTTGGGGTGTGAGCCCCCTCTGAAAGGTTGCCACAGTTTGTGCTCTGTTCATGCACCCTGTGCCACACAGAGTGATGGTATTGCGGAAGTCAGTAATGTACTCCTGCAGGGTGACACCTGAGGTCATGCGGAGCAGCTCAAGGTTCATCATTTAGTCATGAGCATGGTCAAGGTCAGTTGTCAAGTCCTCCCCTACCATCTCAACAAACTGCTTGCACAGATAGTGCCAGGGGGGGTACCCACTGTATGTCAGGGCATAAGAATCCCTGATGGACTTGAACCATATCTCCCTAGCCTTGCCTGACAGGAAAGATGGCAGAGCAAGGGCAGGATCAAGGTTGTTGGTGGCACAATGCACTTCCAAGTCCTCAAGAAATGTGACAGCACGTTTTCCCTGAGCAAGGCTGTTATCAGTCCAACGCTCAATAGGAGGCAAGCCCCTGTGGGAGTGCACCACAGTGTCAGGTACCTGAGGCACATCAGTATGTGGGAGTGGGGCAGCACCACCAACTAGACCAGCATACTTCCGACGGATTGCAGCAATGGATGCTGATGGCTTGGAGGCAGGCCTAAGACTCTGTCCTACGGGAGCCCTGCCAGAGGCAGGAGCACCCTGGGCCACTGTGGCTGGTGCAGCAGTGAATGCAACACGTGCAGCAGATGCAGCAGCAGCAGTAGTGCGTGCAGCATTGTGCATGACAGGCTGGGCAGCGGAACTACCATTGCCTGCATGACCTGCAGCAGGGGAATGGGGACCTGTAGACCCACCTGCAGGCTGGGGACCAGCCTCCTGCAAGCCAGCAGACTGGGGTGCAGCAGCATCAGCAGGAGCATGACGAGCAAGGCGACCCGAGTCAAACAGGCTGGCTACGGTATTGCGATAATGCATGGCAGGCAGCCTAGAGGGCTGAGGCGACAAGGCAGGAGCTGCGAGGCCGGGAATACCAGCACGACTCACCCCAGCACCGACAGCGCCGTGACTGGCCTCGAGGGCGGTGAGCTGAGCCCGAACTGCAGTCAGGGTGTCCTCGCGTGCCCGGAGGGCGGACTGTAGCTGGTCGATGGTGACGTCGCATTCGTCGGGCTCCTCCTCGTCGACCTCCCCATCCTCCTGGTCCTCCTCCTCGTCAACAGGGGGAGCAGCTGCATTGCGGGCAACCATCCGCTGGAGCGAGGCCTCAAACATAGCCTCATGTTCAGTGACCGAGCGACCGTGAAGGTACACAGGGTACTCAGTGTGGGCCTCAGGCCAAGACTGCTCCTCAAGGAAGTCAGTCAGTTCGATGCCCGCGGCCGAAGCCGGGTCAACATGTGCAGGGAGCCGAGCTATGGCTGCGTCGCGAGGACTGACAAGCCTTGCAGCATCCGCTGCTTCCCGGGCAGCAACTGCCTCGGGGGTAGGTGCAGCGGTAGGCCCACGCCTAGCTGGTCGCAACCTATGGCGCCTAGCGAGAGCCTCATCCTCAGCAGTGACTGTGTACTCAAGTATTGTTCGAACCATTTTGATATGGTCGAGGCAAAGCGTTAACTGGCTTATCGGTCGGAAACCACTTGTAACGTGCAGCCTTATAAAGGCGACGCTGGACCGTTTGAACCATGTGTAACACTGAGCCGGCCGCGAGGGCACCGAAGTGCGGGTACTTAAACAGTCGGCCACAAGGCACTACCGTGAGAAGGCTAGGGCTTAGAACGGGGCCCCCTGGAATCGAACCAGTTGTCCTCACAACTTACGCTGCTAGGCTTAACCTGCCAACTCACACTAATGCGGTGTGACCGATATCCTGTAGCTGCCTCGGGTTAACCGCGACCGCCCAGCTTACATTTCGCCACAACCACCAGGGTTCTGGCTAGGGAAGGGGATGAACCCTGAACTCCGGCAGCTCAGCACAACAGCGTAGTGCGGCAAGTGAAAAATACAGGTTTGGCAAATATTTATCCTGGGCCCTTTGCAGCACAATTGTACCCCCTACAATTACTACAGGGCAGGGGCTGTGTTATCTGTTGTCCGAACTGTTTGCATGCAGCAAGCATCCGGTACCACTACCGGATTCACTGCCCCAACCCACTTGCGAAGGCTGGGCAATCTATTATGGCATGAACACATGCTGTGCTGGCCTAGGGTGCTCTGTCTCGCAGCCTCTTGGAGCTTCTTGGGTACTCCTAGCTTTGGACTCCGACAGCACGGCTTCAGCACGGCCTGACCCATCGACCTCCGCATCCTGCGAGCACACGGGACAGGGCGTAGGCGTAGCAATTGATGCGCGGTGGTGCGATTGATGGTGTGCGATTGATGGGCGGGGCTGTGTGCGAGACTTTGCACTAGGCGAGACTAGGCTGTGTGCGGGGCTGAACTGTGGGCTTACCAGGTATTGGGGCGGATTGGTCGCGTCGTGTTCCATCTCATGAGACGCTCTCACGGCTTTGCGTGTCGCTCTGAAAGAACAAGCGCACCACGGGGTTGGTTACGGTGCTAGTTGCGGGCTGGTTGTTAGGGCCAGGGCCAGGGCCAGGGCTGGTGCTGGTGCTGGTGCTCACCTTCGATGGAATCCCACACCGGGGAGACATAGGGTCCGAGCCTGTAACGGCGCAGGGAGCCACGCCTGCGCCGAGAAAGAGGTCGATGTGTGGCAAACGCAGCTTTTATTCTGTCCGCTGTCACACTGTGCGTCCTTTGACAGCCGTTTCATTGGATGACAAGCCCTTAGCTACTGGCTAGCCCTGCTCCCGCTGCTCCCGCTCAAATTGGGTTTCCCCCCGCCTGTCGCGCATCTTCGTCGTTATAATCTTACATCGCCTCTACAGCAGGCCTCTGCAGCAGGCCGCCAGCACCAGCACACTGCATGCGCCGTCCATCCCTAAAACCGGGACTCGTGACATGTGTGATTCTGCTGTGACTCGGCCTGACCACACCTAGCCATACGAGTTGTAGCTGGAAGAGTGGGGAAGCCCGAAGCAACGCAGCCTGAGCAACCCGGGCGGTGCTGGCCCCAAGCAGCGTGTGGTGGGGAAGGAGTCAGCACCAGAGCGCCTCAGCGTCCCTCAGGCTCACCTCCGGGCCTAGATGGGCCGAGATGTGTGACCCAGCAGCACCCCGTGTGGCTGCAGGCTGCAGGTCTCAGGGGGTGCCACTGGCCAGCTCGTGTGACTGTGACCTGCTGTGGGCCTGCCAGCTTGCGGCCAACCTTTGCTGCAGGCATGGCCAGCAGGTCAGGCTGAGGGGACCACCCAGGGCTGATGCGGGGCAGAGGTCTCATGCTGCCCTCACCATGCCCCCCTGCACCCTGGGCCCTCCTGCCGCCCTCCTGGCTCAGCCCTACTGCCCTGACCTCCTCTCCACACTGACAGCCACTGCGCCCGTGGCCTTGGCGACCCCCGCACAGCAGGGCCGCAGGGCGGGGGCAGCGGGGGCTGCTGGGGGGGCAACTTGGGCAGTTAGTGCTGCCACCTCCATAGTAGTGGGGGCGGGTGGGCGTGTCCAGCTGCACAGCAGGCAGCAGCGGTCAGGCGGCTGTGAGGGCAGCAGGCGGCAGCTGTTGTGCTGTCAGGCTGGTGGCAGCAGGGCCAGGCAGGCAGGCGACATCAGGTCAGGTGGTGCAGGGGGTGCAGGCATCAGGTGTGCGGGGCAGGGCCCACTAAGTGCCCAGCAGCAGGGCAGCAAAGCGCCACACCCTAGGCCCTATGTCAGCCCTGACCCTACTACACAGCCGGCCTGCCTGCTGCTGCCCGGCCTGCCTGCTGCTGCCCAGCCTGTCTGCTGCTGCCCGGCCTGCCTACTGCTGCCCAGCCTGTCTGCTGCTGACTGGCCCGCCCCTGGCGTCGCGCCCCCCGCTGCCCGCCAGCGCCACTCACAAGGTCTGGCCCGCATAGGCCAGGCCACTGAGGGCGGCGTAGGCCAGCAGCCAGGGCACCAGAGACCCGGGATCGAATCCTCCCTGCGGCTGTGCCCCTCCCGCCCCGCCCTGGTTTGAGGGGGAGGAGCCGTCGCCCCCGCCTCCACTCCCACGCCCACTGCCGCCGGTGCCGTTGTTGCTGGGGGTGCCTGGACCCTCTCTGAGGCTGCTGGGGGGGCTGAGGCTGGGGGGTGTGGGGCTGATGCTTGGGGGGCTGGGGCTGCTGCTGGTTGGGCTGCTGCGACTTGGGCTGGGGCTAGGGGCGGCGCGGCGCAGCCTGCCCCCCGGCCGCTCGCTGCTGGCACTGCCCCGGCCAGCCTGCGCCATTGGCTCTGCAGGGTAAAGGGGCCAGCATCAGCGGGTCATGCAACATGCGTCAGGGGCGTGAGCCGTGGCTGTCAGGGCGGCAGTCAGTGGCGCTGTGGTGTGGGGGAGGCCTGCAGCAGGTGTGGGGTGCAGTCCGTCTGCCTGGTGATGGGTTGGGATGGGATGGGATACCCGGTGTGGGGCGCGCCTGGTGGGCATAGGGAGTGGGGTCACACCTTGTGCGGGGCGTGAGGCTGCTCTGCTGTCGCCCCCCCTGCCTCCTGGCCGGGCGAACGCAGGGTCAAGGCCGGGGTCAGGCTGGGGGGCTGCGGGGGTCAGGCTGGGCCCTGCAGCAGCAGGTCGGGAGCAGCAGGCCGTGCCTCTGGCAGGCAGACCCTGGTAGGTCTTAGGACCCAGCTGCTCTGGCCCTAACCCTAGCCCTAACCTTAGCCCTGCTGCTCTGGTTAGCCTTGATGGCATCACCATCATCACTTGGCATTCGCTGAGGTGCAGCATGACACACCACCACCAGTGTTGCTGCAACACAAAGCAGTAGTACAACATTCTCTCTCCTCCCCAGGCTGCCATGTGCGCGCCGTGTGCAGCCCACCCTGGTCATAGGCATTGCCCCAGGCGCTGCCACCGCGGCCGCCAGGTCGTGAGGCGGCTGGGTTCAGGGGCAGGGCCTGCGGGTTGGGCTCCTCCGGGCCTGCAGCCAGCCCCAGGCAGCAGCAGCAGCAGCAGCAGCATCAACAGCAGGGGCGGCAGACGCAGCTGGGGAAGCATGGGCAGGGAGGCCTGGGCCAGCGTGCCTGAAGCGGGTGAGGAGCCAGGAGCGCTGCGCCCGCCTGCACCGCCTGACGGCCTTACACCGTCAGCAGGACCTGCACCAGGCGACAAGGACGCCAATCAATGGTGGGCTTGCAAGCCTGGTCGAACTGCGCCGTTACACGCGGCTAAGCCTTGCAAGGCCATCCACACCCACTGGCTGCTGCTCTGGACAACAGGCGTCGCGACGCGCGGATTTGGTGCATCTGGACAACAAATTTCGACCCAGATTTAGCTGATGCATTGCAATCATTATCAGTTGCAAACATTGCGTACCGGAATGCAAGTCCGATGGAGAGGCTTGCATTGCAGACTGTAGGCGGCACACGGCATCATCGCGTCTCCGAGCACCAACCCTGAGGCTGCAAGTCTTGTACTCGCAACACAACGCACCTATCGCGAAAAGTGGATCAGAAGTTGCATTAGACAAAATCGTACTCAGATTCGCACCGTGTTCATCGCTTCCGCACCTTTACACCCCTCCCCTGACGTCCCCCTGACTTGCCGTGTTCAGCTGGTTGTCCTCAAGCCGGGTCTCTTGCAGCTCAGCACTGAACTCAAGCCCGACATTGTCTCGGCTCCTCGACATCCCCCCCACAGCTGTTGCCTCGGCCCTGGCCTGCCCTATCCTCCACCTTTCCTCCCACCCCCCGGCACCATCTTGGCATGGCTTTGACGCTGTGCACTGTGCTCTTGACACCAGGCAAGCGCTTGGGGCTTACTCCCAGCACCCGTCCGCCTCCAGCCACCCCAGTGGCAGCCGAGCAGCATCACCTCTCTACAAGTTGTGCGCTCGTACCCAGCCTGTAGCGGCGGAGCTGTGTAGAGCCTAGCGGTGGAGCTGTGTAGAGCCTGTGTAGAGCCTACAGGTGTAGAGCCTGTGTAGAGCCACCAACCACATACAGCGCATTGTTCCTCTACTACTAGGAGAGGCATTATCTTTAATCCGAACTGGTGGCACAATCGCATACAGGCGGCACCCGTACAGAGAGTTGCAGCGCACACTGCATTGCCAAAGCCAGCTACCTAACCCTAACCCTACAAGCTCGGGGCAGGGGCCAGGGCAGGGGGTCGAGCCTCCACTTGGGGGCTCTCCTTGCCATCTGGGGTAAGTGGTAGACACACGCCTCGGCCCAGGCGGAAGCTCCTTCCGTGATGACACGCAGCTTCTGCCGGAGTATTCTTCCCCTTCGTCGCTCCCTGTTCCAGCTGCTGCGGTAGCGCTAGTCCTTGCCGGTCACATACGCGCCGCACCTAGATGAGCCGTATTGAGTACACACGTTGTGCGCGTATGTCGGCAGCCAGCCATGCACTTCCACGGGTAGGATCGTGAGCCGCAACCCACCACCCACCACCCATCACAACAACGTAGCTGATGTACGTACAGTAGCCCGAACCCACCATCTCTAGGACTCGTGCCTTGCGCGGTACACCGTCATCATCGCGGGGCTGGCGGTGAGGCACCTCCACGCGGTGGCCCTGGTAACAATCCGCGTTGACTTCGGTCGCACGGATTGGCTAAGCTACCTCACCACCGCACCCAGCGGTATATAAATTGGGATGCAACGGGAAAGCCTTCCCAGGCTTGAACGGGCACCGCTTTGTCCAGCGGAATACAAATGAGGTCCGGGTGCCGCACACGACCGCTGCGGGTCACCGAGCTGTTGTGGAGTTGCTGGCGTCGTCAAGGAGGGAGCAGAGCTACCTCAACGCGGGACGTTGGCTGACAGCTGAAGTTTGGACTTTTGGAGCCCGAACTTCAGCTTTCAGTGCGACATCTGGCGGACAAGGTTGGAATTGCTCTCGTCAACGAGGAGAAGAGATAAGGCCAGCTGCCGAGTGCACTAGTCTTTGCTCCTCTCATGCCTCTTTGTTTGCCTTAGGTGCTAGCTGTGGTCTGTGGCTACAGCTAGGGCAGCTTGGTGGGGACATGTCCAGCCTGTGTCCAACGTTTGGAGGTGGGAGCAGGCCGCGCCACAGGCGGAAGCTCCTCCCTTAATGCACGCCGGTTTGTACCGGAGTAGTTTTCTTTCTTTCTTTCTTTCGTCATCATCGCAACCATTGACGCAACCACTGGCGCAACAGC
Organism: Haematococcus lacustris; assembly: GCA_030144725.1. Taxonomy (NCBI): domain Eukaryota; kingdom Viridiplantae; phylum Chlorophyta; class Chlorophyceae; order Chlamydomonadales; family Haematococcaceae; genus Haematococcus; species Haematococcus lacustris. The sequence continues at coordinate 5,696,970 of JASKMD010000018.1, read as the reverse complement.
TGAGTATCTACACAATGACCACTGCTCTTCATCAACACATCACACAGCCGCTGCTAACAACGTTGCTGCGCACTGCAACCCCGGACCCGCTATCACCTCGTGTCGGTTGCGGCGGTGGCCTTCCCAACACACGACACCCCGGCCCTGGCGGATCTGTCCAGCTGGCCTGGTGGTGAAAACGGCTGACGTGGGCAGGCCGACCCAGAAGCACTTGTACGAATGGATGCCCCGCGTTGCCCGCTAGCATTAGTGACGAGCAGTGCACGTTTCATACAGAACCTTGACAAGTGTGATCAGGGGGCAGGCGAGCAGGGCTAGCCCCGCTGCAGCACACACCCAGTCAGGGCCAGCCCTCCCTCACAGCCTAGGACCCCCCTCCCCTCCAAACCCATATGTTCTCACAGCGACCCTACTGCTACTTTACCCCCCCCCACACCCCCTCACCTCCTCCCAGCTGTACAGCCAACCAGCCTGCACCACGGCCTTGCCTGGCTGCCTGGAAGGCCCGACTCCCTGGCCATTCCCCCGGCTGCTGCTGCTGCTGCTGCTGCTGCTGCTGCTGCTGCCTGGGTGTTGCAGCCGTCAAAGCGGCCGCCCGGCCCTGCCTTGGCAAGGGCGGTCCCGTGTTGGTGAGGGCCCTTCCCACCCTGCCGCCGGTCCTTGCGGGTGTGGGTGTGGGTGGTGGTGTGGGTGGTGGTGTGTGGGGGGGGGAGGGGGGAGGGGGGGGGGAGGGGGGGGGGCCACTGCCACACCTTGGGCCCAACCCCTTGACCTGTGTGTGTCCCAACCCTTACCACCACCCTGCCATCATCAGAGGGTGTGCTGCTAGTCCGGCTGCTGTCCCCTGGCCAGGGCGTTGCTGAGGATTGGCCGAGGCATAGGGGCAGGGACAGCCAGGTGTGGGGTCCAGCTTGGTGCGGGCAGGCTGCGGGCGCCCTCAGCCATCCGGCGCCGCCCCTGTTGCGCGCATGTCCTCCACCAGCGCCGCCACAATGGCCGTCACGTTGGGGAAGAAGGGGTAGGAGTGCACCATCATGCGCGCGGACTGCAGCAGCGTGCAAACCTGCAGGGCGCAACACCACCACCACCACCCTCATCACCCTCAGCCTCACAGGCTCCTCCCTCACCCCGGGCCCCTGCCCCCCTGCCCCTCCTGACCCCTCCTGCCCCTCCTCCCCCTCCTGCCCCGCCTGCCCCCACCTGGGCAAACATGAAGCCGCGCAGCATGAGGGCCAGGCTCTTCTCCTGACGCAGGTTGCGCATCAGGGACTGAAGCAGCAGCACCAGGCACCAGGAGGCAGCTGAGAGGCAAGCAGGGTCAGGGGGGCGCCTGGGGCAAGACCTTGCCCCTGTACCCCACCCCCACTCTAACTTGCTCCTCCTACCCCTGACCTGCCCTTGCTTCTGCTCTCCCCCTGCCCCCTGCCCCCTGCCCTGCTGCCTGGCCCCTGACCTCCAGCACAGCACACTCCACAGGCAGGTTCAGGCTGAGCAGCGCCTGGGAGGGGGGGGCGAGGCGACCGTGCGCTGCCAGCGTGGCGTTGATGTGCGCCCGCTCAGTGAGCACCCGGGACATCAGCCGCTCGTACGCCTGGGGGGCAGGGGGCAGGGGGGGCGGCAGGGGGCAGGGGGGGCGGCAGGGGGCAAGGGGGGCAGGCGATGGCCGTGGAGGGGGGGGGGGGTGCTGTATTGCTGTATGGCTCAGGGCACCAGGGGGGTTTACAGCAGGCTGGGGTCTAGCGGGTCAGGGCGGGGTCAGGGTGGGGTTAGGGTGGAGGGGGGGGGGAGGGGGCAGGGCACTCACCCCCCACAGCTCCCAGCAATCCTGCTGCTGTGAGGGCGACAGCGCCAGGCTGGGCAGCAGCTGGTGCCAGTGCTTGGGGGGGGGCGCGGCCTGCGCGGCAGCAGGGGGAAAGAGGGCAGGGGGTCGGGCCGATAATGGTCAGGAGCCTGAGCTGGGCGTTGGGGAGTGTTGAGTGGCCGCTGCCAGGCCCACGCTGCGTTATGGCAGACTACGCCAGGCCAGCTGAGTCAGGTCGGCTGGGCTGGGTCGGGTCGGGTCAAGGTCTGCTGCTGCTCCCACCCCACCCCACAGGCAGTGAGGGCTCCTGCTAGGAGGTCAGCTGCCTGAGACTTGGCCCACTCCCAACCCAACCCTGCCCCCCAACCCTAACCCTTTGCTGCCCCCTCCCCCCCAGCCGCCCCCCTCCCCCCAGGTCACCTCTCAAGCTGCTCCTTGGCCCTGGCCCTGGCCCAGGCCTGCCTGCCTGACGCCCCCCCCCCCAGCCTGCGCAGCCGCCCCCTGCGCACCTCCTGCCCGGTTTCCAGGTGCGTGGCCATGACCCGCTGCATGGTGTCCGGCGCTTGCATGCTGCAGTGCTTGAGGTCAAACATGGCGCGGGCCATGGCCTGCATGAGCCCGGACTCAGCGGCGGGGCTGCGGGGCCCGGGCCGCTCCAGGGCCAGCAGGTGGTGGCTCAGCCCCGCCAGGTGCTCCTGAGGGGAGCGGGCAGCAGCAGGGGGGACAGGGGCAGGGGCGGCAGCCAGCAGCAGCGTCGGGGGCCAGCAGCAGGGGGCTTTGGCGGCAGGGTGCAGGGGCACGGGGGGGTGGCTGCAGGACGCAGTAACCAGGCAGCCGGGGGCAGCGAGGTGAGGGGCAGGGGCCGGCCGGCGTCAGCAGCCAGGCAGGCAGGCAGGGCCCGCAGCTCCGCACACTGTGGAGAGTGCGCGGCACACTGATCCCCCACACTGAGCTCAGGGGGGCATTGGGCTGAACAGAGTGCGCGCCACACATCATGGCTGTGCCTGGGGTCATCAGGCCTGGGTACCCCGCACACCAGTGTCTTTGTTCCAGTGTCGAGTTGCGTGACTCATAGCTGGTATGGGAGTGTCATCCAGCCCATCAGTCGTCATGATGTGTGTCGTGGCCATGGAATGGTGACATGCTTGATACAGGTTTTCAGTGTGACATGTCACTAGTTTAAGCTAGTTCTCTAGCAGTTTATGTGACGCAAGATCTGTTCATGCGGTGCCGTGTCAGTCGACAAGTTTGGACAGGGGGCAGTTCCGGGCATTCCGGGCCAGATGGCTTAGGTGCCTGAGCTCGTTGGACTGTTCTGGGAAAGACAGCTTCAGTGCCCGAGCCCGTGGGAGAAGTGCAGCAAGACCAGCGCGGTGTTTAAGCTGGGAGCGGGAGCGGGTCAGGGGTTAGGGTTAGGGTTAACCCGTTGCGAGCTGGGAGCGTGGGTTGTGAGGTCCATCGCTCAGGCGTGAGGCAGGTGGTTGAGAGGCACCAGTGGTCGAGGTTTGAACGAGGTTGTCGTTGTGCTAAGAGGCTTGCCTGCAGAGTACAAGCCTATGGCGGAGCAGGTCTATGGAGCAGCCAACAGGGCAGAGAGCACTGCCCCATCTGCTGCGCTGTGAGGAGCGGAGTAGGGTCACAGCTGAGTAGGGTCTGGGTGGCAGAATGTATGGTCTGCATGTGCAGGGTGGCAAAGCAGTGGGAGCTCTGCAGGGCCCTGATGAGAGCAACACAACTAGTGCTAGGTCCTAGTGCCATGAGGGGAGAGGGGTCACATTGCTCGCTGGTGCCCTCCGAGGGAGAAGGAGATGGGAGAGAGGGAGGGGGGGCCAGTGGAGGTCACCAGCAGCAGGCCTTGCAGCTCTATAGCCTTATGAGTCAGGCTTGTGCAGGCGTTGGGAGGTGTGCCTGCAAACGTGTCGTGTGGTGGATGGAGTGCATGTGGACGTGTCCATGCTGATGTGCATTTGAACGTGACTTGTGCGCAAAGTGACACGGCTCAGGTTCATACCCTCAGTATTTCAGCTTGATCGTATTGGCTCAGGTCAAACAGTCAACAAGACCTCGCGAGACCTGGCATTTCACAGCAAAAATAAAGGAACTACAAGGCGCAACCCCCCCACTGACCACCCCTTGCCTGCTCACCCCAGGTGACCCCCCCCCCCCCTTCGCCTGCCCCCCCCCTGGCTGCCCCGCACCTTGTAGCGCGCAATGAACTGCAGCGCAGTCAGGCCCCTGAAGCGCGCCAGGTCAGCGGGGGTGAGGGGCGGCAGCAGCGGCTGCAGGGCACCCAGGGGGCTGTCCAGGCCAGGGGGGCCATCCCCCCAGGGCAGCGGCTGGGCACAGCAACACCCTGTGTCTAGCTGCTGCTGCTGCTGGCCCCCCTGCTGCTGCTGCTGCTGCTGCTGGCCCCCCTGCTGCTGCCCCCCAGCCCCTGCCTCCAGGCCATCGCTGCCAGTCCCTGAGCTGCTGCTGCGGGTGACCTCACTGCTAACCATGCTCTGGGAGCTGCCCAGTAGGTGACCTGGACCTGGGTGGTGGGGGTAGGGGGGGGCCAGGAGCAGCAGGCTGCTGGCGGCGCTGCTGCTGGGCGTTAGGGCCGGGGGGGCGCTGGAGGCAGTACAGGCGGAGGAGCCTGCCTGCTGCAGGCTGCTGCGGCCCAGGCTGAGGCTGAGGCTGACCTGGCTGTGCAGGGGGGGGGCAGTGAGGGAGGGGGGCGGCAGGAAGGGGGGCGAGAAGGGGAGGGGGGGGGCGCTGGAGGGGGGGTCTGGGGTCAGCTTCATCATGTCCAGCTGGTAGGTGCGCATGGTGACCAGCCGGTCCAGCACGCTGTGCCTGAGCAAGCACAGAGGTGAGTGAGTGAGTGAGTAGGTGAGTGAGTGGGTGGGTGGGTGGGTGGGTGGGTGGGTGGGTGGGTGGGTGAGTGAGTGAGTGAGTGGGTGAGTGAGTGAGTGAGTGAGTGAGTGAGTGAGTGAGTGAGTGAGTGGATGAGTGAGTGAGTTAGTGGATGAGTGAGTGAGTTAGTGAATGAGTGAGGGTAATCGGTGCCTCACCCCAGCCCTTGACTGGCCCTTGTCTGGGCCATGAGGTGCAGCCTGGCCCTGACCTGCACCCTGGCCCTGGCCTGAAGCCTCCAGCAGTCTGCCACTGCTGGCTGATTGCAGCCCTACGCTGCCAGGCTACAGGGTAGCTGTACAGCCAGCGAAGGGGTGAGGGCAGCATCAGGCTAGCTGCAGCTGCAGCTGTTGCTGTGATGCATGTGCTGGCAAGGCACCTGTGCTTGAGTGCAGAGTTCTGCGCCTCCAACCGCTTGAGCTCCTGCAGCTTCTGGGACATGGCCAGCTCTGCCTCTGCCATTGCCGCCTTCTTCCGCTCAGCCTTGCGCCGGGACTTGGCCGCCTCGTCACGCTTGGCTTTGGGACGCTTCACAGCCTGCAAGACATACTAGTGCTGCTGCTCATGGCTGCTGCTCAAGCTTGTTGCTACTGCCGCTGCTGCTGATGCCGCTGCTGCTGGTGATGCCACTGCTGCTAATGCTGCCACTACTGCTGCTTGACATGCCAGCCCAGGAGGAAACTCGGCATGACGCATCTCACCTGCGATCGTGTCTCTTGCATAGTCGGTTGAGCCCATTCGCTTAGCAATGCCTGACCGTCGCTTGCCGCAGCTGGCTCGGGCAACAGCTCGGCAACTAGGTCTTGGATGCACCGCGCATCGTCTGCGTCGAGCATCCAATTGTCGTCCAGACGGAAGTCCTGCTCGGCCCATTCAGAGGGGAACAAATCCTGCTGTTGGGCAGGCTCAGAGCCCCACGTTGCACCGACGGTAGGCCAAAGTATGCCGGTGCCCTCAGCCATTAGCATAATGCGACACACTGTGTTGAAGGAGCCACAGGAAAGTTCGGGCAAAAGATCGGCAGTTTTCGTAACCGCTGTCATGCTCCAAGCGAGCTTCCTCGGCTTGTGCAACCAGGGAGAGAACGAGGAGACGGCAAAGCAGCAGATTCCTGGCCACACCGGAAGCCGAACATATCCCAATGTCGAGCCTGACCTCCCCCTGCCGCCTGACTGTGTGCCTCTGGTGGTGGTGGTGGGGGGCCAGTACACAGTGCAGGAACATCAGTGCAGGGAGCCAGGCAAGGCCAGGGCTGAGGGGCTGCTGCGGTGACCAGAGCAGGGGTGGTGGGGTCTGGCTGCAGGTTGGCTCGTATTCACCCTTGACTCTGCAGTGTGCGTGTGCTATGAGCGGCCCCTGAACAACTTGGGCGTGAAATCTGGCGTGTGCTAGGGGTCAGGTTAGACAAGCAAGGCAGACAACCTACCCCTGGTAATCAAAACGACGCCGCGTCTCAGGCACGTGGTTTCTAGTTATGCTACGCGCGTCCTTGGATAGAGCACTCTGTGAGCTACGGGGTGAAGCGTGTGCCATAAAAATTCGTGCATTGTGCTGAGCGCACTGGCGGCTCAAATCGCAACATACAAATGCATGCGTGTATTGCTCATGCGGGCCTCGTCGCGACCGACCGCCGCGACTGACGTGTGCGAAACGTAAATAGAAACAACATAGCTGAGACGCGGCGTTGTTTTCATTACCAGGGATAGGTTTTATGGTAGTTGGGGCCACCTGGATGAAACACATGCTCTAGGTCACCCCGGCCGTTGGTCCCGCCAATCCGTGACAGGCCTGCCGCTCACACCACGCGCTAGTGAAGGGTAGCTGAGGCTATCGCGGTAAGTCACGCGCGCTAAAACTCGCGTTTTGGACTGAAGCCTTGTCCCAGATCACCGCCCGCCACCAGGTCGAAAATTGAGATAGCGCAAACAAGCAGCGACCCACTCACAAGAGAAGGGTGGCGAGGCGCTCCGTGGCGTCCGTAGCAAAGTTCGCACTAAAGAGGCAGGCTCGTAGTGCGCCGCAGGCCATCGCAGTGAGCCGTGCTACCACGCCATGTCACTACACCACGAGACTGAGTCACGGCACGCTTCGCTCAAGTCGGTGCAAGTCGGGTGCATGGCACTGTTAATTGTTTCGACTCTATTGGCTCAGTTTCTCTATTGGCTCAGTTTCTCCATTGGCTCAGCTTGTGCTATACTGGCTCGTTTGCTACTGATGGTTTTAATCGAAGGTGCTTGGCCTTACATGTCATCTGCCTCGTTCCCGCCAATATTCAGGCTTCCGCCACTGCCACTGCCACTGCTTAGCAGCTTGGCACGTATCGCATTGTCGCGTGCCAAGGCAGCGCGACGTCGGGGTCGGCGACGGAGGGCTCGTCACATTTTTCGGTATCAAAGTCGCGCATAGTGCGAGAAATGCAGCGATGAGGGCGCCCAGCGGCAGCACAGGGTCCAACCCGTCGGGGAAGCACCCAAGGACGCCGCCAATCACCCCCTGTGATGAGTCCGCCCCATGCCATATTAACCCTCTTCAACATTTTGTCATTGTATGTACCACACAAGTTGATGGAGCATGCCCGGGGATGCATCCCGGAATAAAGACCCGCCTAGCTATCCGACACAGGTGGAAGCACGCGTAAAGGACCACTGGCCGAAAGGTTTATAGTCTTGACAGAAGTGCCGAAATGATGGGGCCAAGGCTTCAACAGAGTGCACGGTAGCGAAACAAAGTCCACGCACGGTGCTGCTGACACCTCAGTGAGATGCTCTGCATGCTTGGAGGCAGGGTTAGGCAGGTCCCGGCCCAGGGCCCAGAGCCCAGGGCGCAGGTGTCAGAAAAGGCCCGGGCCATGAGGTGTCCCGACCCAACCCAGGGAATCTTGCGCTTCGACCTGCGACCCACGTACGGTCGCACCCCATTGAGCCCCAGGTTGCAGCGAGCGATCATGTTCACAGTCCGCGGGAATGGCGGGCGGAGTGATCTGGGAGGCTTCAGTCTAAAACGCGAGTTTCAGCGCGCGTGAGTTACCGCGATAGCCTCAGCTACCCTTCACTAGCGCGTGGTGCGATGCGCAGGCCTGGCACGGATTGGCGGGTCCAATGGCCGGGGTGACCTCTAATGTAAGCCCCCTGTTAGGGGCTGATGTAAGAGGCTGCCCCCTGCCCCCTGCCCCATGCCCACAGCGCAGGGCTCAGCAATCGCATTTTCTGTGCATCCTCCCCTTTCCGCCTAAAGTTGTGCAAACCGTCTGCGGCGGCGCTCGGGTGCTTAGAGGAGTTGGGGCCTGCTCCCTGGGGATGCAATGAAGCAGCAACGACGGGAGCAATAGTAGCAGCAGCGGCGGCGGCAGAGTAATGAGCAGGGGCTACCGGAGCCTACTTGGGTTTGGCACGATAAGGCCTGTCCCTGGGTGTCACATGATCTGTGTCGCATGTGCCGCCGGTTTCAGTGCGAGGAAAGACTGTTTTCAAAAGCAGTAGGAAAAGCACATGATGCGCGGAAATGTCTTACCCACGCATTGAAACCCCGCGAACAAGCAGAAGTATGCTAAGGAATAAAAGCCGTGCAATTGCAGTGCCAGGCGCCGACCGCAAACTCTGGCAAAAGCGAGTGTGACGTGACAGTTCTAAGCTGCCAGGTACCGCCTCGCGCTACCCAATTGATGAGCTTTCCACCGCATTCCACGCTCGCACATCGTCACATGGTTTACATTGCTCTAGGAACCCTACGAGAAACTCCCGCCCCCCGCTTGGACAGACATTGCCAAATCTCCATTCCAGGGATCACACGCGCCCTTCAGGCCGGTGCGTAAGCACGAGTCGGAGCTCCGAGCGTCATTGCTGACTTATGCTAGCTATTGTCAGAGCAATTGAAGCCGCGATCAGAGCACCACTACGACCTGCAGCGCATGTGCTTCGATGTCGGAGTCCTGCGGTCTTGTGCCTAGTCAGCCCCGCGCAGCCTGTATGTGTTTGTCCAACATTCAGCCGAGCTTTAGCCCGCCACTGGCATTTGACTGTATCTTGTCCGTCAGATTCTCCCAAATGCAAGCCTACCTGCATGAGACCGCATGGCCCTATGTCCCTCCCTCCCTTTCACCCTTCCTTTGTTGCACATTGGCTACAGGAAACCCAACCCATAGAGTTTGCGCTTGACAAGTTGCTGCTTGTTTCCTCCTGGCTGTCCCCGTCCTCGCCGCACGCTCAAGCTGGCCTGCCACATGCACTCGCCGGGCGAGGTGTGCTTTGCACCCTCCCACCTCATGCAGCCCACCCACCCAGCTCTGGCAGTCCCTGGACATCCACCAAGCGCCACCCCAGCCGCTAGACCAGCAGGCAATGATCCAACCAGACCTGCTGGGCGCTCCCCCCCGCCACCGTCAAGCCCCTCCCGTCCGCAGCCCCCCCCCAGCCCCCCCCGCATGCTCCCAGCTGCCTACCAGCCGTCTGCTACTGGCGCCCCCCCCCTCCCTGGTGCCAGCAAGGCCACCCCCCCCCCACCCTCCTTTGACCCCACACTCCCCAGGCCCCCCTCCCTGGCAATTAGCCTCAACCGCACCACCAGCCCTGCGGTGCCCTGCTGCGCCCCCCTGCCCTGCCTCAGCCCCACCCCAGGCCCCCCCCTGCCCCCCCTGACCCTGCCGCCCCTGGGCACCAGCGTGAGTCCCCCCAGCAGCAGCCTGGTGATGTCCGGCGGCTGCCTGCCCGCCTCCCTCCCGCACCCAGTGGGCTGCCCCTACGACCAGTCGCAGCTGGACCCTGCGCACCTGCTGGCCCGCACCCTGCAGCCGGTGGGCTTCATGCACCCGGGCCTGGCCTCCCACCCGGACCTGCGGGACCTGGACCTGGCGCCGGCAGGGCCCTGCACCAGCAGCCCCAGCAGCCATGCGCCCGCATGTGGCAGCAGCCCAGGTGCAGGGCCTGCCGCACAGCACACCTCCCCACCCGCTGCTGAGGAGATGGGGGGGAGTGGGCAGCCCCTCAGGCAGCAACCCCCTGGGGTGCAGCAAGCAGGCAGGGAGGGCCGTCTGCACCCCAGCGGGCGCTGCTTGTCGCGCTGTGCAAGCAGCCGGCTCAGCCTGGGCAGTGCCTGGTGGCAGCACGGCAGCAGGACCGACACAGCAGCAGGGGAGGGGCGGGGCCAGGGCTGTGGTCAGTCTAGCAGCAGCCTGCTCCTGGTGCCCAGTGTGGCCACTCAGCTGGCTGGCAGCGGGGGGGAAGAGGAGGGGGAGGGGGAGGGCAGTGTCTGGGGCGATAGACCAGGTGCAAGGCCCGGCCGCCGCTCCTTTGCGCACCGCTGGCAGTCCACAGGCAGCAGCCGTGGCCACAGCAGCAGCAGTGGCAGCAGTGACAGCAGCGAGAGCGCGCGGACTGGGGCTGAGCCAGGCTGCGTGATGGCCAGTGCAGCAGCTGCTGGACCCCCACAGACCACCCTCCCCAGCCCCACGCCTGCGCCCGCCTCTCAGGCCCTGGCTGCCAGTCTCACGCAGCCAAGCAGCGGCGGCGGCAACAGCGGCAGCGACACCCACAGCAGCTCCATCGACGCTGCTGGCAGCCGTGGCAGCTGTGGGGGTGGGGAGGGGCGGGTGGGCAGCGGGACTGTCAGCTGGGAGGCGTACCAGCAGGACGCCATGTCCCTCACCCCCTCACCCGCAACCACCACGGGCCTGCGCCTGCCAGCTGCCGCCACCACACCCCTCACCAGCAAATACACTCCCCCTGCTGCTACAACACCCAGCCCGCCAGCAAATGTGGAGGCTGCACTGCCCCCTGCCAGCCCCCTGCTGACCACGCAGCCGCTGTACGATTGTGTGGGCCGCGGCTCCTACGACCTGGGCTTGCTAATGGCGCACCTGCCGGCCGCCTCGCCCGTCAACCCGCCTGCCAGCTCAGCCGTGTTCCAGCCCTTCCTGCTACCCACGCTCCTCACCCGCACGACCAGCACGGCACCCCCAGACTCTTCAACGGAAAGTGTAGCGCGACGCACGACTCTCGCGACAATGGGACGTGTGACCATACCCGGAAGTGTGACAGCGCCGCCTGGAGGTGCAGCGAGGGACGCCGGCGACGCGCCATTTGCAGGCAGCGCATTCGCGAGGGCGCAAGCTCTTCTGGACCCCGCACTGCTGGCGCACGTGGCTGGCACCTCGCCCGGCCCGGCTTCCGCCTCCGCCTCCTGGGACGCCCCTGATGCCTACAGCCCCAGCTCCGCCTCAGGCCAGCACAGCCTCAAGGCAGGCGGGGCTGGTGCCGCAGCCGGCCCTCCTGCTTCAGCCCTGAACCCCCGGCAGCCAGGGCTGTGGCCCACGCCCTCCCTGCCCTGCCCCAGCGCCTCCACCCCCTGGGGGGGGTCCCAAAGCACCTCCCAGGCCTCTACCCCCTGCCGAGCAAGCAGCCTGGCCCAGCCGCAGCCCATCTACATCGGCTACACCTGCAGCCACCCGGGTGACCCCTTCACCGCCACCGCTGTGGCCGTCACCGCCAGCGGCAGCCCCCTGCTGGCCCCCTCATGCTCCCGCGACTGGCGCTTCACAGCCTTTGCACCGCTGCCCCCAGGGCCCACACCCAGCAGCCCAGGCCCGCTGCCCCCTGCAGCTCCCAGCCGGGCAGCAGCGGGGGGGACGGCAGCAGGCAGTGAAGGGGGCAGGGCGGCAGCCTGCCGGGTGCGGGTGAGTGGCCCCCCTGCGGGCATTGAGTGGCTGCTGGCAACAGGCAACGATGCAACATGGCAGCGGGGCCCGCCCTCTGGCCCCCCCTCAGCCGCAGGCAGCCTGGCAGCCCCCAGCTCCTCATCCAGCCAGCCCTGTGACGTCACCACCTGTGGGGCCTGGGCCACGATCCGCACCCAGCCCAGCCAGGCGACCAAGAGCGGCCCTCCCACCGCCCCTGCTGCTGCACCTACCTGCAAGCTGGCCGGCGGGACCAGTGGCCTGCTGTGCCCCCTCTCGCCCCTGGCCCTGCCCGCCTCCCCTGGTGGGTCCATGCACCCGTATGCCCAGCACAGCACAGCCCCTGTAAGAGAGGAAGCGCTCAGCTGCAGTCAGAAACCTCACTGACCAGCAGGAGCTCAATGCTGCCTGATGTCCTGACCGACCTCAACCCCCCTATGTGGCAGCCTGCACCTCGTCAGCCAGCAGTGTTGCCAAGTACGGTCAAAATACGGGCTATTCCTTGTATTCTCGTATTCTGACTTTTTGGCTCAAATTAGCGCACAATATGACGATACGATACGACCTGCCTGTGCCCTGGGGCTATTTGAGCACTGCGTGATGCGCCTGTCATGCAGCAGAATGGGATACTATGCATTGGAGCAGTCACCTAGCAAGTCGGCATGGGAAGTTACTTGCAAACACAGCCCCTGACAAGCCAGCATCAACAGCGTGATGTGCGTTGCGCAGCACATCAGCGGCTCTACAACCAATGTCAAGAAATGCCCGGCCCTCACCCAGAGAGGGTCCAGCTAGTGCGGCATCATGGCACAGCCGCAGTCTCAGCTGCATTGTCTACCCACAGGCGCCCTCTCCATCGTGCCTTGCACTTGCTCCTTGCACTGGCAACTTGCCCTTGCTACTCGTACGTCATTGCATGTGCTCGTCATCGTGCTCCTTGCTACTTGAACACCACCGTGCACGTCATTAGCATCAACTGAGGCCCTGGTCTTGGCCCTGAACACCTGAGGCACCTAACCCACCACTTGACCCACCGTGTGATCCTTTGATATTCGAGCATCAAGCCTTCCCTGTGTGTGATCCTGGCTTGTGACCTTGAGCATTGGACCATGTTTACATGCCATCCTAAGTGGCTAACCTTGCGGCGTGAGAGCAAAGATTTTATGAAGGGGTTTGAACCCGTGACCTCTTGAAATATGAGCAAACAAGAATACAACAACATGAGAATACAGTGAAACGGTGAAATGTATTGTACGGGCCATCGCATGTGGTAACACTGTTAGGCAGGCAGGCAGGCAGGGCGCAACGGCTCACATACCACCACGCTAGCAGCACCCCCACACCAGCCAGTCACCACTCCTGACCCTCCTCTTGGCCCCCTGACTCCCCCGCTCCACGCACCCCTGGCCCGCCCCCTCCCTGCCCCCCCTGCCCCCCACACCGCCCTGACCACATTGCTGGCTGCACAGGGGCGCTGGCGGTGGGCGCCTTCATCCCCGGCAGCCCCCGCACCAGCATGGACTACCCAGCTGGCCACCCCACCCCCGGCTTTGGCAGCAGCGTGTCGCGCCGCCCCCCCACCCCCCCTGACACCACGCGGCCCGCCCTGCAGCGCACCAGCACACACACCAGGGGGGGGCCAGGGCAGCCGCGGGGGGCGCACTCCTTGGGTGCCTGGCACATGTCCAGCAGCCCCTGGGCGGCAGACAGGGTCAGCGTGGAGCTGGACCGCAGCAGCAGTGGAAGCAAACCGGACAGCGCCGGCGGCAGCGTGGGCAGCAGCAGCGTGGCGGTGGGAGGGGGGAGGGGGGGGGCCAGGCGTGAGGCCGGGGTGGGGGCTGCGGGCCCAGCGCCCCCCAGTGTGTCCCGGACGGCCCCGGTCACCATCCCCACCGCCTGAATCTCCCTGGCCGCTCCTGCAGCCCTGGGTCAGGCTGAGGGGCGAGGGCCTGGGGGCGCAGCGCAGCATCAGGGTGGGGGCATGGGCGGCAGCCCCCTGCACTGCCCACTGCTGGCAGCGCTGAGCAGGGCCTGCAGGCGTGGCTTGAGGAGGGCCAGGCATGAGTAGGGAAGGGGGAGGGGAGGGGGGGTCAGTGTTGTGCCTGTAGGGGTGGAGGCTGCGCGCTGCTCCTGCCTTTCCCGCTGCCTCAGCGTAGCGTGTAGGGTGCGGCAGGCTGGACTGTGGGCGTCAGGCTGGACTGCACCTGCATCAGGCTGCGCTGCTGGGCCAGACCGTCAGGACTGCTGCATGCACCGTGTCCCACGTCTTGCCCGCAGCCCAGCTGTAGGTGAGGTGGGGAGGAGGGGCAGCCCTAAGGTCTGGTGATAGGGGAGGGGGGAGGGCCAGCTGGCGGTGTGACTGGCTGGTGGGACAGGCAGGGAGGGGAGGAGGGGGTCGGGGGGCAGGGCCAGAGGGAGGTATCACACCCAGCTGTCGGGGAAGGCAAGCAGCTATCGGTACAGGCCTGCCACGCCAGGCAAGCATTACAGGGTACAGCATGGTGCGCGCTGACAGCAGAACAGCCACAGAGAACTGCACATGTGCATGTGTGACAAACGCAGCGACATGTGTGAGCACAGTGTGACAAGGATGGAAGCCGGCAAGGAGCATGCACTGCGTGGTTAGTGTGACTCAGGGTGCCTGTGCAGCCGTCAGCAGCGGGTGAGCAGGGTGCGGGGGGAGCGTGGGGGTGTTGAGGGGTGGGCCAGGGCTGCGGGGAGTCCCAAGGGGGGCCCGGGGGGGGGCAGGCTGCAGGGTGAGGAAAGGCTAGGGGTGGCCATGGGCTGCAGGGTTGTGTTCTGCAGCTGCAGGGTAGGTCAGGCTGCAGTCCTTGCTGTGGCATGGGGCTGGGGGGTGGGCGGGCCACTGGCTGCGTCCAAGGTTTGGGAAGGCAGTCGGGGTCAGCAGTGCAGGCTGGCCTGGCCCTTTTACCCCGCCTAGGTGTGCCCCTCATTACGCCTCCGCTGCCCAGCAGCACTGCCTGCAGACTGCACTGCCCCGCTGCGCTGCCTGCGCCCGCCATTGGTCCCTCCTCATGCTGCTGGGTCAGGGGTGGCCACCCGTGCCTGCTGTGCTGTGCCTGGGGTGCACTGAGTCAGCCAGTGAGCGGTGTGACCTGGCAGCGCCCGCTGACTGCACCTGGAGCTGCCGGGGTGCATCAGGCCGTGCCGTGATAAAGGGGGCAGATCCCCTGCTCTTGAAACAGAGCGTGGGTGGGTGGGTGGGTAACCCGAGTGGCTTTCAGTTAGGTGGTTGGTTTGCTGCAGTAGAGCGTAGGTCTGTGTGCTTTCATTGTTTTGTAGCCTGGCTGGTAGCCGTCGCTTCTGATAACCCTGACCCTGTTTCGCCTCTTATCCAGCCCAAGTGCCTTAGCTGGCGATACCTCAGCGCTTAGCATGTGCACGTGCGGCGAGCCACCTGCTCAACATGTGAGACAAGCAATGCATCACCCGCATGCCTGCATGCACTTCTTTCGTGTAGTCCATACATTTTATTACATGCCGCATGCCCCCTGGATTGTGTAGCTTGGCTGCGTGTACTAACACAGGCAACACCTTGTTCCATGTTGAATTGGGTTCTGGTCTGCATGTGCCATCAGAGTATAAAAGGCAGGCCAGGCTGCTTGGCTGTCGCTGTCATAGTGGGTGCGCCTGCCAGTGGCAGAGACAGAGGTTAAGGGCAGCAAGGCGAAGGTGTTCCATGTATTCAGACATATGCGGCTGTGTGTAGGTGTTGTGGCTGTGGGCGTGGGGGTGTTGGGATTGAAGAGCAGGAAACGGTGGGAAGATGTGGATTGGGTGCAGGCTGGTTTCAGCGCTGTAGGCTGGCCTGCAGGCATGCTCGGCATTTAATGTATTGGATGGGATGCCCCCTCCCCCCACCCTCTCCCCCCTTCCCCTGAACAGTGCGGCCGGGACACGCTGCATGGCGAGGGCTTACGCCGCTGGAGCCATCAACCGTAAGGCTGCCTAGTCGCCCGCCCTCCAGGCGTCCATGACTTCCTGCTTCGAATCGCGCTAATCTCGCTAGGTGCATACACGGCGTGATGAGGCCCTGAAACGCCGCGATCTCGCTGGGGTGGGGGGAAGAGAAGAGATGGCAATGTGCAATGCAGCGATCCACAGTGACCAGCATGCAGTGGCCGGCTGTCAGGCTAGACAAGCGAGCCAAAAAATGCCCATTTTTCGGACGGACCTAACTAACTCTATACACCGCTTCAGGATGTAAGATTGGCACGCCTTGACGCAGCGCCGCGCACGTTAGCATCGGCTCAGAGGGACAGGCCTATGGTGATCGGCTGGCCCGCGACCCCGTCCAATGTTCGGGGGCCCCGACCAGCACACAACGCCAGGAGCGCTCCATTGCTCTTATTTGCGCCTTGAAGTATGTGTGCTGTTGCGGCGATGTCCTCGGCGATGTCCAGGTGCCTCCTGGGTGTCTACATTGTGTGCTACATGCTGCTTGCTAGAGGCTTGTCTCATGGCCGGGTTGGGGGGGTACACCGTGAGGCTTTGGGCCTGAAACTTCTTCAGCAGCTAGCTATACCACACACTCGCACCTTGGCGCTGACTTGGCCTTAACATGCATCAGCTCGGTCTATGGCGAGTGGTGGTGATGGACACACTGTCAAGAGATGTTTATGCATGCCACATGTGCCCAATGCCTTGCAATGAGCACCGGAGAACCGCATCAAGTACTTCCATCGATTTTATAACTATGCCTGCAAACTGATGCGTGTGCTAGTAGTAATCAGGTAAAACATGAAAACCAGCTAAGATTTGGCCATGCCAGGGGCCTTTTCCCAAAACTGAAGTCGTTCCAGTCCGCCATAGTTATAAGTATAGAAGGTACGACCCCTCTCCGCCCATCGGAGCCGTCCGTTTACCTTTTGGTCGATGCCAGCCGCAAAAAGATGGTTGTAAGCCATGACCGGGCGCTCGAAGCGAAGCCAAGCTGGGTCCGCTCGAATGGCCGAGCGAGGAGCCACTGGCCGGGCTCCATGGTCCCGCACTGCTGGCTTCATCGCGAATCAAGCCCAGGCAAGGCAGGACAGCCCAGCCTAGCCATCGTGCACCCCCCCATACTGATGTGGTGTTGCATTGTTGTCTTCAGACGTTGAATGATACCAAACAACGGCTACAAGAGGTGCAGGAAGAGAATGCACGGGAGAAGCAAGACTGGCAGCAGCAACAACAGGACTGGCAGCAGCAGCACCATGACTGGCAGCAGCGGCAACAGGACTGGCAGCAGCAACAACAGGCATAATCACAGCACCATTGGAACAGCTACTCAGCCGCTACTTCAGGCCAGTCCACATCACCAATGCAGCAAGCGAGACAGCATTGAAGCCCCTCAATAATGACATGGTGTCACGCATGAAAGAGGAGGGTGTGTCAGGACGCATCAAGATGACAGTGGAGGACACCAACAGCTGGTTGAGTGACTACCTGTCAGATGATGCCCTGGGTGGTGCAGCCAGCCATGCGGGTGCCCTGGGAGCTGCAGCCAGCCATGCGGGTGCCCTGGGAGCTGCAGCCAGCCATGCGGGTGCCCTGGGTGGTGCAGCCAGCCATGCGGGTGCCCTGGGAGCTGCAGCCAGCCCTCTAGGTGCTCAGGGTGGTGCAGCCAGTACTGCTGGTGCTCAGGGTGGTGTAGTGTCTAAGCCTTTGCACACAGCCAAGCAGGCATCAAAGGCACGCAAGGTGTTGCGGGCTATGCAACGCATCACCCTCCCGGTGAAGTTGCCCACAAGGGAGGAGTACAGCTCAGCAGCAAGCGCAAGGGATCAAAACACAGCACGACAGCAACGGCTGGCGGACATCACCAACAAACTGCAGCATCTTGAAGACACAGCTAGGCAGGTGTACAATCGTCAGCAGCCACACCTACCAGCCTTGCCACAGAAGGGCATCACGCTGAATCACCTCAAGCAGCTTTGTGTCCGACTGAACCTAGCCACCAAGGGTACAAAGAGTAGAATCCAGTGCTTGGAAGCAATCTCACAGCATCAGCAACAGCAGCATCAGTGTAGCGTTCAGAAAGAACGCGCCTTAAATCTTTTCAGTGTGTGAACGCCATGCAACGCTAACCGCAGTTACAGGTGTCAGACTGCTGCAGCGCAACCAGGCTAAGACATAGAACGGCCTCCGGGGATCGAACCCGAATGGTGGGCAGCAGTACAGCCCACCACTTAACCTGCCTGTATCACACTTCAGCAGTGACACTAGCGCCGATCCGCTTAGTGCAGAATCGGAACGCTACATTCCTCCCCCTCCTATGGGATGGCCGTTCCGCCCATAGGCCATCATGGCATGGACTCGCAGTACATGACCGCTAGTTTGGAACTCCTGCCCATCCGGACGCAGGTCGCTCTCAGGAGTTTACGGTCACCATGGACCCTTCAGCCCAGGCTCACAGAGCCAGTGGAAGCTGGGTACGAAACAAGCCAGGCTCACATGAGCAACTGGACCCATAGCACACCAAGGCACATAGCATGCAGCAAAGCAACCAGCATGACCACATGGAGCCCATGTCCCACATTTAATTCACAGCAAGCCATTCTGAGCCTTATACAAGTTTACGCAGTCAGGGGCATTTGCTAGATTGCTGGCAGGCTCCCAGGTGTTGTCAGAGTCATCATAACCCTTCCACTTGACGAGGTACTCCTTTGCTTTACCTGCACGCACATGCCGGTGGTTCACAATGCGCTCTACTTCATATTGTGGGGAATCATCTAACCAGCCCAGCTCAGTGGGGGGTAGACGACCAAAGTTGCCCTCATAGGGTCTTAGTAATGACACATGGAAGACAGGATGGATCCTGGACATGGCTGATGGCAGGGTCAGCTTTACAGCGTCTCTACCCACATGAGCCTCAATCCTGAAAGGCCCCACATACCGTGGCAGCAGCTTTCTGGCTTTGCCCACCATGTTACGCAGGTTCATGGTACTAAGCAGCACACGGTCACCCACTTGGAACATACTGTCCGCGGATTTCCTGTGTGGATTAGCATCATTTGACTGCCGACTTTGTGCCAGTTTCATACATCTCCTGGCTTCTTGAACGCCCTTTTCCCAGCCATCAGAGAAGAACTGGGCCATGGGAGGTGGCAACCGAGGTAACTCATGGGTCACCGGTGTCACTGGGGACTGTCCATAGTTAATCAGGAAAGGTGTAGACTTAATACTTTCTTGCCATGAGTTATTAATTGCAAACTCGGCAAACGAGAGGTGTTTAGGCCAGTCTCGTTAAGTGGGAGAGATATAATGCCGGAGCATCTCCTCCAACACTTTGTTGTACCGCTCAACCTGCCCATTTGACTGGGGGTGATAGCTGGAGGTGAGAGAATGTTTCATGCCCATTAGCTTGCATACAGCTTGCCAGAACTTGCTCACGAATAGGGAGCCCCGATCACTCACAACTTCAGATGGTAGCCCATGATGGACAAATACCGAATCAATGAAGAGTTGTGCAAACTCAGGAGCATCCATGCTTTCCTTACATGGCACTAGGTGCACCATTTTGGAGAGCCTGTCAACGAATACACAGATGGAATCATATCCATGTGATCCGGACGGTAGTTTGGTTATGAAGTCCATGTGCATGACTTCCCAGCGGTATCCAGGTATAGACAGAGGATGAAGGAACCCCCATGGCTTAGCTGTAACCGACTTGTTTCTCTGGCATGCATCACATGTTGTTACATAGTGACGCACATCAGTGCGTAGGTGTTTCCACCAGAACACACGCATGACACGCTCCAACGTCTTAGTGATCCCAACGTGGCCAGCATACTTAGCATCGTGCATCTCATGCAGGATATGCTCTCGTAGCTGTTTGTCACGGGGCACAATGACTGTACGTCTCTTTTGATGTCTCCATAAGCCATGTTCATCCAGGTACAAGTTCTTTGTCTTTCTACGCTTGGTGAAGTTGGAATCAGCAGCATAAGCTCTGACCAACCACTCATGCAGGTTTGACAGGGGACCTGGTGGTTTAGGTGCACTAGGTTCTCCATCTACTGGTATATCAGCAGCCCAAGTGACACGCTTAGTGGGTGGCCTGGCGGCAGCACCAGCACCTTGGCTTGGTGGTGGTTGTGTGGGTGGCGCAGCGGCAGCACCAGCACTGTTTTTCTGCGCCTCAGCACAAGTTTCCTCCCCCTCCTGAGAACGACGCTGGCTTCTAGTCGTCACTAGAATACTACGCACATTATCTGCACCAGAGCCCTTACACGTCTGCAATGGGGCTGCTGGAATGCGTGACAACGGGTCAGCAGGATTGGATATACCAGGTAGATATTCAATGGTATATGAGAAGCGGGCCAGGAATTCCATCCATCTAGTCTGCCTGCGTGAGAGTATAGTTTGAGTAGGCAGAGAGATGAGCGGCTTGTAATCTGTGTACAGTGTGAATGGTACCCCTTCCAGGTAGCATCGCCACTGTTGGCAAGCAGATACCAATGCCAGGGCCACTGTTGGCAAGCAGATACCAATGCCAGGGTTCTGCAGCACGCCTACAGGGTCCTGCGACACACTTCTACAGGGTTCTGCCGCACGGCTACAGGGTCCTGCGTCACACTTCTACAGGGTTCTGCCGCACGCCTACAGGGTTCTGCGACACACGTCTACAGGGTTCTGCCGCACGCCTACAGGGTCCTGCGTCACACTTCTACAGGGTTCTGCCGCACGCCTACAGGGTCCTGCCACACATGTCTACAGGGTTCTGCCGCACGCCTACAGGGTCCTGCCTCACATGTCTACAGGGTTCTGCAGCACGCCTACAGGGGTCTGCCGCATGCCTACAGGGTTGTGCGACCCACGTTTACAGGGTTCTGCTGCACGCCTACAGGGTCCTGCGACACACGTCTACAGGGTTCTGCCGCACGCCTACAGGGTTCTGCGACACATGTCTACAGGGTTCTGCCGCACGCCTACAGGGTCCTGCGACACACGTTCACAGGGTTCTGCAGCACGTCTACAGGGTTCTAGCTGCGGCTGAGGCTGTGCGCTGGCACAAAGAACATACGGCCGTAGCCCTCCCCGTCCTCAAAGCTGGTCACAAAGACTGTGAAGATCTTGGTGGCATCAAACATATACCAATGCTGATCTCCATAGCCCTGGTGCATGCTGCCCATGGCTGACTGCTGCGGGCGGTCCTCAACAGGTGGATGGGGGTCAGCCTGCCGCTGTGATGCACCGGCTGCAAGCCTCTGGGACTTCCTGGTGCCACCTGTGCTGGCTGCCTCCGCTGCTGCCTGCTCCACCCCACGCTTTGCTGACCTGTGCTGCTGTGGCCCACCTATACCGCTGGGCCCAGCAGCCCCTTCTGCATCTCCGTCTCTTGGTGGCTCTCCCCCCCCCTGGCCTCCTGCGTTAGCCACTGCTCCAGCTCCTGCTGCTTGCTGTGGCCTGGGAACAGCCTGACCAGTTGCTGCCAAACATGAGGGGTGGGATGTAGGGCGGGTCAAGTAGATGCGGCTGACTGCTAGGCGTAGGAACACCCCAGGCAGCTTGGGGTGCTCCAAACGAACCCAGAACAGCACATGGCCAGCCCAAATGGCCCACTTGTCGTCATCGAGCCTGAACGGGATGCTGACCCAGGTGTTGTTGCGGGTTGAGGGGCGTTTGTACACACTGCTGAACACGATGGTGCCATTGCAGTCTGCTCGCTGGTAGTACCGCACTGGATACGGGGGTGCAGGGTCAGCGACCTGTAGATCCTCCTTGGCCTCCTCCTCTGCCTCCCTTGCGGTTAGGGCCTCACCGAACACCTGCTTGACGTGCCATGGGCGCCATGGGGTGGCATCGTCGCTTTTCTGCAGATCCTGGACTGCCTTCATGCAGCCCCTCATCATGGCACCCGGGCTGTTCTGCAGTGGGCACTCTGCATTGCCCGCTCCCAGCAGCAGGGCCTGCTGCCCGTCCTGTGTCAGCTCATCCTTCAGGCGGGCCTTGTAGTCCTGCTGTGCCTCCGGCTCAGCCCGGTCAAGCAGCCTCTTGCTGGCGTTATGCCCGGCCACCCGCATGGCAATGTGGGCATCCAGCTGGGCTCCAGGAATGCCGCTGGTGGTGATGGACTTCAAGTCATGCAGGTCACGCTCGATCCAGAGCTCGCCAAACAGGTATGTCCTGCCCACATTGCTCTCTTGCATGAACAGCCTGTGCACACCACAGCCATGATTCCATGTTCATGCATGGTCTGCCTGCTGATGCATGCATTGTTGATTGGTAAGGTTGGCCTGCATGCTACTGTTAAAACTCTCACCTGCAAGCCGTTGTGTGGAGGTTGGGGCAGACTTGGTCAGTAGGTACAGACAGCTTGTCCTTGTTGTCGCCGTGCGCAGCTGGAAGCAGAGGATCACGGCGGCAGCACTCCAACCTGGCTGCATAGGTCTTCAGATGTGCATAGCCTGCCGCCATCCCCGCAGGTGTGGCGCTGTTCTCCGAGCCTGAATTGGGCAGACAAATCCTCATTGTTAGGTATATGTTAGTCATCATGCACCGGGGGATTGTTAGGTATATGTTAGTCATCATGGGACCGTGCCTGTAGATGCTTGTTTGTAATTTACCAGGTGTCAAGTAGTGCAGCATAGCGCCCTCCAAGGCTGTCCACAACCCACGGTAGGGCTCTGGCAAAAGGTTGCCCCGCAACACGATGGGTGAGAAGTGCACATACCAGTGCTTGTAGTCCTCCATGCGCCATCCACTGCATGATGACATGGGCATTGCAGCACCCGGGCAATCATAAGCGTGTCATGACATGCACCTTGCATTGTCATCATCCTTGCCATTCAGTTGTGATATGATTATGACATACTGCACAACATGATTATGGCTTACGTGCGGTTGGCAAGGTCTCCCAGGTCCCGTCCCAAGTCAGATGGGGATTGAATGGCTGCTCCACGCTTCACTATCTCACGCCGCACATCAATGTGAAGGCCATCTGCACTCATGAACTACTCCAGCTGGTGCTTCAGCAAGCCATACATGAAGCTGTGGTACACAGGCACCAGGTGGGCCAACCGGGCGTCCAGGTGTTGCAGCAGCAGGGGCAGGAGGGGCTGAGCGTGGCAGCCCACCACCCTAGGTTCGCCTTGAGACCACCCATGGATGAAGGGGGCACCTCGGTCCATGATCTGCTCGTGGGTGAACTTCATGCGCACGTCATAGATGAGCACATACTCCTGCAGTCCGCCACCGCAAGCAAGGATGGTGTGTGCCAAGGGATCCTTGTCTGTTTTCAATAGCACATGCTGTCCAGTTTGTCAAGTGTTCCATACCTCCCGGTTGGAGCCTGGTAGGGTCTGCAGCGTTGGCAAGTCGTAGCCGAGGGGCGCCTTCTCTGTGGGGGGGTTGGGGGGCTTGCTGATGTTGCAGTTGTAGCACATCTTGAGGGCGCTGTGGCCCATGGCCCTGGTCAAAGTGGCTCTACATGCACACAATCACGCAATTCATTCCTCAATGGTTGTAATATGTTTGTGGGTGGTACATGGCAGGGTACAAGTTGTATAGGGATAGACTGGATTGGGAGGTGGTGGAATCATTTGTAGGTGCAAGCTGTTCGCCTTTGTCTCACTCACGTGGCTGGGGTATCAGCGATTGATACCACTGGGACTCCAATGATGCGGACAGGCTCAACACGGGCTGGAGCCACACCATCAACACCTGGGCCTGGGTGTGGCTCCACTATCACACCCAGGTCACCCGGGCCCTCGATGTGCTTGCTGACTTCCTGGCAGATGGCCTTCATGTAGCCTGTCAGGTGCGACTGGTGCTTTCCTCCGTTGATGACGGCCAGCACTGAGCTGCACGCCCGCTTGCCGCACACCTCAGCCGGCACATCCAGCAGCCTCAACAGAATCACACCCACTGACCAGGTGCCGTTCTTGCCCAGGGTCATCCAGTCAACCCCAATCATGAAGTGGGCTGTGTTGGGGGAGGTGGCCACAACCTCTGGTAGCTTGGGCTGCATCTCTCGCCATGCAGGGCCTGCCAAACAACAACATCATGGTATGGTGCATGTCACTGTACTAATCACCTGGCTATGCCGTCAATTCTATGCCATGGTCAACCCATGCCTACTCACTTGCCCGGAAAGAGCCAGCAGGTGGGTCCACGCCCCGAGCTCGCCTGAAGCAGGTCATCACGTCCTTGCGCTCCATGATGTTCTTCACCACTGTGTCCCAGCCGAACAGAGACATGCTCCACCGAGGCTTCAAGGTGATCTCCTGTGGGCTCCCTGTAACCAAGCAAGGGGCAGCATACAACATATGTATACCTCTACAAGTGTCATTGAGAATTGACCATGCCCATGCAGACTGGTTTCACCTTTCTTCTTGTCCACATGGAAGCGAGTTGTCTCACAGTAGTAGCACTTGTCATCCTGGTGGGCGAGCCACTCAGACCTATGCATGCATGCACATGAAGGTAACCTTGACCCCAACAAACACCATGTGTAATGCGCCATGCATGCATAGCCTAATCCTCACCCTTTCCCCTGACCTCACCGTCGTATCTTCCTTGGCCTTGTTGTCCTTGCCCGCGTTGCACACATGCACCTCGTACTCATTTGCGTGCTGGACGCCCTGCAAACTCATCAGCTGGTAGAAGCTGGTGATGAGGTTGAGATCAGGCTGGTTTGCAAGTAGCCTACGGATCAGCTTCAACACCCCCTTCATCTGCTCCTTGGTCAGCCTCATGTCCAACAGCCTGCTCAGCTCGTCCATCATGTCCTTGCCTATCAAGGGGCAGTTCCTGTAATGGCATGCACAATGACAAGCAACTACTATATTGAACAGCTCCCTACTTGTGATACTAATATCTGTTATTTCTAAGTACCTGAACACGGGTTGGTGAAGGTTGGCATCAAGCTTGAACACCTTGCTTCGACGTGCCCTGGCGCCATCCCCCCCTCCTTCATCCCCCTCTGGCCCCCCTGGGCCTCCCGGCTCTCCTGGACCCCCTGGGCCTCCTGGACCTCCTGGACCTCCTGGACCCCCGGGACCTCCTGGATACCCTTCCCCTTCCTCATCACTGTCTTCACTCCCACTGTCATCACTACCACCTCCGTCCCACTCCTACAAATTAGTCCCTGCATTCTTCCCTGCACCTTTGGCCAACCTTGTCCGATCGGGCTGCAATTTTGACAGATGGTGTTTTGCAGAAAATAAAACATATCGTTTTTTGAAAATATTTCTCAAAAAACAATATGTTTTATTTTCTGCAAAACACCATCTATCAAAATTTCAGCCCGATCGGACAAGGTTGGCCAAAAGTGCAGGGAAGAATGCAGGGACTAATTTGTAGGAGGGGCCCCTCCTCCGTCGACTCCTCCCCTTCCTCCTACACCCCCCTCTTCTCTGTCTCCGCGCTGTCCCTCCATGTTGTCCTCCCCTCCCCTCCCACGCTGTTCGTCCCCTCCTCCCTGTCCCCTCCATGCACCCTCTGGAATCCTGGCACCCTCTTGTCCCGCTGAGGCTCCCTGATCCCTGCCTCCTTGCCCGTCCTCAGCCACCCCTCCTCCATCTCCTTGCCCGTCCTCATCCACCCCTCCTCCATCTCCACAGCTCCCCTGCACACATGTCGTCACAACATGCGGACAACATGTGGCGCAAATTGTCCGCGATGAGGTGCACGCATTAGCCGCCTCAAGCGCACATGTACGTCAGCGCGTACTAACTAAATGCAAGCGACATCTTACTGCCGACTCTTGCGATGTGTGTTGCTGTGCCTCTGGGGACTGAGCTTTCGCTATAGCCTGCCTCTCCGCCCAAGCCTTCGTGCCTTCAGCTCCCACGAACTGGGGATGGTTCTTGGAACAGTGAGTGCGCATTCCTCTTAAGCTGCCTGATTCTCTGCACACTAGGCATTGAAAGGCTGTCTTCACCATGATTGCCTTTGTCTTGGGAAGCCTGGAGAGTAAATGGTCGCATTGTGTCCGGCCATCGCGGCCCGCGTTGGCCATCGCGGCCCGCTCTCTGTGTACCCACCCGGCGTCGCTTGCTGGCCGACAAAGTGACTTTTGGTTCACTGAGGACGATAATTTTGTGAGTAAGCACCACAACATCGTGTTGGCGCCGTCTTTCCAAACCGCAACAACATCCTTTGAAATGTACCGCAACACGGTCACCAAGAAGATGGCAGGCACTAAGCCCACCGACAAGAAGGTATAGTAATTCCGTACCAATACCGCCTGCCTGCCGCGATGCCTTACCGTGCCAGGCACCTTCATGCTTTCATTAACTCCATGAACTATCGTTGCTGCAGATTAAGGCTGCTGCCCCTCGCACAGCTGATTCTGGGCACGAGTCCGACGAATTGCCTTTGGCCCAGCGACCAAGGGGGCAGCCCCTTGAGCCTTTTGCCTCTTCTGGTGATGAAGGGGAGAGTGTGGGAGAGGAGGAGGCGCTGGAGGATGAGGGGGAGGGGGAGGAGGGTGAGGATGAGGGGGAGGAGGATGAGGGGGAGGAGGGTGAGGGGGCGGAGGAGGAGGAGATGGAGGGGGAGGAGGAGGAGGAAGAGAAGCAGAAGCAGAGGCCAGCCAAGAAACGGGCGCGCAAAGGAGGGAAGCAGGTCCCCGATGAGTTCAGTAAGATCATCCTGGCGCAGGTGAGCATGGTGTTGCGTGCCTATGCTGCCTGATTTGCTGTGGTCACGTTGCCTGTGCCTCAATGTCCTTTGATAACCATGACCCATCGTTCCCGTGTGATTTCAGTACAAACATCATGCACCTAACGCCGACAAGCCCTTCAGTGTGTTGGGCAAATATGAGGTTAGTGTAGTGCTCACGCAACAATCGACCATAGCCACAATTCATTACTGCCCATGTCACCTTGGTTATCTATACCCAATGCATCCTTGCAGCAAGATGCCGTCAAGCTCTGGGGCAAGTTCGCCCCCGATTACATCCGGATGTGGTGCCCGCGTGCTGTGGGCCAGGTGATTGTGCAATGAATGGAGTAGCCATGTAACCAACCTAACTTCCTCTCTGATGTGAATGTTAGTGAAACAGTCTTGGTGTGTGTTGTGCAGTACACCATCCCCGGCTGTGTACCAGGGGAATACCCCAAACTGGGCAGCAACTCTGTTGAGGCCAGGTGGAATGTCCCCATGCGGGCAATCATCGGCCTCGTATGGAAGGAATTCACCAAGGCCAACCCAGCCTACCTGGCGTTGCTGAGCTACTGGATGTTGCTGGCGGCTTTCAAAAAGTGGGTTGCATGCATCCAACCATCATGCACCCATAGCATGCAACCCACTGCGTCATTAGTACAGGTCCTCATCATCGGACTGGTACCCTTGAACGTGTAGGTCATACGATTGGGTCAGACGTCCGACCACACCTAAGCAGCTGGCCCGTGTGCCGAGGACAGCTCGTAAGACAGAAGAGATCCAGAAGGCAGATGGGGGGTGGGAGTCGAAGTTTGGCTGCCGGTTGTTGGAAGCCAAGGCAGCAGCGGTGGCTGCAGGCACCCCGTACAGCAATGACGATGTTGTGCCCTCAGACATGGAGCCATTCCTGCCCTTAGCTGCTCAGCTAAAAGCAGCCTCAGGTGAGTGGAGCCAGAACCCTGTGGTGAGATGCCAGGACCCTGTGGTGAGGTGCCAGGACCCTGTGGTGAGGTGCCAGGACCCTGTGGTGAGGTGCCAGGACCCTGTAGGTCAGAACCCTGTGGTGAGGGACCAGGACCCTGTGGTTCCAGGACCCTGTCATGTGGTACCAGGACCCTGTAAGCCAGGACCCTGTAGGTGTGCAGCAGGACCCTGTGGTGAGGTGCCAGGACCCTGTGGTGCCAGGACCCTGAGGTGAGGTGCCAGGACCCTGTGGTGAGGTGCCAGGACCCTGTAGGCCAGAACCCTGTGGTGAGGTGCCATAACCCTGTAGGTGTGCAGCTGGACCCTGTGGTGAGGTGCCAGAACCCTGTGGGTGTGCAGCAGGACCCTGTGGCGTGGTGCCAGGACCCTGTAGGTGTGCAACAGGACTAACCCATGACATTGCGTGCACCCCTGATCGCAGAGAACTGGAAGAAACCAGACAAGACGCCAGAAGGCAAGCACCCTGAAGCTGCCAAGGCCTGGAAAGCAATGTCCCAGACATTCTATGACCAGTTTGACGAGGTGGCCCGTGACCTAGCAAGGTCTATCCCCGCCGGCAGCAATGCAGACCCGGTGAGTACCTCATTGCAATGCTGGTTGAGGTATGCAATTTTACATGTTGGCCGAGTATGTGTGCTTTGCTTGATGCTGTGCAGGTGGCGACGGAGGCGAAGGCCAAGACGCTGCTGTTGGAGGCATGCACCCAGGACCAATCCTGGTGGAAGGCAAGTAGCTAATATGTAACGTGATTACCCTACCATTCCCTACCATACCATATCCCATGCCATAACTTCCAAGCTTCATATTGCCACCTTGTTGTGTGCAGTTGACGACCCAGACCCGGCTTGTGGAGCACAAGGCGAAGCTGTTGCAGGAGCTGCAGGATGCCAGCAGTGCAGGGCAGCAGGCAGGCCCAGCTTCACCCCCTAGCCGAGGGGGCAAGGCAGCTGCCAAGGCAGCTCTCACCACACCAGCTGCAGCCAAGCGTAAGGCTCTTGGAGGCGGGGGTGCCAAGAAGAGGCCTGCAGGCCGAGAAGCAGGGGCAGAGGTAGAGGAGCTCGCCGCTGCGCTAATGACAGGCTTGGCAGCAGGGGCAGCAGAGGCGGCAGAGGCAGCAGCAGGGGCAGCAGGGGCGGCAGAGGCAGCAGCAGGGGCAGCAGGGGCGGCAGAGGCAGCAGCAGGGGCAGCAGGGGCGGCAGGGGCAGCAGCAGGGGCAGCAGGGGCAGAGGCAGTGGTAGGAGCTGGGGCAGGGGCAGGGGCAAAGGCAGGGGCAAAGGCTGGGGCAAAGGCAGGGGCAAAGGCAGGGGCAAAGGCAACGGCAAAGGCAAAGGGTAGACGCCGTGGTGGCGCAGTGGTGGCAGCAGGGGCAGTGAGGTCGGCAGCAGTAGGTGCAGGAGCAGCAGGGGCAGCAGGGGCTGTGGCAGGGGCAGCAGGGGCTGTGGCACCCGCCACAGCAGGGGCAGAGGCAGGGGCAGGGCCAGTGGCCCCCGGCACAGCAGGGGCAGAGTCAGGGGCAGGGGCAGTTGCAGAGGCAGTGGCAGCAGCAGAAGCAGATACAGATGCAGCAGTGGCAGCAGCAGCAGCACGCAGTGACTTGTTTGATTCATGAGATGCTAGATGTTCATGGTATCATAGTCATGTCGTACATTGACAATGAAAATGTATGAGCCATGAACAAGTCAGGGCACCAGGTGCAGGACACCAACTGGCGACATGGCAGTTCTAACCTTGCACGAAGTTTTGAGACCTAGCAAAGGGTTTCATAGACCGAGTGCGGGGTTTCAGTGACCGTGTGCAAGGTTTCAGTGACCCCGTGTAAAGGGATCCAGGTATCTAGATAGTGTTCACAAATACCCGAAGAAGGCATAACACGCGACAATACTGAACTCTGGGTTGATGCAAGCAGTGCCTCAGGTTTGTAGTGATGTTGATCCCATGCCATTTGACTAGACATTCGAAAGTCCATTGAGGCCACGCGCACACTAGCGAGGCTACACACAATGGCAGCAGCAGCAGACAATAAGGCTTTGGAAGAAGTCGCCGGTGACATGATTAACTTTCTGGCGCGATGCGGCCCCCGCAACCAGGTAAACGCATAATCTAGCCTAACACGCCACATCGGTAGCACAACACTCATCCAAGATGGCTACTTGCATGTAGGATGGGACAGGCCTGGCCAACATGAATGCCCCCTGGCATGATGTGTGTTGTGGATTTTGTGTGGCCAAAACTGTTGTGCCCTGTGATATGGCCACACAGAGTAAGACAGAGGCGATAGTGGAAAAGTGAGTGCCCATGCACCCCAATGCTCATGAGGACGTGCCGAAGTGTGTGCCATGTTTGCAATCCAGGACCTGGAAATTGGTTGCAACGAAGTACCCCCAACCAGGTTCCCCAAACAGGCTGAAGTGGGACAAGTACTTCGCCTTCTTCAACGACCATTTCCAGGGCATACAAGAACCCAGTCCCCCTGAGGGGTTAAAGCCATTCGCTAGCTTGTGGATCATATACAAGACAGGTGATGAGTGGGCATGACTAACTAGTTGTCAGCAGGCCTTCAAGGTAGCCATGCCTTCATGTCACTATTAACTATCATGTGCAGATGCGAAGATGAAGAGTCAAGGAGACACAGATTATGTGTACCTATGTGAAGTGCAGGGCAGAATGGATTGTGCTACTTTGACAGAGTTTGTGTTGAGCACTGAGCCCCCTACCCTTCCCTCTCCAGCCCCCTCCCCTGCCCCACAGCCATCCCCAGCAGCAGGAGTGCAGCAGCTTCCTGCCCCCTCCCCTGCCCCCCAGCCATCCCTAGCAGCAGGAGTGCAGCAGCCCCCTGCCCCCTCCCCTGCCCCCCAGCCATCCCCAGCAGCAGGAGTGCAGCAGCTTCCTGCCCCCTCCCCCGCCCCCCAGCCATCCCCAGCAGCAGGAGTGCAGCAGCCCCCTGCCCCCTCCCCTGCCCCCCAGCCGTCCCCAGCAGCAGGAGTGCAGCAGCCCCCTGCCCCCTCCCCTGCCCCCCAGCCATCCCCAGCAGCAGGTGTGCAGCAGCACCCAGCCCCAACCACTGTCCAACAGCCAGCCTCAGCAGGGGTTGTGCGACAGCCCCCCGCCACACCAACAGCGGGTGTACGTGGATTGAAGGCCCCCACCACAGGCCTAGGAACTGCCCTGCCTGCAGGTGTGCTGCGGAGCACTGCCTTCTCACCTGTCCTGCGGCGTGCACCAGCAGCACGTGTGCAACTCAGCCTTGCCCCCTCCATTCCCCTGTCGCCTACACCAGCAGCAGGAGGGCAGCATCAGCACCATCCGCCAGTGCAGCACCACCGACAGACACGCAGAGGGCAGTGGGCACAGGTGGGCACCAGCCCCAGGGCGACAGGCACAGCAGCAGGTGGGCAGCAGCACCAGCAGCAGCAGCAGGACCAGCGACAGGTGACTGAAGAGGAGCAGCAGCAGCCTGGAGGGGAGGGTGCTGGTCCCTCATCATCCAAGAGGCCGAGGCCTGCCGAGGATCAGGTAGGATCACAACATTACAGCACATAGGAGCAAGACAGCATCATGGTGCATTGTGACAGTGGCTCAGATACCCCCTTGCTTCATTTGCCATTGCAGGCCCTCATACAGTGCCTGATTCAGAAGGTGGACACCGTGCAGGACACAGTCAACAGATTGGAGGTGAGACCCAAGCTGCCAAAGAGGCATAACAGCATTTCCAACTTGTAAACGACCACACTGAATGTAGGATGAGCTGGTGGGCAGAAGGAGGCTCCACGTGTTGGCAAACACAGCCCTGACTGGAAGTGGCCAGCCAGGAGAGCAGGTGATCAGCTACAAACAGCCTACAACAGGTTTAAACCTTGTGCAAGGTTTCGTTGACCTTGTGCAGGGTTTCAGCTACGTGGTGCAGGGTTTCATTAACCTAGTGCACGGTTTAACTGACTCCAGCTGTGGCTCAGTAGGATATGTGTGGATTGTGTTTGCAGGCAAGCACAGGAGGCACCCTGCTGCATGGAGGAGCAGTGCGGTTTCCAAAGAATACACAGGTACGAAAGGCATAACTAGCTGATATGAATTGATAGTGACGGGTACTTGTGAGCATGTCGTGCATTGCTACCTTGCACGCAGGGAATGGTGTATCAGCTGCCCACCTTGCTGCCATACACAGGGGTGGTCTACCAGCCTCATGAGCTAGAGCAGTGTCGCCGAGCAGCTCTAGCTAATGGACTGACCATCTTCCAGCTGCCCCAGCTAGCCATAGATATGGCAGCGGTGGTTGCGGCCAGCATCTTGATCACCAGGGTCTATAACCACATGGTGTTCAGCTCGGTCAATGCCAACAGCAAGACACAGTATGGCACTGGCCAGAGGGTGCAGGTGGTGTTGGCCAAGTCTGACAAGAACAGCAGTGGCGACCTTGACACCACCCTAACGCTGTTGACAGACAACTATAACGCGGCTGTGTACAGCAATCTGTCAGCAGAGAAGAAGAAGCAGGTGAGAAGACAGATAGATTAAGGCGTGCAACAGATGACACAAGCCACAGCAGTAGTACATAGCCATTGCGACATTGAGGCATTTCCTAACTTACCTAGAGTCAGGGCTGCATAGAGCACAATAGACAGCACTCTGGGTGTGTTTGCAGGTGGATGAGGCAAAGAAGGTGTTGGCCCAGTACCTCACTCTCCTGCAGCCGGTGCTGAGGCAGCTGCTGGGCCGCCCCCTGAACGCCCTAGCTACCATCATCACTGACCCCACCTGGCAGCGTCGCCTGAACAGGAATGGGAAGCTGGTGACTACACTGGCCCAGCAGCTGGCTCAGGCCCAGGCTCCCCACACCGACTTCCTCCCTGTTGGCCCAGGGATGGATGACGGCCTGGTGTTTCTGCTGGCTCTCCAGGACTTCCCCCTGGTTGCCTACATGGGCAGCCACAAACTGTCCCGGTTGGCTGCAGCCCATTGCCGGCGGACGGCAGATGGTCAGAAGCAAGTGGTGGAAGTGAAGGACATGGATGCCCTGGCCATGACCTTGCCACATCAATTGGGCACAGAGGTCCTGGTGAAGGCTGGGCAGCTGGTGTTGTTCCGAGGCAACACAGTGCATGCTGGCAACGTGGGGGTGGCTGGCTCGTGCTGCGCCAGGCTGTATGGCTTTGGCCGGCCTGACACAGTGGCTGACAACACCACCATGAACACCTCTGAGCTGGGGGACTTGTACCATGGGTTGTTTCAGCCCATCCAGGATGAGGGCATTGGGCCCAAGATGGCAGACTGGAACAGGCGCGGCATGGCAGGCCAGTGGGTCAGAATCTCAGAGCCATACAGGCCTGATCAGCGTATTTGAACGATTGACAATGCATGGACAGCAAACTGGGGTTCAGCTACAGCAAAGGGTTTGGTGTGATGCCAGGATCCTGTGGACCAAGACTCTGCGGTGTGGAGCCAGGACCCTGTAGGTGTGCAGCAAGACCCTGAGGTGTGGTGCCAGGACCCAGTGGTGCCAGGACCCTGTGGTGAGGGACCAGGACCCTGTGGAGCCAGGATCCTGTGGTGAGGGACCAGGACCCTGTGGTGCCAGGACCCTGTGGTGAGAGGCCAGGACCCTGTAGGTATGCAGCAGGACCCTGTGGTGAGGAGCCAGGACCATGTGGTGCCAGGACCCTGTGGTGTGGTGCCTGAACCCTGTGGTGCCTGAACCCTGTGGGACATGTGTCGCACAACCCTGTAGGCGTGCGGCAGAACCCTGTAGACGTGTGTCGTAGGACCCTGTAGCCGTGCGGCAGAACCCTGTAGACATGTGTCGCAGGACCCTGTAGGCGTGCGGCAGAACCCTGTAGACATGTGTGGCAGGACCCTGTAGGCGTGCGGCAGAACCCTGTAGACATGTGTCGCACAACCCTGTAGGCGTGCGGCAGAACCCTGTAGACGTGGGTAACAGGACCCTGTAGGCGTGCGGCAGAACCCTGTAGACATGTGTCGCACAACCCTGTAGGCGTGCGGCAGAACCCTGTAGACGTGGGTCGCAGGACCCTGTAGCCGTGCGGCAGAACCCTGTAAACAAACGTCGCAGGACCCTGTAGGCGTGCGGCAGAACCCTGTAGACGTGGGTAACAGGACCCTGTAGGCGTGCGGCAGAACCCTGTAGACGTGTGTCGTAGGACCCTGTAGCCGTGCGGCAGAACCCTGTAGACATGTGTCGCACAACCCTGTAGGCGTGCGGCAGAACCCTGTAGACGTGTGTCACAGGACCCTGTAGGCGTGCGGCAGAACCCTGTAGACATGTGTCGCAGGACCCTGTAGGCGTGCGGCAGAACCCTGTAGACGTGTGTCACAGGACCCTGTAGGCGTGCGGCAGAACCCTGTAGACATGTGTCGCAGGACCCTGTAGGCGTGCGGCAGAACCCTGTAGACGTGGGTAACAGGACCCTGTAGGCGTGCGGCAGAACCCTGTAGACATGTGTCGCACAACCCTGTAGGCGTGCGGCAGAACCCTGTAGACGTGTGTCGCAGGACCCTGTAGGCGTGCGGCAGAACCCTGTAGACGTGGGTAACAGGACCCTGTACCCAGAGGGTGGCCAAAATCTGATAGGCCTGATTCGGCGGTTCTCCCGGTTCCGCGCTCGAACACGCGCGCTTCCTTCCATGCACCGTCCTTTGCGTGCGTATTGGTGGTGTGGGGCAGCATGGAGCAGCGCGTCACGTTCCGACGGCTGAGATCTGGCCCCCGCCTGTCACGCACTTTTTGACCCTCCCGGCAACTAAGGTGCCGCTTGCACCGCTGCAGCACGGAACGCGCGCGAGTCAGCCCCTTCTAGACACCTCGGTAGGTGCCCGATGTGGCGCAGCCTTTGCGCCCCGTTTGCTCGTTCGCTCAGGCCGCGGCCTTGCGGCAAAATTCGCGTTGGCTGGGTTGATCATGTTGATCTATGACCCCATGAGCCCAGATCCCACCGCACACCACCGACCCCAATGACCAAACTGACCACTGGGGCTGCTGGGCAGTCCACCAAGGCTTTCAGCAGCGCAGGCGATAGAGCCAGCAGGCTCTCCGAAGCTGCTCGGGCCTACCTCAAGCCTAAGCGGGGCCAGCCACAGCCGTCCATCGCTGCCCTGGCCCAGCAGTTCAGCGTCCCCTATGCCACCCTCCACGGGGTCATCAAGAGGGGTGGGGTGGTTGCAAAACGGGGGCGGCCAACAGTTTTGTCAGCTGTAGCGGAGCAGCAGCTCAGGGACATGGTGGTGGGGGCCCAGCAGCAGGGTGTGGGGGTGACCAAGACAGCACTGCTGGCAGCCGTGAGGACGACGCAGCGGGTCACGGAGCGCAAGGGCAAAGTGGACCCCTTTAAGGGGAAGGCCCCTGGCAAGAAATGGCGCCAGGGGTTCATGCGGTAATTAGTTATTATTATTTACTTGAAGTATATAATTAAACACTGATAACAATACATGTCGGGCGGCATTTGAAAAGAGCGTGCACTCTAGAAGTGGCTTAAACCCCCCAGACAAGGATAACATGCTAGCAGCAGCAGCAGCCAGCATGGAGGGTGGCAAGCAGCAACCAGCCTTCAAACCCTGGGTCCCCTTGACAGTCGACGCCGCAATGTTGCGTGTTGCAGCTCAGCGATCAGCCCAACCGCAGCCCAGCTTACGTTTCCCAGCAGAGGATAGGTTCTATTTCAAGCATGAGGTGGTTGCTGAGGCAGCCAAGAAGGCCGTGAAGAAGAGCAAGTGAAATTTCAAGTAGCATGCTGACATGCCCATGCACACAACTTTGAGGGACTGCCATCAGCCTCATGCCCATGTTTTTAACGACCTGAGTGACCTAGTGGGGGCAGAGGGGTATGGTGTAGCTGCGTTGAGAGTTGCAGGTGCTTGTGTCCCCTGGATTTGTTGCAGTTGCAGCATATCAGCATTAAGACAACTTGGCTGCAAAACTGGGGTTTAAGGGGTAGCTGACTTTATATCACCATATCTCAGCAGCCACTGAGTGAAAGAAGATGAGCAAGGGCACAGCACACAGAGGGCAACGTATGCTGCATGGCTGTGTGCATCTTGGCGACCGGTGCACATTCCTTGGCCAGCAGCACCGAAAATGCTATCAAATTTATCAGGTTTAGGCCAGCCTCTGTGTAGGCGTGCGGCAGAACCCTGTAGACGTGTGTCGTAGGACCCTGTAGCCGTGCGGCAGAACCCTGTAGACATGTGTCGCAGGACCCTGTAGGCGTGCGGCAGAACCCTGTAGACATGTGTGGCAGGACCCTGTAGGCGTGCGGCAGAACCCTGTAGACATGTGTCGCACAACCCTGTAGGCGTGCGGCAGAACCCTGTAGACGTGGGTAACAGGACCCTGTAGGCGTGCGGCAGAACCCTGTAGACATGTGTCGCACAACCCTGTAGGCGTGCGGCAGAACCCTGTAGACGTGGGTCGCAGGACCCTGTAGCCGTGCGGCAAAACCCTGTAAACAAACGTCGCAGGACCCTGTAGGCGTGCGGCAGAACCCTGTAGACGTGGGTAACAGGACCCTGTAGGCGTGCGGCAGAACCCTGTAGACATGTGTCGCAGAACCCTGTAGGCGTGCGGCAGAACCCTGTAGACGTGGGTCGCACAACCCTGTAGGCGTGCGGCAGAACCCTGTAGACGTGTGTCGTAGGACCCTGTAGCCGTGCGGCAGAACCCTGTAGACATGTGTCGCAGAACCCTGTAGGCGTGCGGCAGAACCCTGTAGACATGTGTGGCAGGACCCTGTAGGCGTGCGGCAGAACCCTGTAGACATGTGTCGCACAACCCTGTAGGCGTGCGGCAGAACCCTGTAGACGTGGGTAACAGGACCCTGTAGGCGTGCGGCAGAACCCTGTAGACATGTGTCGCACAACCCTGTAGGCGTGCGGCAGAACCCTGTAGACATGTGTCGCACAACCCTGTAGGCGTGCGGCAGAACCCTGTAGACGTGTGTCGTAGGACCCTGTAGCCGTGCGGCAGAACCCTGTAGACATGTGTCGCAGAACCCTGTAGGCGTGCGGCAGAACCCTGTAGACATGTGTGGCAGGACCCTGTAGGCGTGCGGCAGAACCCTGTAGACATGTGACGCACAACCCTGTAGGCGTGCGGCAGAACCCTGTAGACGTGGGTAACAGGACCCTGTAGGCGTGCGGCAGAACCCTGTAGACATGTGTCGCACAACCCTGTAGGCGTGCGGCAGAACCCTGTAGACGTGGGTCGCAGGACCCTGTAGCCGTGCGGCAAAACCCTGTAAACAAACGTCGCAGGACCCTGTAGGCGTGCGGCAGAACCCTGTAGACGTGGGTAACAGGACCCTGTAGGCGTGCGGCAGAACCCTGTAGACATGTGTCGCAGAACCCTGTAGGCGTGCGGCAGAACCCTGTAGACGTGGGTCGCACAACCCTGTAGGCGTGCGGCAGAACCCTGTAGACATGTGTCGCACAACCCTGTAGGCGTGCGGCAGAACCCTGTAGACATGTGTGGCAGGACCCTGTAGGCGTGCGGCAGAACCCTGTAGACATGTGTCGCACAACCCTGTAGGCGTGCGGCAGAACCCTGTAGACGTGGGTAACAGGACCCTGTAGGCGTGCGGCAGAACCCTGTAGACATGTGTCGCACAACCCTGTAGGCGTGCGGCAGAACCCTGTAGACGTGGGTCGCAGGACCCTGTAGCCGTGCGGCAGAACCCTGTAAACAAACGTCGCAGGACCCTGTAGGCGTGCGGCAGAACCCTGTAGACGTGGGTAACAGGACCCTGTAGGCGTGCGGCAGAACCCTGTAGACGTGTGTCGTAGGACCCTGTAGCCGTGCGGCAGAACCCTGTAGACGTGTGTCACAGGACCCTGTAGGCGTGCGGCAGAACCCTGTAGACGTGTGTCGTAGGACCCTGTAGGCGTGCGGCAGAACCCTGTAGACATGTGTCGCAGAACCCTGTAGGCGTGCGGCAGAACCCTGTAGACATGTGTCGCAGAACCCTGTAGGCGTGCGGCAGAACCCTGTAGACGTGGGTCGCACAACCCTGTAGGCGTGCGGCAGAACCCTGTAGACATGTGTCGCAGGACCCTGTAGGCGTGCGGCAGAACCCTGTAGACGTGGGTCGCACAACCCTGTAGGCGTGCGGCAGAACCCTGTAGACATGTGTCGCAGGACCCTGTAGGCGTGCGGCAGAACCCTGTAGACAAGTGTCGCAGGACCCTGTAGGCGTGCGGCAGAACCCTGTAGACAAACGTCGCAGGACCCTGTAGCCGTGCGGCAGGACCCTGTCAACGAGTGTCGCAGGACCCTGTAGGCGTGCGCCTGGACCCTGTAGACAAACGTCGCAGGACCCTGTAGCCGTGCGCCAGGACCCTGTAGACAAATGTCGCAGGACCCTGTAGCCCCAAACCTGGTGGTATGGTGCCAGGACGCTGTGGGGTGTTGCCAGGACCCTGTGGGCCAGACCCTGTGGTGTGGTGCCAGAACCCTGTGGTGTGATGCCATGACCCTGTGATGCCAGGACCCTGTGGTGTGGTGCCAGAACCCTGTGGTCCAGGACCCTGTGGCTGTGCAGCAGGACCCTGTGGTGCCAGAACCCTGTGGTGTGGTGCCAGAACCCTGTGGTGAGGTGCCAGGACCCTGTGGGCCAGGACCCTGTGGTGAGGGACCAGGACCCTGTGGTTCCAGGACCCTGTCATGTGGTACCAGGACCCTGTAAGCCAGGACCCTGTAGGTGTGCAGCAGGACCCTGTGGTGAGGTGCCAGGACCCTGTGGTGCCAGGACCCTGAGGTGAGGTGCCAGGACCCTGTGGGCCAGAACCCTGTGGTCAGGTGCCAGGACCCTGTAGGTGTGCAGCAGGACCCTGTGGTGTGGTACCAGGACCCTGTGGTGCCAGAACCCTGTGGTGAGGGGCCAGGACCCTGTGAGCCAGAACCCTGTGGTGTGGTACCAGGACCCTGTGAGGAAAGGCACTCATCGTAGGACCCTGTACAGGGTCCTGGCACACATGGTCAAAAGCATCCAAACGGGTTCAACAGGACCAACCACAAGCAATGGAGGAATCCTAACATGGTTCTATCACATAGGGATGCAAGAAATGATTAAAACATCTACACTCATCAGGTACACAGGACCCTGTACAGGGTCCTACGACCATGATGACGCTAGGAACCTGTACAGGGTCCTAGGACACGGGCCATAGCTCATCACTGGCTTAGACTTTTTGCATGCCACCTACTAGGTTGGGCAGCTGTAACCACCCTTTACAACCTCTCATACTCACATTTCATGAAAAGTCACTTTGGTCACACGGTGCCAACTCCCTTAGCCAAAATCAGGGTCTCAGCCCCACACCTGGCCCAACAACTCGACACCGAGTGAGAATTACACTTTGGCCCAAGAGAGTCTTGTCATCCCCTAGATCACAGCAGCCCACATACCAAGTTTCAGACCTCAACTCTCAGGTTTGTCAAGCCAGCCAGGCCTTAATTTGCACGAGTGATGAACCAGATCAGGCATGACAGTCAACAGGCACATGCAGCAGAAGCTGTTGATGCGCAGCTGCACTTTGACATAATGCTCACATATCACAGGCTGGTTGTTGGCAACATCAAACCTGAGTGACATGGGATAAGTAAATACTGGGATGTTATGCAGCTGAACAAAGCTAGCACTGATCAGGGATGCATCAGCACCACTATCAGCTAACATGTGACAGGCATGAGAATCAATGGTGCCAGCAAACTGGAACCTCACCTTGTCGTCTTGACCAGAGACCCCCAAGATGACTTGAGACGGTGCACGGGGACAACACAGGGCAGTCTTACACGAGAGAATATGACCCACACAGGGGTCAGCAGCACTGAAACAGGACCCACAGTTCTGAGCTGCTGTCACAGCAGTCTGCTCAGAGAACGCATGGCCATCAACAGTTGGATCAGGGAAAGGCTGGCTCATAGCATGCACAGCAACACCATCAACAACCATCAGCTGGGTCTCAGTCCCAGTCATTTCAGTGGCACAGGTGCATAAGACAGGTTCATCAGCATGTACCACAGCACAGGAGTGACACTGTCCTGGCTGGGCAACACCTCACTTCCCATTGGCAGATGCAAGCCTGCCCTTCTTGGGCTCAGAGTCATGCTGCTCAGAAGGACGCTTCCCTGCAGCCTTTGCATCAGCAGGAGGACGAGGGTAGCCAGATAGCTTCCTGGCTTCCAGAGCTGGCATGTCCTTATAGGGACACAGAGGCTTAAGGTGCCGGGGATCATAGCAATGATGACAGTACTGGCCTGGCTTCATGCTGGACTGCTCAGCAGCCTCTTCAGCCTTCTGCTTCAGAATGACACGGTAGCCAGCAGCAGGACCAGCAGCCATGCCAGCCCTGAAGCCCCTGGAACGGGCTGGGACTTTGGCAGGTGGGTCGCTCTGGGTGCTCTTAGGGGGACGAGGGTTGTTTGCACGCTCCAGACCTTCAGCCAGCTGCTTAGCCTGCACAGCAGCCACATGGCGCTTTGTGCCGACTGCTTCAGCAAGGATCTCAGCAGCACGCTGAGCCTGCCTGGCAGAATCGATAGCCTGAGCCAGAGTGAAGGCAGGAAAAGGAGCAGAATCCCTTAGGACTGCCTTTTTCAGCTCAGATGTCAGTCCCTTGATAAACAGGGAGACAAGCAAACTCTCATCCATGCACTGGACACCAGCAGTCAGCAGATTGTTCCTGAAAGCAGTGACATATTCATTGAGAAGGAGCTGGGACGACATGCGAATGCTGCCTTCAAGAAGCTGTTTCTGGGCATCAGTCTGATCGTCACGCAAGTCGTCTCCTGTATACTCAAGAAAGGACAGTCGCAGATAAGGCCAGGTAGGTGCAGTGCGGGTCTGTGCGAAATGAGCAGCACGGATGGATGGCAACCAAGCATCACGCGCAGCCCCGGACAGGAATGCAGGAAAGACAGAGGCAATGTCCAGGTTGAAGCGCAAGCAATGTGCTTCTAAGTCGTCACAGAAGGCAGAGGCCCTGCGGCGAGACTTGGTGCAATTGTCTGTCCACTTATCAGGGCCAGGCACAGATTTAGCAGCTGGAGCCTGACTAGTGACCTGGGGAAAGAGGTGGTGCAGAGCGCCGCCTCTCCCACCGATCGAGTTAAAGGTACCAGGAATACACGCTGGGCGTGTACCTGACCGACTCGGGGACGGAGTGCGCATACTAAACAGCCTGTCCTGAATGGAGGGAGGGGACCCTGGGAATAGACCCACCTTTTCAGCCAGCGCAGCAAGTGTGCGATCTGTCAGCTTTTGGCGAGATTCCATCTTGGCCAGCTTGGTTTAAGCCTCCTTCAGCTGGTCCTGCGTGTCCAGCAGCGACTGGGCCAGCTGGTCTGCGGAAGACAGGTCAATCTCGCCTTCAGAGACGTCGTCAGCCTCTTCTTCCTCATCCTGCTCCTCCTCTTCGTCTTCTTCATCGCCTGGAGGGACTGGGCCATCGCCCTGCCCATTCCGCGACGGAGTTGCAGCAGGACCACCGTCGGGGAACAAAGCCGCCCTCAGGGACCTGGCAAACTCGGGATCAGATAGGGCCTGGGCCAATATGGCCTGGGAACCCGCAGGACCGCTGGACATACCAGCGCCTGGTGTTTCGCCATTAGGCGTAGTGTCAGTCATGGTGCGGCCAGTCACTGAGGTATCGGAATACGGAAACCAATGTAGCGTTCAGAAAGAACGCGCCTTAAATCTTTTCAGTGTGTGAACGCCATGCAACGCTAACCGCAGTTACAGGTGTCAGACTGCTGCAGCGCAACCAGGCTAAGACATAGAACGGCCTCCGGGGATCGAACCCGAATGGTGGGCAGCAGTACAGCCCACCACTTAACCTGCCTGTATCACACTTTAGCAGTGACACTAGCGCCGATCCGCTTAGTGCAGAATCGGAACGCTACAATCAGCAAGCCCCAGCAGTGCCAGCACTCACCCCTTCGAAGCGCCGTGCTCCCGACAACGTTATGCGAATGCGCTGACAACAAAGCTTGCCTTTGTTGCCGAGCCCAGCCCTGCCCTGCCCAGCCTTAATTAGCCTCTTGGATACGGTGTTGACCTTGAGCCTAGCCCTTGCATATGCCAGAGCCCTAGCATGCATGCAGTGAATGCCACACAACACAAGTGACCGTTTACAGAGAACACAAGTGACATTTTACAGAGAACACAAGTGTAGGTTGGATGTTTATATGTAATGATGTGAGGTTAGATGTAAGGATGTATGGTTGAGGGCCGGACGGGCCAGCCGCAAACAGCTTTTTAGGCAAAGTCCACCGCACATGGTATAAGATAGGAGGGTGCGGAGATGGTGATTGTGATTGCGGGGCATTACTAACATTCACAGCTTTGCGGGAGCTAGGAAGCCGAGCTACCCAGTACAACCGACTGAACGGACCTGGCTAGCGAGAGAGACGGGCCCCGGCCTTAGACTTAATACGTATGTCTGTAGTTACCTATAACGACCTTGTTGCGTGGACACAACTTTAGGCCCAAACAACCATGTTCAGCCTGCGGGCCTGCGCTTCAACGCCGCTAACTTTTCTAGCACGCTGAAGCTAGCGGTGCAATCGCGGTAGCAAATGGTGTTGTGAGTGTGGAGAACAGCATGGTACCCAATTTTCCCCTTGCTTGTCTAGCCTGACCGGCTGCAACCATACGCGAAGGCTTCATATGAGCAAAGTCGAGTCAAGAGCAGGAACTCTGGCTTGCTGCAACAGGGTCGATCGGGGGGCGGAGGGGAGTTGGTCGCCGAGGTCATCACGGTGTGCTGAACCGTATACCTGACGAGCTACTGCAAACCAGGCCACGCACACAGTGGGGGATGGGTAGAGGAGAGGCCCGAGATGCTTCAACACCTAATTGTTGTGTCGGGTGCAACGGCGATCCGGTACCAAGAGGGCAAGCCTATACTGCAGCCAATGCGAGTCCAAGCCGTATAATTGGCTGCTAGGGTTGAGACAACCTGAGGGTTGAGACAACCCAGTCAAACCTATACATTTGTGACAGCCGCACCACGAGTCAACAAATTGATTATCAGTCCGGTCGCTTTTCATGCATTATATACAAACTGCAAGCTGATTGAGCGCGATTTGTACAGCTCGCGCCGCGCGTGCCTACTAGCAACCCTTCGTCTATTCCCTTGAATCCGAGGCTAGGCCTCGTCCGAGCAGTGCCGTCGCAGCAGTGACATTGGAGCACATGGCCAGCCGCAGCGATGCGCAGGGTGCAGCTGCCGAGACGGGGGGCTAC
Source organism: Haematococcus lacustris (assembly GCA_030144725.1). NCBI lineage: Eukaryota > Viridiplantae > Chlorophyta > Chlorophyceae > Chlamydomonadales > Haematococcaceae > Haematococcus > Haematococcus lacustris. The sequence goes on along the minus strand of JASKMD010000018.1, from coordinate 5,654,762 downwards.
GCCGTGGACGGCGATCCCAATGTGGTGTGCGCCACCAGTGCGTCCCAGTGCGGTGTTCGGCTCATGACGGAGGTGCCGGAACTTCCTGCCGGGTGCGCTGCTGCAGGGCTGGGCAGGTCGCCAGGGTTGAGCTGGATTGCTGCTGAGTTCAGCCTGGCCACCCTCCCTCCCCTGGCTCTCCAGGTGGTCACCCTGAAAATGCTATACCCTCTATTCCTTTCTTTCGGCTGTTGCTGAACTGGGCTGGGCAAGACTGAGCCGATCACGCCATGCCAGCAGCACCGCACCAGCAGCTCCTCTGGATTAGCTCCCCTCGTCACCTCCACCCAACACACACATCACACCTCGAGCCCCTCACACAGCCCTGATGCAGACCCTGTGCTGATGAGGAGCAGCACTGCCCTCACTAACAGAGCTCGGCTGCACTGCCTTAGCCTGACCCTGATGCCTTCCCTTGCAGCCTGACCCTGCTGCCTTGCATCCACCCAAGCCCTGCACTGCCTTATAAGCGTGACAACTGTTACAACTACCTTCAGCAAAAGGGTCCATGCAACAGCATCAGCAGTCTGTGGGTCCAGGGGGGTTCCCCTGGTGAGGTCTGACGACTGAGGCCTGCTCGCTTGGTTGACGTGACCCAGGATGCCTGGTACCGGGTTCAGGCCAAGCCAGACAGGCCCCTCACAGCTCAGCCGCAATGCTAGGCTTGTTGCCACGGCCACTGCAGCGCCCCTGCTCCCGGCCTGTTGCCCCCTGCCTGCCGCTCCCTGCTGCCAGCCCCCACCCTGCTGCCAGCTCCCACCCTGCTGCCAGCGTGCTGCTGGCGGGTGATTGAGCGCAGGGACGCGGAGGGCGGTGCCGCAGACTGCAGCGTGGTGGGCGCCCTGCCCGAGTCCGCCAGCCTGCAGCAGGCAGCGCAGCACCAACGCCTGCCTGGCCCGCGTGAGGCGCCGGACCCCAGCCTGCACTGAGGCTGCCTGCGGGCTGCAGCGGCAGCGCTGGGTGCTAAGGGCTGAGCAGTACAGAGGAGCGAAGGGCCGGAGTGGATGCAAGCCACCACCCCTACAGAGCAAGGCTGGACACAGGCTGCGGGGCTGGGAGGGAGAGGCCAAGCTGATCAGCTCAAGCCCACAATGCGGCTGCTGCCTGGTGCTTGAAGGAGGCCGGGGTGCGGTCCAGAGCGGGTGACGAGCCGCTGCTGCTGCTGCTACTGCTGCTTGCAGTGGGTCGAGAGGTGTAGTGCGAGGAGGGGTGCCACCGGCACTGACTCACCCTGTGTGATGTTGATGGCGCTGGCTGTGAGATTGAGGTTGAAAAGGGAAATTGAGGGAGGAGGAGGGAAACAGTTGCTCGCCTGGGCTGGCCTGGGGAACCACGCCCTGGTGATTTCTAAACTCTTTTGTAAAGGGTAAATGACGTCATAGCCAATCTGTTGTTTACTTGCCGTGTCCACGTGTACTGGCCCTGTGGCACGGTGGCGGCAGAACAGGAAGTCGGCACAGGCAGAGACAGTGTGAGCAGCACCGATGGCGTGAGAGACACAGTGCCCCTTTGCCATCGCTGGAACTCAGCGCTGCCTCCTGCACCAGTCAACACATATGAGGTGTGCTATGGCTGCAGTAAGGCAGGCACGCGGGCTGCCAGGTGTGCACCAGGCGCAATGTCTGGGCGCTTGATGGGGACATCGTTGCAGCCCAAGCTCCCACTGCTGCCCTGCGCTCCGTTACCGCCTGCCGCCGCCGCCTCAGCTTCCGAATCAGATGCCGCAGCTCTCGGCTCCGCCACCCTGCGTGACCATGTACCGAGACCCACCCGCTGGTTCTGCAGTGATCTCCGTGTCGGCGACGTGTTCCCTGTCTAGACGGACGGGAGCAGCGGCACAACCCGCCAGTGCAGCGGCACAGCAGAGCGCAGTGACACGTTGAGGGCGCATCATCGGTAGAGCTGTAAAGGGCCGTGCGCGCTGCGGTGTCTCGGCCAGACGCTCCATCACCGCAGCAGCCGTTCCCGATGTATCGGGCAGGCAGAGGCTGGCGCTAAAGCCAGTGACCAGACACTCGTCCACGAGCGTCACCTTGAAGAGGCGCAGGCACATCCAGTGGATGTCGGGAACGTGCGCCCAGTTGCCACCGCCATGGGCACTGACCGGCTAGAGGCCAGGGAAGAGCTGCTGTCTGACCCGCTCGACCTGCAGCTACACCACAACCTGCAGCTACATTGCACAGTTTGCCCATTGCATAGGCAAGACATGGTCCAGGCACAGCAGGTATGGGGAACGTGCTACAGGCCCGCTGGCTATCTAGTGGGTTGCAGCCCTGAGAACTCACCCTGCTTCAGGACTGCGCCCTGAGCTGCTACTTGCTACCTCACACTGATTGGCCCAACGAGGCTCAGGGTTCTCCTCCCACATGGGCTTCCACACCCCCGGCGAGACGGCCAGGTGGGCAGCTTCAGGCCTGCCAGCTGGTGCCCTTAAGGCTGGCCTTGGCTGGGCTCCATGTGCTCCTTGATGTCCCCATCCTGCCAGGTCTGTGTCTGGTCTTTGGCTGCCCTGAGCCTGCTGCCATGGCAATAGTGGCCAGGGGTGAGCTGCCGGCTGCGCAGGTGCCATGCTGCCATCCGCCCTCTACTGCGCTACTGCCACGATGCCGTGGCCTGGGTCGCAGCCCTTCAACACAATGCCCTGCCTGCTTTCCAAGGGGCATATGGATTAGAGCTGGCATGGTGCTGACTGTGCTATATGGGAGGGGTATGAGGGTTAGGCTGGCTTGCATGAGGATGGGTTACATGAGGATGGTGGCAGGTAGAACTGGCAGCCTCAGGCTGGGGCCTGTGAATGATATCCCCACTGCTGCTGAGTTTCAGACCTGCAGGGCTGAGGATGTGATCAGACAAAAAGTTTGGCCGGGCTCTAAGAACTCTTGGCACGAGGAGGGTGAGGAGAAGGGAAAGGGGAAGGGAAAGGAGGATTAGGTGGCTGGGCGCATCATCGCAGGCTCCATCACGCATTCGCCGTTGAGCCGTCAAGGGCCTAGCCTGTTCCAGACGGGTGAAAAGGTATTGAAGGGCGCCAGGTGCTAGGTGCACTGCGGGATGTTGAACACCTATGCTGATGGCGCTTACTACTGTGCTGGACTTGACAAACACGCCTTTGATCACGGAAAACCACTACCTACTGCAGTTCAGTATAAGGTAATGACCAAGTTTTGCATCTTGCATGCAAACTCGAAGTTCCTGCGTTCCCCACGAAACTTGGGTTGTGTATCGGGTGCCTCGAGGACATGGGCCTGACCTTGTGTGCGCCCTACCGAGCCGTTCAAGATGAACCTGGGGTTAATGGCTAGGCTGGACTCGCTCCTAGAGGCAGAGAATCTTGACAGAGTAGGAGCCTGTGGGTGCGCAACCACACAAGCACACCAGCGGGTCGCTTGAAGCATTCTCCTGCTCTGCTCCGCAGCTCCAGCAAGCACGTAGCTTGGAAGCCAATGTCAGAACAACAAAGAAGAAGAAGAAGCGAAAGAATAAACCAGAGAGCAGTGTCCCGGCACGCTCGCCTAGCCCCAGCTCATTTCCTCCACGGCCTCTCAGCTCCTGCGGCTACCAAGGCGCGCGACCGACTCATCGCTCCCCATCCCCAGGTGCACCCCAGGTGCCGTTGGTGCAGCGCAGCCCATGCTTGATATGCCATGCCTGTTCTTTGCTGCGAGCGCACGATGACAGGCAGTCACCTGCTTGTCGCCGCCCTGCTGACAGTGCCTCTCTTGTTTCTGACCAGCTGCCTGCATGCCACCTTCCACTCTGCAGTGCGCCCCTTCTCAGCCCTGCTCAGGCCTCTCAGTGCATCGCCACTGCCAGAGCGGCCTGCAACAGCCAGCCCACTGAGCCGTCCTCCGCCTCCCCCTCCTGGCCCCGCCAAGACCGAGAAGACCACCCCCAAGTACACAGCCAACTCAATGAAACAGCCAGAGTGAGTGCCGCATTGCAGCTGCCTCCACCAGCATCAGGCACCACCATGCCCGCCCATCCATGTGCATACCGCCATGGACCGAGTCACCAGTGCTCATGGCCAAGTTGCTCATGGCCAGAGGGCAAGGCCAAGCAGCCGCACCAGGCTGACAGTGATCTTCTCCGGCCGGCCTGACCCACCACCACCAGCCCCGCCCACCATGATTGCAGCGGACATGCAGGCAGTGCAGGCAACCGCCCGCACCCCGCTGCCCTGCAGGCTGGGCACCTACCCCGGCGCCTACCAGAGCCCTGCCTGGGCGCCCCAGGTGGCCAAGGAGGGTGAGGCCAGCTGCCAGGGTCCTGCTGCCTCCTGGGAGCGAGGTGTCGTGACATGGCTGCCAGAGGGGGGGGCCCAGGGCAGCAGGTGACCCCGCAGGCAGTCCAGGAGGGCAGCAGGCAAATGAGGGCAGCCCCACAGCCGGCCTCAGGGTGCAGCTCAGTCTGGGCCGGTCAGGCACAGGGGTCAGGGCCCCTTGCACGCTGTGGGGCTGGCGCAGCAGCTGCCGGGCAACCCTGACTAAGGGCAGGCACCTGGAGCCAGGGGGGAGGGGAAAGCCCCTTGCGGGCTGGCTACAGCAACAGCTGCGGCTCATCCCATCTAGCCCCGCAGGCTGATCACCTTCTAGGGCACTCCTCCTCCTCCCCCTCCTCCTCCCCCTCCTCCTCCCCCTCCTGCTCTTCCCCCTCCCACCTCCCCCTCCTGCTCTTCCCCCTCCCACCTCGCCCAACCCAGCCCTGACTCGCTACCCTGCTCATGCAGCCGACCCCAACCGCCAGGAGCTGGTGAAGCCCATCACTGAGGGCAGGTTCAAGCACGTGCTGGTGGGTGCGCTGCAGCAGGCAGGCAGCCGGGCCACTAGCCTCAGGGCAGCTGGTGGGATGCTGGGGCTAGGCTAGGGATGGGTCTGCTGCAGCTGCAGGCAGAGCAGCAGTTCCTCACCCCTACTAACCCCTGCTCCACGCCCCACTGCTGCTGCCCTCCCCCTCAACCCCCTCAGCTTCATGGCCCTGCTGCTGTACCAGACTGCCCATCAGCCGGCTCTACTAGGACCATGCAGCACCCCTCACCCCAACTCTACCTGCCTGACTAAGCCTACCCCCTCACCCCCCTATCTCACCTTGGCAGCTCCCCCTCCCCCCCACCGCCCTCCCCCTCCCCCCTAACCCCCTGGGCTGCCGGGCGCTGCAGGCGGTGCCGGCCCATGTGCTGGCCCAGAGCCTGTACCACCCCGACACACCCGGGGCGCAGGCGCGGGTCAGGCAGCTGCAGGAGGAGCTGAAGGAGGCGCGGCAGGACAGGGTGAGGGGGGCAGGGGGAGGGGGGCAGGGGGAGGGGGGCAGGGGGAGGGGGGCAGGGGTCAGGCCTAAGTGGAGCTGGGGAGGGGCGGGAGGGGCCGGGGTTAGTCAGGCCAGGACTGTGGTGCAGCAGGAGCTGAACGCTGGTCGCTGGCTCCCTGGCTGGACTGACAGCAGAGAGTGAGGGCTGCAGTGAGCAGGTGGTGAGGTGAGGGCAGTGGTCGGCAGCAGTGGGGGGGGGGCAGTAGGGGGGTGCAGGGGCAGCTGGGCTGGGCTGGGCTGCCCACCTCCTGGCTGCGTGTCCCCCCCTCCCCCCACCCCCCTGCCCTCTGCTGTCGGCGCTGCTGCAGCGTCTTGCCCTGCAGGACAAGTGCGTTGCTGAGCGTGAGGCCAAGGGCCTGGCTGACCAGCTGCTGGCCGCGCGGCATGCGGCACTGGAGCTGCGGGCGCTGAACCAGAGCCTGAGCAGACAGCTGGAGCAGGCAGGCAGGGCGCCACAGCGGCAGCGCAGCGAGAGGGAGATGGAGGAGGAGCAGTTCAGGTGGGTGGGGGAGGCAGGGCATGACGCAGAGCAGCCAGCGGGGGGGCCAGCGGGAGAGGGAGGAGAAGCCGGGGTCTGGGAGGCAAGGAGGAGGGGGGGGTATGAGGTGCAGGGGGGGGGCAGGAGGGATGAGGTTGTGCAGGCTGGCATCAGGTGCTGGGTGTCATCAGGTGCGGGCAGTGAGGGGGGGGCGGGTAGCTGGGCAGCTGCTGGGCCTGGACTGTTGCCCGGCTGCCCCACCCTACTGGCCCTGGCCGTTCAGCCGCTGGTGTGCTGCTCCTGGTCCTGGGGCTGGGGCTGCGCAGGCAGCAGCAGGAGAGCGTGTGGCAGCGCGAGGCCCTGGCCCTGCGGCAGCAGCTGTCGGCCAGTCAGCAGCAGGTGGAGGAGCTGAGAGCGGAGCTGCGCCGGGCGCTGCGCATGGTGGTGGACGCATGAGCCGCCGCCCTGCCTGCCCCTCCCTCCCCCCCCCCTCCTTCCGTCCCCGCCCCGCCTTCCGTCCCCCTCTGTGGGCAGCTGAGGGTGGCTCTTCCAGCCCCCCAGCGCCCTGCGGCTGTGCCTGGTCTGAGGGTGGTGGGGGGGGGCTGTTGCTGAGCCCTTGACCTGGAGGCTGGGTGGCAGGCTGGGAGGGGAGCGGAGAGGGGCTGAGGGGCGGGTGCCTGCCTGCAACTGCCGGCTGCTGCTGGGATCAGAGGGGCCGCAGGCTGGGTGGCTGGGAGGTGGGTGCAGGGCGGGAGGGGCAGGGGGCAGAAGAGGGTGGTGAAAGGAAAGTGGGTGGGGGGAGGGAGGGAATGGAAGGGAGACGCCGTCCCTACTAACGGGCGCGCAAGGTAGCGGGGTAGCGGCGGGTGTGTCCTCTTGCTGCCCTCCAGCATCAGCTATGAGGGAGGGGGGTCAGGCGGCCAGGTGCACCTCCTTGCGATAGGGAGTGGGGTTCCATCACGTGGCTGCTTCAAGTGCTGACGCCCAGGCTGGTGGCGCTGCCAGGGGCCTGGGAGGCTGATCCGCATGTGCATTGTCTACACACCCATCAGACTGGGCAAGGAGCCCCAGTAGAGGTAGAGGTACTGGTGGAGGCAAGTAGAGGCTGGGTCCAGCACTCACGTTGAGTCACACCCTCACACCTGGAGCCCAGGCTTGGTGGGTTGCAAGGGTGAGGCTAAGGAGTGAGCATTGACGCACGGCATTAGAGATTATGACAATACGGGGCTAAGTAGCAACATTGACACGGCTGCTGTGGCCACTGCCATCACAGTGATAAGCAGCTTGCGCTGCAGTTTGAACCACTGCCACCGCCATGCAACTGCTTTGCATGCGTGTTGTTGTGCCTATTCCATGTAATACATGCTGAAGAGCAGCCAGGGCGCCCCAACCAAGGGTCATGACCCTGCTCACACAGCGGACCTAGATCAGTTTTGACAGTTGACGTCGTCAGCTGTGAAGACTTCCTGAGGTGGACTAAAGGTTTCGACTGCTGGACATCGTGGCAGTGCTCTCAACGATGAAGTGTCAGGCATGCATAAGTACCCCTAAGTATATGGCTGCCATGCGGTGCGTGCTGGCTGTAGTGATCATCATGAGACAATCACGTGCATAGCTGTGTGCTGCTGAGAGCGAAGCCCTTCACATGCTGCCACCCCGGCTCATGGCACCAGGCTGGCGCTGTCGACCTCTTGGGCGAGGCGGGCCGGGGCAGCACTGACTGACCGGCTGGCCCCGCTGCCCCCGCCCTGCGGCCCTGCTGTGCGGGGGGCGCCAAGGCCACGGGCGCAGTGGGTGTCAGTGTGGAGAGGAGGTCAGGGCAGTAGGGATGAGCCAGGAGGGCGGCAGGGGGGCCCAGGGGGCAGGCCCACAGCAGGTCACACTCACACGAGCTGGCCAGTGGCATCCCCCCTGAGACCTCCAGCCTGCAGCCACACTGGGTGCTGCTGGGTCACACATCACGGTCCCTCTAGCCCCCGGAGGTGACCCTGAGGGACGCTGAGGCGCTCTGGTGCCGACTCCTTCCCCCTCACACGCTGCTTGGGGCCAGCATCGCCTGGGTTGCTCAGGCTGCGTTGCTTCGGGCTTCCCCACTCTCCCAGCTACAACTCGTATGGCTAGGTGTGGTCAGGCCGAGTCACGGCATAGTCACGCAGTCCTGGTTGGGACGGCTACCGGCTGCCGCATCTGCTGCCAGGCTCTCCACGCGGCTGGCGCCGCAGTGTTCCGGTGTGTGCGCCACCTCCTGTTCTTGTGGATGGTTTAGTCAGGGAATCAGGTGGGTGGAACTCGCGTGGTGCAAAGATCCACAAACCACTTGTCACAGGTGGCCCGGTTACAAGCATGCATCACACAAAATGAATTTTGGCGCAGTACGCACTGCCCCGCTCCGGACACTTTACCTGCCTGGCACACAATGCTTCGTTTGCGCTGGCTGAAGGCCGAGGCGGTGCTGTGGGCCATTTGGGCCGTGGCCCTCACGTGCGTGACAGCGCGCGTGAGCCCTCAAAGCGGAAAGCCCAGCGCAGGAAACGCAACGCCCTCGCGGTACCGCCCGCGCAGCCCGATTAAGTTTAATGCCTTCCAGCTCCTCGCCAGCCCCGCGCCAGCGTGCAATGTCAGTCTCTCCGTCGACCCACCAGCGCTGAGCAGTGATGGGCAATGGCTGCGCTTTACCTGGAGCGGCTACTGCAACACGAGCGTGAGTCTATTGCAGGCTGCCGCCCCCTCAGCTGCCCCCAAGCCGCTCCTCAGCCGCAGCTTGCGTCGCCCCTGGCAGCACAGGAAGGAGGCGCAGCAGCGATCATGAACAGCAGCATGCTGTGTGTTTGAGCAGCAGCAGTGGCAGTGGCACCAGCATTGTCACCGGCACAACTGCAGTGGCAGCAGTGACCATGGTGGCGGCAGCAGAAGCAGGGTCCCTATACCACCAACACATACCGGGCAGTGCTGCTAGGTTCCATCACCCAGCCACCCCGCACTGCCCACCCTCCCACTGCCAGCATCACAGGCAGGCCATGCCCCAACTCCCCTTGCCACTATCCCTTTCACCTGCCCCGCCCTACCAGCTGTTGAACAGCCTGGCCCTCCTTTTGCTCGTTCTGTGTGCCAGCGTGCTGCAAGACAGGGCAGGCAAATCGTGAAGAATAATATGACCCACACCGCTGAAGCTCTAGCTTTCAGGCTGCATGGTCGCCCTCCCACTTTCACGACTTTCTAGGCTCGACTCGGGACTTTCTAGGCGAGTCCTGGCCTTCACCTGCTGAGCTGCGCTGCGCAGTCCGACTTGTGGTTGGCGTTATACGCCGGCTCCGAAGCCAGCCCCGACATCAACGCGCCGCTCAAGTACGCGCACTTCCCTATCTCAACCGACCCCGGTGCCACGAATGGCAGCGTCAGGTCAGTCGCCGCACAAGTCACGCTGTGCGGAGCTTTATCAAACTTCGTCGCGCTTCGACGCCGCGCTGGCATCTGGCGCGTGGTGCAGGTTGCAGGGCTTCAGCTATCAACACACGAGCCTGCGTGCTGCTCTGGTGCGCGGCGCATTGGCTGCGCCGCAGCTGCTGGCCTGGACGGCACCCATCCCCGTGCTGCAGCCGAATCAGCCGGGTCCGGCCCGCCTGGCCGTTACCTCGACCCCGGGGTACGCCGCGCCGCCTGTTGCTGCCGGCCTGAACCCCCGCACACGGCCCGGGTCCGACCGCCTCGACACCGCCCGGCCCGGGTCCGGTTTGGGTGCAGCCTGTCCTTCCTTGTCCTCACTTGGTGTTGCCTGGCCTGCTGGCCCTGTTGCTTCAGGGAGCTGCTGGTGCAGTGGAGCAGCGCCAACAGCAGCCAGCCGGCAGTACGCTGGAGCCAGAGCAGCAGGCAGCCACAGCCAGGCCACAGCCCCCCCCCCCCTGGCCCCACAGCGACAGCAGGCGGGGACTGGCCTTGCGTGACGGGGGGAGCGGCGGGGGAGGGGGGGTGGCCCTGCCTGGTGCCGGCCAGCAGCTACCAGCTGAGCCGGCTAGACATGTGCGGCGGGGCGGCTGCCGGGGTGGGTAGCCAGCAGGGTGATGTCAGGGGGGCGGGCGCGGCCCCTGGTGGCGGCGCCTAGGAAACTGGCGCAGCTCAATGCTGCTTCAGGGGGCGTGGTGCCGGCGCTGGCTGCCTTGCCCTGCCTGCTGACGCCCTCCCCCTATCACCCCGCTGCAGGTGGGCTGGCTGGAGCTGGGGCTGCAGCACAGGGCGCGGCTGCAGGGTGTGGTCCCGGGCTCCTGGGTGACCTACAGCTATGGTGACCCGGTGAGGGCCGGGGGGTGGGGGCCTGGGAATACGGTGTCATGGGCAGGGGGACGGGTGCGGCGGTGCGGCAGTGGCAGGGGAGGGCAGGGAGTGGCAGGCGGGGGGTAGAGTGTGGCAGGGTGGGTCATGGCCAGGGTGCGAGGTGTAAGGTGTGGGGTGTGGGGTGGGGTAGGTGGGGGGCGGCAGAGGGTGTTAGGGGGACAGGGGTAGGGAATGAGGTGTGGGTGGGCGTGTTGCCTGGGGCCTTGTCTCCCCCCTCCCTCCCTCCCTCCCTCCCTCGCTCCCTCTCCCCTCCTGCCCTCCTACTAGTCCCCTTCATAGCTGCGCCTGCCCCGTCCACCCCCTCCTCCCCCCTCCTCCCCCTCCCCATTCCAGGCCTGGGGCTGGAGCCCCCCCCAGGTGGTCCGGGCCCCGCCCCCCCCTGGTGCCGGCTTCACTGACCTGCCGCCCTGGCGCGTGGCCGCCCCCAGCCCAGTGCGCGTGGCCGCCCCCAGCAGCCCCCAGCGCCCCCTCAAGCGCACCAGCCACGGCCTGGTGCTGGGCCCCGCTGCTGCCGCCACACCCATCCTGGGCCTGACCACTGGACCTGCGCCCACAGCCCCTGATGCCACCCCCCCCCTAGAGCCGGGCGGGGCTGACAGCAGGGGGGGGGAGGGCGGCAGCAGCAGCAGCAATGTGGGGTGGGCCCAGGGGCAGCTTGCAGTGCAGGTGGAGGCTCAGGATGGCAGCGGCAGCGTGGGCTCCGGGGGGCGGGGGGACAGCAGTGACCTTGTGGGGGGGTGCAGGCAGCGGGGCAGCAGGGGTGGGAGGGGGGCGCAAGCGTGGGGTCAGCCAGGGTGCGGGTGCAGCGCGTCAGGGCCAGCTGGCTGATGACCTGGCGGGGGCTCAGCTGGGTGGCGGTGCGGGTGCGGGGGGTACCGCCAGTGGCGAGGCGGTGCGGGTGCTGCTGGTGGGGGATCTGGGCCAGGCCGAGGAGGACGGCAGCAGTGTGGCAGTGGAGGTGAGGGCAGGGGGAGGGGGGGGCGCAGGGGGGACAGGAGGAATAGGGGGGCGGCAGCGCGAGGCGGGGGGGTAAGGGAGGGTCAGGGGGGGGGTCAAGGGGGGTCAAGGGTCACCCGGGTGCAAGGCGGGGCAGCTGTGAAGCCCCCCCTAAGCCCTGCAGCAGCCACTGACCCGGGCAGGCCGGCGCCAGCAGGCTGTGCTCATGGTCCTACCCCCCTTCTGCCCCCCTTGCTGCCCCCTTGCTGTCCCCCTGCTGCCCCCCTGCTGCCTGCAGTCCATGTTGGCCAGCCGGGCGACCATGCGGTGGCTGGCTGCCGAGGGCACGTCCTTCAGCCTGCTGCTGCATGTGGGCGACCTGGCGTATGCGCGCGGCTTCCTGG